>JAUPFN010000011.1:39837299-40437299 GCA_036924255.1 Apodemia mormo | reverse complement strand
GCGGGTGAAGCTGCGCGGGTCAGCTAGTAATATTATAAATACAACAGTCTGTCTGTTACGCTTTCACAGATAAAGCGCTGAACTGATTTTGATGTAATTTGGTAAGGAAATAGTTTGAACCTGGGTTCCAACAATATACTACTTTTTTTTTCAAAAATTAACCTCTAATGTGTTGAAAGTTTATATGAAAGATTATATTAATGGTTATCAGCTAGTTGGTATATAAACGTAAGTAAGAAAGAATGTACTTAGTCTCTTAGATTTAGTGTTAAAAGTTATAATAATCTTTCAAATATTTAAAATACTGCTCAGCCTATATTAATATAGCGTAATATTAATATAGGATATTACATGCCAAAGCTACTAGGTACTGTCCTTTGCAATACCAATAGCCAAGCACGTTGCGTGCAGGTAAATCAGATTACATATAATAAAATAAATATTCACGGGACTAATTACACTGACTGATCTAACCCCAAAGTAAGCAAAATTATTTGCTTGTGTTATGGGTGTTAGTCACCGATACTAATACATAGAAATACATATATAAATACAAGAATGTATTTAATAAACACCCAAACCCGGAAAAACAAACATTTTCGAATCCGAGCCCCGTTGATCGCGTAGTCAGGGTCGCTAACCACTCGACCAACGGGGCGGTCCAAATATTGCAGTATGATGTACCTAATATCGTACTAATCTTGAGCAAAATTATTTTAGTTGTATTTTAGGGTTTATAAAACCTCCAATTCAATTCCGCCTCCTGATTATGCTCATTTTTATAAAGTCAGCACCAGAAATGGACTATAAAGTGTAATAATGAGTTAGTACATTTAATTAGATGATTATGAAAAAATATGTTTCTCTAAATTTCTACTATCATGAACACGGGTCTATGAAAGAAATATATGTCCTGACAATGCAAGAATTATGCTTGATTTGGGACTAGTAAACAAAAGCATTTGTTTTTTAGATGTTCCCATTTATTTATTAAGGCCATTAGACAATGATAGATCAATACCGGTTTAGCAGGGAAATATATTACGATAAAATACTATTTCAATAGTTCAATTAATAATGGCTTAATTTTAAAATTCCATTCGTTTTCGCGATACAACAAGGCAAATTAATTAATATAATCTATAGTTTTTTTTTCGAGAATTTGGCTGTATTTAGCAAGAATCTGTAGGACGACCTTCATAATATTTTTTTCTTATAGACAAGAACTTTTATTTTAAGTCACTATGATATTAATGTATATTTGTATACTTTTTATGATTTCGGTAATATGTGTCTTTATTAGTACTAGAAATCGGCCTGTGGTTGAAATTCGATCAGAGACTAAACAAAAAAATCTAAATTTGACAACAGATTTTAAACATAAAGAAAATTTATACATTTATGTTTGTGTTTGTGTTTTCTACCGCTTATATAATGGGGGGAGTGTTCTGATGAGCTTTTTAATCTAATACCGGCTACCACGTTCCGCCAACGCACTACACACCGTAGTGAAGGATTCCGCTTACACCATCTTGACGATTGGTCATCTACGACTGTTCGCTTTGCACGTACCTTCTTTATACGAACAGTCAAGCTTTGCAACAGTTTACCTCACACGGGTTTTCCGAGTAGCTAAGATATTGGGATTTTTAAAAGGAGAATCAACAAATTCCTTAAAAGCCGGCATCGCATTGGCAACTAACCCTTTATGTTGTCCATGTCCATGGGCAGTGGTGACCGCTTTCCATCCGATGGCCCACTCGCTCGTATGCCTGCAAATTCAATAAAAAAAATTTATATTATCACGTATGCCAATAGAATGTAGTGTGTGTAATTTTTATTTTTAATAAATTATATATTTTTAATGCATATTATTTAAAAATATTAAGTTTCTGCAATTTTTCTGCAAAGTTTGCGTAATTGTCACGAAAAGAGATACAAAGTATTCTTTCTGCTTCACTTATTAATTTATAGAAATAAACATGTAAAATTGGCAATTTTGTATTATATGGTGGTGATTTGTAGCCCTGATGGTCCACTGAAATGGAACAATATACATGTTACTTTTATAATAATATATAAATCTATATTCTATATTATTATTATTATATTAATATTATAAATGCGAAAGTTTGGATGTATGGATGGATGTTTGTTACTCAATCACGCAAAAACTACTGCACGGATATGAATAAAATTTGGCACACAGGTAGATGGTGACCTGGAATAGCACATAGGCTACTTTTTATCCCGGAAAAATTAAGTGGTCCCGCGGGATTTGCCAATAACTTTTATAATGCAGCGGGCTGCACGCTGCATCTAGTATATTATAATGATATAATTCCTGAGAAATTGGAATAATAGTGTAAGCATGGGAGTTTTAATGCTATAACGTATATTATAACAGCGGCTAGCTTGTAATTATTAATAATAGATCATAAATAACAATAAATTATTCATATTTTACGTTTCCAGAACTGACATTTACATTTACGCTGTGGACCCAATATCAAATACAATAATCGATATGGAAGTATTACAAAAGTAAGTTTATCATAATTAAAATTAGTAAAATTTCAACACCCGACTTCCTGCCTCTCTGTATTTTTGGCACCCTGAATCAGATCTTTACTAAGTTTATATGGGACCAAATGAAGTGTGAACGATCGCCAAATGAAATTTTCGAGTCAATTTCCTTTTTTCGACAGTCATTAAAAATATTATACTATGTATTACTAATAAAAATAATATATTGTAATAATTAATAATAAACTAAATATATAATATTAGAACACTTAATCAAAAATATTTTTGGAAAACTCAATAAAGTTCATTTTTTTATAGAAATAGATGGTTACCACTGCTTATAGACATCTGTTAAAACGGAGATTTAGTAATTGCTTCTTTTGACTTTTAATAATGAGCTCTTCCTTGAATATCCCTCAGCGTTTTATTTATTTTAACAAAAAGATAATATTTTAATCTCCTTCTATATAACTTACTCAATTTTTATAAACACTCAATGTGCAAGTAAGTTATGTAATTATCAGTACCACAAAATAAATAAGAGACACATTAGTTTGAATAAATTTTAAATATTATTAATTCAAAATAATATTACAATTATTAATCTTGTAAAGATATTTACAACCACTAAAACGTTATTGTATAATAATATAAAAATGTTAATATTCAGATCACTAATGAAAAGAGATGTAAATTTACGTCGAGACCTTGTCGGATTCAAAGTATTAGAGGTCGGTGATATGGCCATGGTCCAGGCGAGATCGGGACAAATGCTAAGTTCTATAGAAATCAGTGTTGTGGCCCTTGGCTGCCTCGTGTTCATAGGAGCTTGTACAACTGCGATTTGTATTTTATGCGTTAGAAGGAGTCGAAGGTAATTATTAATATTTATAATAATATTATATCTTAACTAACATCTAACATTCTAATGATATTTTAAATATTTAAAGAGATTATCTTTAAAATAACTTTTAAATTTCCCGCATTGAAAACAATATAATGTTTAACTTATAGTTTCTCAATTTAATAAGCTCGACATTTATAATGTAACACTTATTTTTATTATTAAGAGTATTTGGATTTACTCTTGATTGTGTCATTAGATCAGTTGAATGTTTTTTTTTTTCTGTAAATACTCCACTATTCTCAGTAACTATTGCAAATATTGTTATTAAGATGGTGGGTTTTTCCAAATTTCAGACATCAACACCGTCACAGTCGAAAGCATGCAAATCATTATTATGGCTAATTCAGCTTATCGTTTTTATATATTGCATGTTTTATAGTTCCTAGCTTAATATGTTTTTTATAATGTATATAATAAATTTCTAAGACACATTATTATTTTTTTTTATTATTTAATAAGTATATTGATTTCTTTATGACTATTACTGTTGTAGATTCTATTGATTTCTTTCATCTATTTAAATTGTTTTGTGGAAAACTAACCATTTAAATTTCTTGACTGATACTTCTTCTATCTTTGCCCTAACAGACGCCACAAACCATTTTTCCAACATCGTCTTAACGCTTTCTCCACTGAGCACCTTACTAAATATGGGGGTCTCTTTCCATCGGGAAGCAACCAGTGTCAAGAACTCAATCAGTCTTACAGCGAGGCCGATTCTTATATTGATGTTGTAAATTCAAATTCGACGAAGAAAACTTGTACTCATGGGAATACAGTCGAAGAATTTGGAAAAGCACATCAAAAGTGTATCAAAACTCAATTCGCTGACATTAATGGATCTGAGAAGCATGAAAGAATGTGTATCAAATTTAATCAACGACCAATGCAAAAGAGGTGAGAAACGTTGACTTATATCTCTATGCTAATATTTTTCCGTTTTTTGTTTTTTTATAGGATTTTTTTTTTTGTGATGTTTTGTTTTCAATATACAAATACGTCTTCTAATAATAGGTGGTAAAAGTTATTCCATTCATGGTATTATAAATAGCTAAGCATAAAATCGTTACAACTTTCATGAAATTAACCAGCGTTCAGAATTATTCAAATTTAAAAAAAATGCTATAACTAACTCCATGTTGGTTCAGACCTACTAGTCTGCAGAATAGACTGCCGGCCTTATAATAGGCCTTTCCACATGGTTCGCAAAAGGCGAACGAGTGACAAATGTGTCACTACTATGGAGGCTACTAGGTGGTATATCTGTGTAATTTCTCGCTCGGGTTCGATACTACCGGTTTACCTATCCTTGCCGCATTATACTCCGCCACATTGATAGCAGTGCATCATTAATATCTTGTCAGTCTGTAGGCAATGGTCATCTGTTTCCATCAAGAAAGCAATATTTTGTTATATTACATTTTATTTATATTATAGTTATGTCCTGTGAATTGAAAAAAAAAAAAAGGTTTTCACACAAAACTTGATTAATAAATGCCACAAAAGTACTTTTTTTGCTATAAAGTTTGTGAGATTAATATTATTGGTCAAGAAATTACATTAGTAACTAGCTGCGCTCGCGACTTCGTCCGCGTGAAAAAAATTCGAAAAAAGTAGCCGAAGTTACTCCCTATCATGTCAACTATCTGCCAGTGAAAGTCCCGTCAATATCGGTCCAGCCGTTCCAGAGATTAGCCGGAACAAACAAATAGACAAAAATTGTAAAAAATATTATTTTGGTATATAAACTGTGTATACATCCATATGCATTTAGTAAAAAGCGGCTATTTTGATATTACAAACAGACATTACAATTTTATTTATTTGTATAGATGTATAGATAATTTATTGTTGCTTATAGACGACAAAAATCTCCTACCGCCTTATTACAAAAACAGGCCTAGATCTGGGTTTAAACCAAGATTAAGAAGTCTAGGCATGTTACGGTATTAAAGTTAGACTCAGTACTAAAATTCATTCTTATTACAAAAACGAGTCTAACTGAGGACTAGCTAATACCGAAGATAGACCTTGGATGAACATGTATCCACAGATTATAAGCTAAAATGACTCTAAACCATTCATTCATTCACTCGGCGTAACATGCAACGTTCCGTTACAACAAACATACTTATATGAAAAGAAAGCAAATTGTTTATTAAAAGTGATTTATGAGTTCGAAAGTGATAATAAAATAAAATATAGGTACAATTTTGCTATGAAAATTATTTTAAATCTGAAAACGTTGAAATTATATGAATTTTCTTTTTATTTCCACTATATACCTACATGTGTCCACGTATCGAGTTAGGGTACAACGAAATAAACTAAAAAAAAACACAAAAAAATGTGTGACGCGTGTAATTTAATCCGAATGTTTATAATAAATACTATATGCGAAAGTAAACATTTTAATAATATATATACAATAGCACTTCAAGTTACTTAATCTTTCTGTATTTCCATAGCTAGTCTGTTTTTATTTATTATTGAAGTACAAAACCTGAGTGCCTCAAGTAGGCACGATTAGGTTTTGTTATAAAATCTAGCATTACTTTTTTTACCGTAATCAATCAGTCAGTGCAGTCTATAGCACCTATAACTTTCAAAAATTAGCTATACGGCGAAACTTCCTCATTGCTTCTTCTTGCTGATTTAAAGTAGCTGGCATCTTTATAAATCTATGGGGCAATCCAGCTAAAAGCCCTGCTATTTTCTTACAAGTTTTGCTAATAGTCAGCTGAGATACACCATGTAAGTCGGCAGTATCGTCTTGAATCGATAGAAACAATAATAATATTTCAGTAAGTTCTCCAGCAATTGAAATATCCTGGCATTGCTTGTAATGTAGATTATCAAGTTTATACACTTATCTCATAACGAGCCCAGTTGCGTAATGCGCAAACCACTTGCAACTCAGGACTGAGAGCCTGTCCCCGAGGGTCATGAACTAAATCTTCTCGCAATAAATCCACTATTTGGCTGGCAAACCTTTTTGTGAATCTATATTTTTTTCGAAAGTCTCCGTCAATTAAATGAAACGGATTCACTCGACTTTGGGGTCTGGTATGTTTCCGATACATCCAAATCTTCCAAATCCTTTATATCAATTACGTTTATGTCCATTTTTTATTATTTTAATTACAAACAATTATTTCACAACAAATACGACGTTTATGTCAACTTTGAAGTTTGACGTTTTGAGCTTAGTATTAAAGTTAAACTAGGGGTCGCGGAGGTTTATCTTTAGAACCATAGAAGATACTCGGACTAGCGCTAAACCCGGTTTTATAATAACGTTTCATCTAATACTAGTAATAAAACTGGTGTTAAGGTCGGTACTATTTTTAGACCTCGTTTTGGAATAAGGCGGCTACAGTTTTAATATACTGGAACTGTACATTTTTGTAATCTCTTGACATTAAATACAATTATATATTTTTTTCAATACTATTTATTTGAAATTTGTTACTGTCTACTTTTTAACAATTTATTTAGGTATAAATGTAAAAAATATGAGTTTTTCTTAAATAGTATATAACAATAATCTGAAGTCATAAATTTGCATGCCATTTATCTGGCAAAATAGGTTTAAGCACATCGATATATGTATAAAATCTTTTCCAACCCTATTTTGTGCAAATAAAGAATTTGAATTTGTATGGATTATTGTTGTGTAGT
Source organism: Apodemia mormo (assembly GCA_036924255.1). NCBI lineage: Eukaryota > Metazoa > Arthropoda > Insecta > Lepidoptera > Riodinidae > Apodemia > Apodemia mormo. The sequence continues at coordinate 40,430,185 of JAUPFN010000011.1, read as the reverse complement.
GTGTAACAAAGAACCTGTTCGATCGTTTAAGGCATTCGATATAATATAGTAGTAGTGTAGTAGTACAGTAGTAGTAGTAGTACATTAGCATAATACGATCATACCACAGTATACTGAAGACTAACAGTAGTCAATCTACATAGATGTGATATTCGAGCAACGCACACATAGACACCTCTCACGGACGCGATATCTCGGAATGATTCGGGACAGTTTGTTCCGCATCAGTCGGAGATATCGTGTCCGTGAGAGGTGTCTATGTGTGCTATGCTCGAATAATACGTGTATGTAACATTGACTTCTGGTAGTTTCTAAGTATTCTGTGATCATATAAGCTGACCCGCGCAGCTTCGCCCACGAGTACAGTAACATATTATCATCAATATAATGATTTAGACAAATTTTCATGCCCTCTTTCAATCCCTTAGGCTTTTATTTTAGAAAAAACTAGCCTATGTATAGCCCGGGTCGCTCTCTCTTGCTCTCTTTCATCTCCTTCTCCAATTCCTTTAAAATCAGTTCAGCAGTTTAGCAGTGAAATCATAACAGACAGATATTTTATGGACGTTAATAGATACATTTTTCAAATATTTGTATAACTTAAGAGTAAGTTACTTAATTTTGGTTATAAACTGGAACTGAACTATAATTGAAAGAACTGGAAAATAAAAACAATTTAATTTTTTATGATAATGACATTAACCTATATGCATTTTTGTGTGCAAAGACGGACAGGGTTTTTAATGTTCACTGTATAAATATTCAATTAGATATGTGAATATTATCTTTTTAGCAGTATATTTATTTGTTGACCCTCATTGAACTTGCTATGGTACATATTAATATCGGAAGAGTATCAAAACGTCCTAGTGAATAATAATTTTACCATCAAAATGTTGGACAACAAATAAAACATAAACGTTGATTAGAATTTCCGAGCAGCTACAACCACAGAGTATAATATTTAATACAATTTATTCGAGCTTTGTCCCAACTTTAGGAGTATTTATTACGTACGACATTACGTTGACAGTTCCCTGCTTAAAATGTGTCAAATATTAGCGAATCAATATTTTGTGCCGTATTTATTTATTGACGTTAATTGGTAGTCAACTCAATAATATAATAGAAAAGAAAACTTTCTTTATACAATTTTAGAGGTAATTCTTCATAAGAATTACTTCATATTGGAAATCTCGGCGAGTCCATAAAATTTAAATATAACAAGTATTATGTTTGTAAGATTGGCATTGAATACATTTAAAATTTAGGCAATAAGAAAATCTAAGACTCTCTAGTACAACTGAATATCGTTAATATAATACAAATATTTTTTTAAACTTTGTACTAAATCATTGATTTTCCCAACAAAATTTTTATTAACATCTTTTGTTTGATCTGCCATCATCATCTATAGTATCAATATATATAAAAATCAATTGCTGTTCGTTAGTCTCGCTAAAACTTGAGAACGGCTGGACCGATTTGGCTAATTTTAGTTTTGATTTAATTGTTGAAGTACAGAGAAGGTTTAAAAGGTGAAAAAATAAAGAAAAATAGAGTAGTTAAAAAGACAGAACAACATTTGCCGGGTCAGCGAGTAATGAATATAATACTTTCATAGTTACAATGAAAAGAAGTCATTAAACATACCACATGAAATAAATAAATATGCAACAACATGTCACGTAATCTAACACACATGTACAAATCCAAACTAGGCGAGGACAAGACAATTCGATAACATCCGTGAATTCCAGCGGACAAGACTCCGGCATCGCCGAGCGCTGCGTCTGCGGCCAGTCCAGCGCGCACCACTCCGAAGACAGCAGCGGGTACGTCACCACTCACAACCCCCCACACGCCGCACACAACACACACAGGCTAGTATGGCTTAGGATAACACACTTCATACGCATGCAACACTTCTTAGGCTAGAAGAAAGTAATGGAAGTGGAACCTTATAAATAAAGTATTCAATAACATTCCATTCCCAATATTTTCAATATGTAGAAATGTATTTATTGATTTTTAATTTTTATTGATTTGCTCCCGGTTAACAAATGGTTCGGATTTTAATAGATGAATCACTTTATACAAACTCGGAACTGCGCCCCCAGCTTTCGGCATCTAAACTAATATTATAAAGAGTAAGTAATCGATTTTTGTTTGTTTGTTACGCTTTAATTCAAAAACGAATAAACCGATTTTAAAAATTCTTTTACCTTTAGAATTATACTATCCAACAGTGACTACTTTGATAAGCTATTTTCACCCGACTGAGAAAGGAGAAATAATAATCTTTAGTCACGTCACGTCAAGTCACGAGTAACTGCCAGTTACTTACAATATATAATTAAAATGCTATCAGCTTCAAAAAGACAAAGTTTAAGTATTTAGGGTACAGAATTTTATTTATAAAGAAATAAATGAATTTGGAGGAAGTAACATAAATTTGGAAGAATCGGTTCTCTATGCCTACCACATCTATATATATAGGGTAACAAACTAGCAAATAACTCCTGATGAAAGCGATAACTTTCGCGTCACAGTAAGTCTATGGAAGGACGTGGATAGAAATACTGACACTTTTACAGTAGACAATGATACTAAACTCTGATGAGATATTGCAGAACTCTATTTAATAGTCACATTAGTGATGACATATTTTGCCAATCTTTTTCGTTCTCAAGCCTACTCATTTAAAAGTACATTGAATGATAGACACCGTTCACCGTTGACACAAATGAACTCATACAATAAGTTTCTAATATCGAGCAATTTAAAGACATATTATATACTAGCTGCAGCGTGCAGCCCGCTGCATTATAAGTTTTTGGGGAATCCCGCGGGATCAACTATTTTTTTCGGGATAAAATATAGCCTATGTGCTATTCCAGATCATCATCTATCTGTGTGCCAAGTTTCAATCAAATCCGTTTAGTAGTTTTTGCGTGATTGAGTAACAAATATCCATCCAAACATCCAAACTTTCGCATTTATAATATTAATATAGATATAAATTTTGACTTATATTTAACTAAAACGAACATACATCCTAATTTTTATATCAACTTCGCATGATTATCCAACAATTACTGGCGAAGTGTAACACAAGACGTTGCTAGCAGTTTGTCCTATATGATAACACAAATTGGGGGTCATTGGCCAGAAGCGTGCTCGTCGCGACCCCTGCCAGTCCACTGGACTGCAATTCTGGCCCGAATAAGTACCGCAGTGCGGATTAGGGCGTCCCCTGGAGGCGACGCGTACCGATCCGCCCCCGTCGGTGCGAAAAGCGGCGGATGCGGCGATGGGGGCCGCCACCCATCACGCCAGGCCCGAATAGGCGAGTCGAGGGGAGCAGAGTGCCAAATAGGCATGTGGAATGTAAGAGGTGGGTTGGAAGATAAGATGCATGAATTGATAGATGTAATGAATGAGAGATGCCTGGATGTTTTGTGTGTAACAGAGACTAAACGTAAAGGTAGTGAAACCACTGATCTCCCCGGTGGCATGATGGCTCTGTGGTCTGGTGTGCCCCAGTGCGATCATGCTGGCGCCGGAGTAGGTATTCTTCTATCGTCACGCTTAGTCTCTGGTCTGAAAGATTATGGGATGGCTGGCTCTAGACTTCTCTGGGTCCGGATCAAACTGGGAATCACGAGAGTCTTTTTTTTTTAATAATATTTTTTTTTTTTTAATATCATAAGATAGCAAACAAGCAGATGGGTCTCCTGATTGAAAGAGTCAACCATCGCCTATAGACACCAAAGATGTTAATGGTGCGTTGCTATCTTGTGGCGAGGTCTAATGCCACATGCATAAGTTCACCGGCTACCTTACCCTCCAAACCGGAACACGACAGCGACAAGCACTGACGCTATTGCGGCAGGAATAGGTAAGGCGGTGGTACCAGACCCGGGCGAGACAATGCAGAACTCTACCACCTAGTAGCCACGATGGTAGTGACTCGATAGCCAATCGGTCGCCTTTTACGACCTGCCTGGCAGAACAGCAGTTTTGGGATTCTGTAAGGGATGTTCTGGATATGGTTGATGACAATGAAAGAGTCATTTTGTGTGGTGATTTGAATGGATGGGTCGGGATTAAGCGGCCTGGTGTCGATGCCGTACTTGGTCCGTATGGTGACAGTAGAGTGAACGACGCCGGTAAGCACATTGTGGATTTATGCATGGAAAGGAATCTTCTTGTGGCTAACACAATATTCCCTCATAAGGACATACATTTGTATACTTGGAGAAGGAATGACCAAAAGAGTGTGATAGATTTGATTTTGATTGATAGTAGGCTCCGCAGTTGTTTAATGGATACGCGCGCCTACAGAGGGCCCAATCTGGAAACGGACCACTATTTGGTAATAAGCCGATATAGGGGTCTGTTTAAGAAGTGGCGACATTGGCGACAGCGTGTTCCATTCGGAGAGCTTGAAAGGATAAAGAGCGAAAAGTTGCAAGACCCGAGTATAAGGAGTATGTATGAGATTCAGGTTCGAGATAGATTCAGGTTCGAGATAGGTAGGACTTGGATGTAGACGAATGTTGGAAAGTTTTGAAAGATAGTATGATAGTAGCCGCGAAAGAAGTATGTGGTAGTGCAAAACTGTGCAAGTCAATGGAAGGAGATGCATGGTGGGATGATGAAGTGAAAGCTGCGATTGAGAGAAAGAAGAAAGCATGGCTAGACTATGTATCATGTTTGCAAGCGAATGATGGTATGAAAGACAAGAAGAAAGAATTGTATCGTTGTTGTAAGAATGCCACCAAAACCTTAGTGAAAGAAAAGCGTGAAAGAGAATGTTTGAAAGCGGAAGAGAGACTGGCGAGCAACTTCGAGGCAAACACCAAACTTTTTTGGAGGGAGGTGAAGAAGTCTAGGAGTTGTTCGGCAGCCTCCAGAATGAATAGGATTAAATCTAAGGGTGGTGACATTCTTACAAGCACAGAAAGCGTGTTAAAACGATGGAGTGAATATTTTGGAGATATGTATGATGCTGTTCAGGACGCTGCCTCCGTCTCTGACTCAGTAAGTGACTCGGAGACGGTGGAAGCGTGCCAGGACATTACTATGCAAGAGATCGTATGGGCGATAAGAAGTATGAAAAACGGAAAGGCTGCGGGAATAGATAAGGTGACTGCTGAGATGATCAAATACGGTGGTCCTACCGTCTGGGACTCTTTTTGGGTCCTCTGCAATACATGTTGGAGGACCGGTAGAGTACCCGAAGACTGGCGGCGCGCGGTCATCGTGCCCTTGTATAAAGGCAAGGGCTCACGTATAGACTGCAATAGCTATAGGTCCATCAATTTGATCAGCTTAGCATCGAAGGTGTATGGTAAGATCATTGAAAGGAGAATGCAAGGGAAGTCCGAGGGAATGTTGTGGGAAGCACAAGGGGGTTTCAGATCTGGAAGAGGATGTATGGATCAAGTTTTCTCACTCCGCAACATCGTAGAGAAGCGTCTGGCTGTCGGCCAGAAGGTTTTCTGCGGTTTTGTGGATTTGGAGAAAGCGTTTGATAGAGTCGTGCGAAAGAAACTTTGGGACATTTTACCCACTTATGGGATAGATGGGCGTCTTCTGCGTGCTTTGCAATCCATCTAATGGGATTGCAAAGCATGTGTGCGAGTGGACGGCAACATATCGCCCTGGTTCGATGTCAATATCGGCGTCAAGCAGGGTTGTGTGTTGTCAGCTCGTCTACTTATTCTATATCTGGATAAGTGTCTCCAAAGATTGAGGTCACTGAATGTGGGAATGCGCATGAGTGATCTAGTGGTGAACTGCCTGCTTTATGCAGATGACGCTGTACTTTTAGGCTCAACTCCATCTGAGCTGCAAACACTGGTCACAGTTATGAATGAGGATTGTAAGAGTATGGGCTTACATTTGAATGCGAAGAAAACTAAAGTTTTAGTATTTGAAAGAGAAGCAACCAGAACGGATGTAAGAGTTGTGGTCGATGATGTAGTGCTGGAACAAGTGGATGAGTTTGTATATCTTGGATGTGTTTTTAGCAGGGATGGAAGGTACACCGCTGATGTTGAAAGAAGAGTGTGTGCAGGGAACATAGTGAATGGAGCGTTAGGGAGATTACTTAATAGCACAATTTTAAGTCAGGGTGCCCGTCTAGCCCTGCATAATCATGTGCTTATCCCAACGCTATTGTATGGAAGTGAGAGTTGGGTATGTCAGAAAGGGCATGAAAGTAGAATCAACGCGGTCGAGATGAGGTCGCTAAGAAAAATATATGGGGTGACACTCGCGGACCGGGTTCGTAATATCGAAGTGAGAGAGAGGTTAGGTTTGAAAGAAAGTGTCGGTGTAAAGATGAGAAAGGGCATGCTCCGTTGGTTCGGACATGTAGAAAGAATGGTAGATGAAAGGTTAACAAAACAGATATACAACGCGAATGTGGAAGGATGTAGGTACCGGGGAAGACCAAGACTGACATACCACGATCAGATTGATCGAGTACTGTCCGAAGGTGGTGTCAAGAGTCTTCGCAACCGGCGTGTGTGTATGAAGAGAGTGATGAATGTGGAAGAAGCGAGACAAGCCTGCAAGGATCGTGATGTATGGCACTCGGTTCTCTCTGCCTACCCCGTAAGGGATCTGGCGTGAAGATATGTGTGTATGTATGTATGTGATAACACAAATTTTGTTATAAATGTATAAAGCGACATCTGGAGAACCAACTACTAATTGTTTATGTCTGCAATTCACACTGTATGATTCATATTGTCATTTTTTGTGTAATGATTTACAAATATTAAGTTGAAAGTAAAATGTTTTCCTATTTTTGCAGTTGTAGTTATGAAGACTCTTTAAAATCTCACCACAAACAAGAAAGAAAGAATCATCAAGATCAGAAATTCATTAGAAGAGCCTCTTTTAACCATCAACCATTTGGTGCTCGACGGTATAGTCACCGACATCAATCTTTCTCCGAAAACATACAACGACATTTCCCGCCATTTGATAAAGTTGCTCCTAGTGGAAAAATTGGTAAACGGATTTCAACATCAAATCTTAATATCACCCAAGCCTATTTGAATGGAAAGAAAAAATATGGACGAAAAGAGTTAAATGAGCCAACAATTGATTATGATCACAGTGAAGCCGAAGACTTGTTTGATACAAAAATGAATAGGAGATTAAGTGCAAGACACAAAAGGGGAAGTTTTATGGAAATAGGAGGTCAAACTGCTGTATTTGTCACCCCTGCAGCAGCAGAGTTAATGAGGAGACAGGGCAATGAACAAATTCTTTTCGCGAGACCGTTATAGCGATAATTGATAAATTACTTGAAAGAAGTTATAATTCATAAAGTACCTGGATTTAGGTTTATTTAAGCATGAAAGTGTAAGAATATCTAAATTTTGCCAAAGATGACATTACAGTGGGGCATATTTTTTGAGCCACAAAAATGAAGAAGTATAAATATGTTCTTGTTTCTCAAGAATTTCTCTGTAATTTATGTACAGTAAAGAATATTTTATTTTGTACTTTCCTTCAATATAGTACCGAGTAACTTAATTTTAATTACCAATTTGTGTATATTTATACATTTTTGTGTGTTAAAAACTTTCAAAAGTAAAGAAATTACTTTAAAATGATGTCGAATTACATATACAATAAAAACTCAAACTCAAAAATGAAGTTGATTCATAGTCTATTTCCAAAAGACACACAATTATTAATTCGTGTGAAGGATCTCAAAAACTTGAGGATAACATGCTTAATTTGGACTATCAAAGCCAATAAATTCATGTGACATATTTATTTATGTATGAGATAATTTTGATGACGCAATGAACAAACAAAATACATTTAAATCAATTAAACTTTCACAAACAACACATATTTTAAGAAAAGACGTTTAATTCCAAATTTAATTTGAATTTTTTAAGAAATGTTGCATTAATCGTTGGCAATATTTGATAATATAATTGTTCAAATCATTCAGACATGTAAATTGCGTTTTCTACGACACTGTTGAGATAACTTTATGCTATTGATGGGGTCTATTGTAAATAAATAACATTGATAAGCTTATTATTTTGTGATAGAAAAGAGAATAGTATTCCTATAATGCTAAATTTATTGTAAAAATAATATTTACTTCGTGACATTGAAGCTTACTTAAAATATTAATTAATGAACGATAAGTAATTAATTTTTCACTAGTTGTCCGATTCTATGGATATTTTGATATGGAAATAAAAAAATATATTTTATCTTTCTTAAAAATGGTACATAATAATCCGTTTTAGATTAAACCAAATATTGCATGATGATCATTCCCATATATTCATACGTGAAATTGTCAATTAAAACTGTCAAGCATAGTACATATAGGTATCACTATCCGTTACTGTCAGTGATTATTATTATTACATTACTCTTTTGTTATATGGAAATTGTATAGTAGTGTAGCATTAAAGATACCTACCGAAAATATCTGTTAAGACATTGTAATATTTGTAAATTGTGATATAATGTAAATACTTTAGATACTAAACATTTCTATTTAATTTTGTTTTTTAGTTATTTACTGTACTGAGACTATGTTGGGCGTGCCATTTGGAGTATCTTCATGAATTTACTTAATTACCACCACTATTTATGATTTATGTTAATAGCTTAGTTCATTTATTTAAATATATGGACGTGAATTATTCTGTTTATAATTTTTAATATACATACCTTGAAATTTCTCCAAATGAATTCTACCGCACAAAGAAATAGAGCAGTGGTTTCTAATCTTTACAAAATTGTAATCTACATGCTTATGCAGGAAAACAAACTTCACCCCCAACTTAAAACGCGATTCAACAATATAAGAAAATTCACGTATTAATGAATTACTATGTACACTATTATTTGTAATTATAACACAGATACGGAATTTATAACTAAATAATCTAAAGATATTAAAATATGTTAGCAAATAAAACAGTATCAACCTTCACACAAGAAGATTGAATTGTATTTAAATTCACGGTCTTTTTTATATTGTAAGGTAACAAACAAGCAGATGGGTCTCCTGATGGGAAGAGTCAACCATCGCCTATAGACACCAAAGGTGTTAATGGTGAGTTGCTAACTTGTGGCGAGGTCTTATGCCACATGCATAAGTTTACCGGCTACCTTACCCTCCAAACCGGAACACGACAGTGACAAGCACTGACGCTATTGAGGTAGCAATAGGTAAGGCGGTGGTACCAAACCCGGGCGAGACAATGCAGAACTCTACCACCTAGTCTGTTCAAATCCGATGGTGGTATTCGTAATTTACGAAAATCATCAGTCGTGTTGACGGGAGAATGTGGAAAAAGCGAGACCAGTCTTTCGGATCATGGTGTACGGTACTTGACTTTGTCTATCAACTCTTCAAGTGATTTGGCTTGAAAATATGAATGTATACTATATTCATTAATACAATCCCAGGTTCAGTACCATTAAAATAGAGCCCGCCTTCCAGCCAGGGAAAACAAACAACGGCTAAATGGGGCGATTTTCTTTCCTTCAACCTTCAAAACTAAATTAAAATAAAATAATCGCACTAATTTTATTAATGAGTAAGCAGAGTAAACTAAACCTAACCTTATCTAAAGCACGGGTTCGATCCCCAGATAGTACTAGGTATCTATTGTTATATTTTTGTTATCTTCTCTCGTATTGGTCCGGGTTCCCTTAGAATAATATACCATCTGCCAGCTTGGATCTGGTACCATGCACTTACATATTCCTGCCGCAACAACGTTAGTACTGTCGTGTTCCGATTTGAAGGTGAAGTAGCCGGTAAACATATGCATTTGGCATTAAGATTCTGCCACAAAGATAGCAACGCACAATTAAAATTTTTGATGTCTATAGACGATAGTTGCTAGATTGTTGAGTATAGAAATTGTGATGTATCAATGTTCTGATACCTCGGAGAGCACATAAACTTGTTGCACTCTGTTATTTAAGAGAAAAGCTAAATCGACCGTTGATGTACCAGGATAGACCGATAACCCTTTGGGCACTAAATTGTCTAAGAAAATCGGTATTAATTGAAGAATCTGAATTTTGTTTGACGTAAAAATGAAAATGAAATAATGACAAAGGTCAAATTAAAGCCGAAACAGTATTTTTAGAACCATTTCAGGTCTAGTGCATAACACAAGACAACACTTCTGAATGACCGTTTACTCAACAAAGGGGATTCACTTGGACTCCAATTAATGCGGTCATCCGGATGTTAACTGAACCAGGCGTAACCTCGAACACGTACATATACTTTCTACAATAGTCTAAGCGGGAACCGGTACCCAACCCACCAAATCTATAAAGTCCATTTTTGTTCTTATTCTGGATCCCCGCCCTTTTTTAACGTTTCCTGATTAGACTTCAAGGATAAACGTTCCGTATTTCATGTACTCATCAGATGGGCGACATCCCGTGAAGTTGTAATTACCAATTAAATTTATTTCACTTCAAAAATACCCCAAACGAACCTAAGTACAAGTATCTATAAATATCTTTATATTTATTTATATTATTAGGTAACCAATTAATATTTATTAATTTCTAGCTGCTCGTTACGTGCTTCGCTACGTATACGTAGCGAAGTAACTTTATAAAGTTAAATATTAAAAATGTGATAAATGAAGAATCGCTTTACCGATTTTGTGCAAAATTTACATAAACCATCTACTAAATAGTTCGAACAAAGCCTAAATATTTGGTTTGGATAGGTGAGCCCGTTCTTGAGTTATAAAATTGCAACGAAAAGTGGCATTGATTTTTATTTATAAGAAGATTTCAGTTTCTAAGTTAAATATACTTGAAAAGATTTATATACAAAAAGAGATTAACAGATGAAAGTGTAAGCAGAAGTGGCTTGATCAAATGCGTTAATTTGATGAATGAATACTTATTGTCTATATTTTTAAGAATATTCTATAAGTCAGAGTCAGAGTTAATTTTAAATATAATCTAAATTCGCAGGAAACATACAATGGTAACATTAGTGACCTTATAGAATAGAATTAAGCTCTCAGAAATCTCGTAGGTGGGCATTGCGTAGGTGCTGTTGTGAAAGTGAAATATATTTCTTTTCTAAATTGAAAAAAAAATCTTGTAATATATATTTTTACAAGATAACGTTAGCTCTAGGGATTACAAAAATAACTTCTAAACAGGGAAAATTATTTTAAATATTACTATGATCGCCCCGTTGGTTGAGTGGTTAGCTATTCTGAGTACACAGTCAATGGGACTCGGATTAGCTTCCCGATAGAAACAGGCATTTGTGTGATTTGAAACATCAATTCGTTTAATTTTTCCCCGACGTTAAATTGATAGAATTAATAACTGAATCTCAAAATATTAACAGCGATTTTAAGTTCCTTTACAGCTATAGTTATCCTTTTTAGGGTGCTGGAGTCAACATGGAGCCATCATAGTTTCGCCAAGTCTGTTCGTTAATCTGTAGGTACGCCACAGACTTAGAAATTATTTGATTTACCAGGGGTATACAATGTATGGTGACAATTTATAACAAAAAATGCTTATTACCTCCGGTTAAATCGGACGTGTCTGATTGTTAATTTGTGGATTCATGTCTCGTTTATAGTCTAAAGCTTTCTGTTTGTATGTAACGAAATCTAGAACAAAAATGAAAAAGCGCCTTAGAATTTGGGTTAAAAGTTGAATAGCCAAAGGTGGAATATGTCAAACGCTCATTTAATCCAAGAATTTTATATTGACTACTCGTGAGCCAGTCTCGCTGATCTTTAAAATCACGATATTGCAATGAAACCCCTACGAGCATTTCCCATAAGCTATAAAACCGCCATGTAACTTGCTCTTTTATGTTCTTAAAACTTTGAGAGCCCAAAACACAAGTGAAAACCTCCCTGAAACCTACAAATTTTTTTTATAAAATAAACAATTTAGTGTTATAGGTTTATTTTTAAATTAAATATAGTGCTATATTAGATATAACAGATATTTACTCCTTGGAGATAGAATTAAATGACGCAAAGTAATGTTACGAGGAATAACGATTAAATAAATTCCTATACAACCATAATATTTGCCACAACACAGTTGTTTTATACTGCAAAAATATGTAGATTCGCAAATCCTAGTCAATGGATTGGAACGTACTGTAGCCGGGGAGCTTACAAACTACCAGATAACGTATTTTCATTCCAATACGCAATGTAGGAATAGGACGTAGGATGTGCGTATTACACGCGTCGTAGTCACATAAAAAAGTTGTCTTATTTTTTAAAAGGACTTAAATACTGTTGAAAAAATAGACGTGGCAAAGAATTAAATTAAGTTATAATATGTTACTTATTTTTTATTTAATATCTTATTGTACACAGAAAATAGCACTATTAGGAGAAAATAAATGTAATATAAGTACAATGGACGAGCTTATCTCTACATAGAGATTTCATCAAATCAACCCGTTAGAGGAGACAAAAGAATTCAAAATATAATTTTTTTTATTTTTTATTTTATTTATTTATTTCATTACACACCTATCATTACAGAACATTTTCTTATTCGACAGGGTTGCATTACAAATGGATATACATACATACTAGATTACAACATATTAATAAAAAAACTTACAATATTCACATTTCATAAATAACTAACGATATATAGATTAATTTTTACTAATTCACTCACATGACAAGTAAATATGTCAATTCTTTTATTTACCTTATTAACAGAGTGCTAAGTGTAAGTTTTTCTTTTCGCATTCGATCGTGAGCGCGTTTCGAGTTTACTAGGAATTTGTATGTGATTTGTACAGCGCCACCTAGTGGTAAACTGGTTTCTCACATTTACCACTAGGTGGCGCTGTACAAATCACATACAAATTCCTAGTAAACTCCAAACGCGCTCACGATTGAATGCGAAAAGAAAAACTCACACTTAGCACTCAGTACCTATAGCTTGGGTCAGAGGAGTTTTCGCCAGAAGATAGGTCCTTGATTTTGGTACAACTAGCAGTGGTGGACTCCTTCGTCTCCAAACGTATCGATCCGGTACAAAAAGGCTCAACTTACCTCAACTCTAGTACCTAACAAAGGCTCAACCCTAGTAATCTCAAGTTATGTTCTTTACCTAGTAACAGTCTTATCAAATACCCGACATAATAACTCTCTCGTCGCATTCTTACTTCATTATATCCCACCATTCCTAACACAAAAAGGGTTGGGTACATTAGAGGGTAAACAGGATAGACGCCATATAATTTCGCGTACAAGAGCCTCATGAATAATATAGTATGTAGTTGCATTCCATTATGTTATTGTTAATATATGTAAGTTACATTATACATATTGAGGTTGAATGGTAAAATACTGGATATATTAAATGACATGGCAGTTAGTGGTCATATACAACCAATAAATAGGTACATAACAAAAAAATACTGCTTAATTACATAATAAACCTCAACAAAGTCAGTGCAGTAATATTTAAAAAGTGGCATAGTTTGGCAACTCGCTGTCTGTAAGCAATGCATTTTAGATTTCTGAGATTAGCAGTTGTGCTAAAGACACCCAATGACGAAATAAATACATAAATACAGACTACCGTTAACCTTACCGAAATTCCAACTTTATTTAGCTGTTATACTTTTTTTCTGTATACAAATATTTCCTCTATTTAGATAATCCAATCTATAGATTTTTATATTTCAAAGCCTATTGTTAGTAAGAAACACGAAAGTTTTGATAAGTTATATAAAGAATGTGAATTTTAACTGTACTTCACATAATATTCAAGGAACTAGCTTGCTGCGTAGTTAAAACCTACAAATTATGTATTTAACTGATCATTATGCTATTTTGCTTAGATACATGTTGTATGGGGTATAGAAAAGAACACACCTTCACCCTAGCGGTATACTTCCATCCAGAAAAAGTACACTTTCCGAGGCATGGAAATGATGATGCGAACGAGACTGCAGACAGAATCTGGAGAATTCATGTAATAAGATATATTTATTTAGTTTTCTAGTTTAATAATTTTTTTTTTTAATTCGCTCGAGTTTAATAAATTTGTCTCCTTTTAAGTGCTTACACAACAGTACCTAGATAGAACACGCACAATGTTGGTATTAAAGTTTATGAGCTCTTGGGCTACTGAACACAATAAAATAGGGCAATAGTGGATGTGACTGAACTATGGATTACCATAAATACAGCCCTTAGAGAGAAAAAATGTGTTTGTCCAACGCTATCATTGTAACTGGATACAAATATGCTAGTTAGCGTGACCATCACGTTCCATGTTTCTGGACAAGCCTGTTGTATTGCCTTTGAATTATGTCCCCACTAAATTGTTTTTCTTGCGTGTAGATCACCTTATTAATCTAGTGGCTTTGGCGTTGGTAAAGAAATATTATGTGATTTCAAATTTCAATTCGTTCATTGATTTTACTCATAAATATATTTATATACTATATTTATAAAATACTAAATATGTCTAGATGATTTATTTGCGCCAACTTAGCTTGTTTAGTTGTTTGTCGATAATATGTCCAATTGTTAATTAGATAATCAAAAAGCCTTTTTAAATACTAAATACAATTCAGTAATTATAGTATTCGACTAAATTATTCTGTTCTCATGATGAAATTATAAAGAAATATAAGCTAGTTTTCAGGTTATTCTTTTCTCCAAGCCAGAAAATAATATAATAATATAACCATATTTTTCTTTTTAAACGGAATTTTTCCAAAAAGGTTTTCAATTTTCTATATTTATGTTAACGTTTGTTACCTCAGAACTCAGTCATTTAGATCATTTTTTTGTTTGAGAGAGTATTCGTTTGGTCCCACATAAATTTGATGAAGATCTGATCCAGAAAATTTGAGGACGGTTGTTACAATTTTATTGCGTTTAAATTATCTAAATTAGTTATATATTTTTCATATCTGCCAAAAACAACTTCACTTGTTCCAAAACTATATGATCAATTACAACTCTATAAGATTTAAAATTTTCAGAAGTTGTTTGGGGTGATAAAAAAAAATACTTTAGTAACTTACACTTACTTTTTTAACACTAAGGGCTGGCTGTCATGATGGACACCCTAAACCATTCATGCAAGGAGCCGGGTAAATGAACCTCTCGAGATACGTAGCATCCGTGGATTACTAGCGTTACGGGGTGTTGTGGACCTACCGCCGTCTTTCATTTCTAGCAATAAAACTTGTCTTTATTTCTATTGCCTCATTCGTTTTTCCTTATCAGTTAATTTGTCTATAAAAATTTGATTATACCTAATATATATTTTTACCTACTTTCTGTTGATCTAAGGGTAAACTTAATAGTAGAAAATGGCAATATATATGAACTATGTTAAAATACACTTGTGCTGTTCACACTTACACTTTTGCTTTGTGCTGTTTTTATTTTGCATAAATCGCTAACCAGTTTCGATTTTTACGGCATCTTCAGGGCTACGATACTTTAATAAAAGATAGATGCATCTAGAATACATTTATAAAATACCTACAGCACTGATGTACAACGAAACAGGTTGGCCATATACACTAAACAAAAAGTGTTTTGTGAAACAGCAGGGGAAAGTGGGGGAATTGGGAACACTTAACTGTAAACGTTTAAAATCCATTTATAAAAGTTAATTTAGTTGATTACCTTAATCAACTAAATTAACTTTTATTGCAATACAAACTTTGGTTATCCATCTACTTCTTAGTTTTAACAAAGATCTTAAAAATTTTCGTTTTCATAAAAATATAAACAAAACAAAAAACATCACTGTTTTTTACCCGATTTACCCGATACCCTATGAGGTAGTTAAGATCATCCCGTGGGGGAAATGAGAACGGTATCATGGTACCAAGGAACAGTCTTTAATCATGAGTTATATCATGTTGTATATACGTTCGAAGTATTTGAAACAATTTGTGACACTTAAACATTTTTTCACCATCGACTAGCAATACTATGGGCAATCGAAGATATAAAGGGTAATTGACAATATTTCAAATTACTCCTTAAACAAGAATAAGTGAATATTCGCCTATTGCAAGTGCAAACCCAACCACTTGGTTCAGCGCTCATTGCAAAATTAGTGAAGTGAAATTAAATGAAATGAATTTTCACAAAATCGTATTTAGAGATTACCCGCTTGATGTCGTACCCAATTGTCCGAAGTAGTCAATGTACATCAAAATAACTTCCGCTTTAAACAAAATCTTTGATTTACTTCGTAATGGTGGTGGATGTCTTTGAACTTATATGATGTATTTATCTATTATAACACACGATCAAAATCATAACAAAAATGCAGAAAAAACTATTTAACCTATCGTGGAAGTTAGCTTCCTTCCATTTTTACTGTCACGTATACACAAAAGAGATACTGCATGCAGTCTTTATATACACCATGCCAAACCATTTCAAATACATACTATTGAAGTAACTTTTAAATTACACTGTACCATATGAGGCGTGCAGTGGGCCTATTATTTTTTTGGGGGGTGAGGGAGAGATAGGTATTAAGGGTCAAGATTTTGAGAATCAAGTGAGTGCAAGACTATTTAAAAATATTTGGTTTCTGCAGTCTATCGAAATGTTAACTTTTGTTGTGCCAAATTTCATGCTCCACCATTCGCGTAATTGTCTTGAAAAGGGGTTTAAAGTTTTTGTTTCACGTATTAATATATAGATATTATGAAAGGGTTAGCTTTATTTCTGTATTGGAATTTAAAAACTAGACCGATTTAAAAAATCTTTTACCTATTATACAAAGTTACATTATCACTGTTTCACTTCTGTCAAATCACAAAAATACCACAGTTTTAAAGAGTTTTGTCGATTAAACCCTTTGAGCTTAGATGACAATGTAGCTGATAAACGTATGATATTTTAACCCCACCAGACGAACAGCAATGCATCATTCACATTTTTTCTGTCTAAAGACGCTGGTTAACTTTATCCATGAGGTGAATCTTCTGCTTCTTTTCAATCCTATGAAATAAAAAAAGAAGTAGTCATATGAAATTCTATTCAATTATATAGATTTCGCCGTGTTGGTCCCAGCTTCCTTTGAAGTATAGGCCAACTGCCGTTCTGCCAGGCAGGTCGTAAAAGGTGACCGATTGGCTATCGAGTCGCTACCATCGTGGCTACTAGGTGGTAGAGTTCTGCATTGTCTCGCCCGGGTCTGGTACCACCGCCTTACCTATTCCTGCCGCAATAGCGTCAGTGCTTGTCGCTGTCGTATTCCAATTTGGAGGGTAAGGTAGCCGGTAAACTTATGCATGTGGCATTAGACCTCGCCACAAGATAGCAACGCACCATTAACATCTTTGGTGTCTATAGGCGATGGTTGACTCTTTCCATCAGGAGACCCATCTACTTGTTTGCTATCTTATGATATAAAAAAAACAGTGTAATTTTGTTAAACGGGAACTCCACACCTATAAATATTGTTTATTTTGTATTTAAACAAGCAAGTGTATCTTTATAAGAGAAAGAAATAACCACAGCTTATAGATATCAAAGATGTTTATAATTTAATTAATTAATGTTCTTACTTTACTAATACAATAATAAATTAATGTTCTTACTTTACTAGGTGGCAGAGTACTGCATTGTCTCGCCCGGATCTGATACTACCGGTTTGCCTATTCCTGCCGCAATAGCGGCAGTGCTTGTCGCTGTCGTGTTTCAAATTGGAGGGTAAGGTAGCCGGTAAACTTATGCATGTGGCATTAAACGTCGCCACAAGATAGCAACGCACCATTAATACCTTTAGTGTCTGTAGGCGACGGTTGAATCTTTTCATCAGGAGACATTATCTTATATATATAAAACAAAAAACCTTTTCAACGCCAATGACGAATATAACATAAAAGTTTCTTGACTATTACTGAGTTGAGGGGGACTGAATCCCAGTAGTGGGACTATATAAGACTAAAATCTAAACTTCACAGGTAGAAATCTTGTTAATAATAAGACCAAAGAGGCTATTCTATCCACAATACACTCTGGAAAGTGCCATAAAAACATCGTAAACCTAAAAAATTGTAATAAATTAACCAAGGGGCGGTGACATTATCGTCCATTAATTTTTACCGCCCTCCGAATACTAAAAGCTATATCGCTTACACATTTAGTGATACGCGCTAATGTGAAACAGGTGTACTGTGGACTTGTTTACATTACAACTAGTGGTTTTTTATATCTTAAAATATCAAATGAACAGGTGGCCCTCGTGGAAAGGGACAACCGTCTCTAATAGGTACCAAAGTTGTTAACGGCGATTGTTATTCGTGTTACTGGATGGTAATACCACGTGCAAGGTTTTTATCTACCTTACCTTCCAGGCCGGATCTACATTGACAAGCATTGAGGATATTTCGGCAGGGATAGGTCGTGCGATGGTACCAAAACCCGGGCGAGACATTGCAGAACTCTAATACCTAGTAACCACAATGTTCGTGGCATGAATAGCCAATCGTTCGCCTTTAACAAATAGCCTGGAATAATAGCAGATAGCTTATCCTTCGAATAGGAGATAGCTTATCCTTCAAATAGCAGACAGCTTAGCCTTCAAATTCCTTTTTTTTTTCGACATGCCTGGGAGGCTTCTGTTCCCTAACCTACCCGCCTAGCCGCAGCTGATATTTATGAAGTTTCATGATACAACACTCTGAAGCATTGTACAAGTTATATTCCAAGAGGAAATGATTAAACAAATTTAATTCCTGGCTCGGGGACTAGTATATTACTGTACAAAAAAATTACTAGTAATCATGGTTTAGTGTTACAGCGTCTCTTAATACAATTTTTTTTTAATCTTTATTTTGTTGAGGTTTTATACAATAATGTATATGTCAACCTCGTCTTACACATTCTTATCTAACTTAACGCGAAAACTTTAGTCTAATCTAAGACCATTTTTCCGTTTCTTGAGAGAGGCAGGTCTCTTAATACAATTGTTGGATTCTATTTAAAAATGTTTATAGGAGTAGTATATATTATATACAAAAGTACGTTTTTCCAGTGGAAATATTTATTTTAATTAATTTATATACCTAACCAAACAAAAAATATAATCATATTAATTATAGTTATAACAATGAAAATCCTGACTTGAAATTTTGAATGTATGTAATCATTACAATTACCAAGTAATCATTACAATTATTGCCTTGACTCTACCTGCCTCAATAGCGTCAGTGATTTTAACTATCGTATTCCTGTATGTTAGGGTCATGGTAGTTAGTAAACTTACATTACATCTCCACTAAACGGATATCTAGTAACGCACCATAACATAAATTTACTAGATATAAGAGCCATCTTGGTTGAAAAGGTTGCTTTCATATACAATATAATGTATATATTATGGCCTGATATGTATTTTAGGCTAATTTAAGTATATATGTGTATGTAAACCTCTAATAACTTTTACACGGCTTGACTGATCGAAACGTGGTTAATGACATTTTGAAACAACACTTATTTTCGACATAACAAATTTTTTAACCAACAGATTTTTTCCTTCTACGCTCAGTGCTTTTTCAGAAGTCAAAATCTACTCAAGTTTTCAAAATTACAGCTTATCGAATATTCTGATTATGTTATATACAATAAAATTACTTACTTCTTATTTTAAAAATAACTTTCACCGTAATTTATGGATTGATTCCAAATCTAATCTTATATTTGAGTATCTTTGAGCTTTAAATATCTCACTCTAGCGATAAATTTCAGGGGTAGCATTTTTCATTTTAACACGATAATCTTTTAACCTCGCAGGCTTACTTCATTATCAAGCTTTATATATATTTATAGCTTTTTATTCAGAAAATGTAAAAAGTGTAGTATATAACAATACGTTTTGATACGTAGAAGCACAGTAAATGCAAAAGAAGCAGTTAATTAGGGAGTATCACAGAAAGAATTAGCCCGTATTGGTACGTGCCTCCATTGAAGAATAGGCCATGTCGCTCTTGCAGGTAGTTCGTAAAAGGAAAATTGTTGGCTATACGAGTTACTTACATCGTGACTACCAGATGATAGAGTCCTAAATATTCTCGTCCGTGTGTGGTACCACCGCTTTACCTATTCATTGCTTGTTACTGACGTGTTTTATTTTCGAGGGTAAGGTAACCAGTGAACTTGTGCATGTGGCATTAAGAACAGGAATAACAATGCACTATTAACAATTATGGTGTAGGCGATGGCTGTTTTTTTATCAAATACTTTTAAAAACAAATACGTTTATTTCCTCAAAACCAAGATTAACATTATTTTGTACATACCAGTAATCTATAATTATTTTGTACATGTCAGGACATCCATCTGCTTGTTTGCTGCCTCATGATATAAAAAATAACTTTTCCCAATTTCATAATATTTAAACGTCCATAAAAATCATCGAAGTAAGCAGATTTTTTCTGAGTTCCTAAAACAATGGAATAGTGACAATATTATTGGAAGAATTTTGTTTTAAACTTAGCAAGAGTTTGCTTAGTGTTGTATTGTTTTAGGTGTTTTGGATAGCTATTGTATTGTCTTTTGCGTTGGCGGTATTTACATTATTATATCTCTTTATCTTTCTAAATTTTCAAAGTTAGAACAAAGTTTCTATGTAAGGTCCTTACACTGTCTTATACATGCCGCTGATATTATAATATGCTTTATTTATTAATTAAAAGTGATTGATTTCCTCGTATTGGTCTAGGACTTATTTGAAGAATAGACCATCTGCCATTCTGCCAGGTAGTTTGTAATAGGGCATTAAACGATTAGCTATTTATTTATTTAACTTTATTGTACACCTCAAAAAAATTTTTAACAAAAGGACATAATGCCTATTAGCATTCTCCTCCAGTCAACCTTTGGGCAAACAGAAAGTAAGTAAACGGTGTCTCAGAAAATATATGTCATATAATAACATAGATCTTAATAAATTAAATATATACTACTTAAACTATACAAATTATTATATGGTGGAGGTGGAGGTGACTAGTATAGTAATGTATATGTTGTACACATACACATTACTATACTAGTCACCACCATTGTGACTGAACATTCCTGCTGCAATATCGCTAATTGTCATTGTCGTGTTACGGTTTAGAGGCTAAGGTAGCCTTTAAACTTATGCAAATGCTATTAGACCTAGCCACAAGATAACAACGCACCATTAACATCTTTGGTGCCTTTATAGGCGAGAGTTTTTTCTTTTAACCAAGAGAGCCGTCTGCTTTTTCGCTATCTTATAATATAAAAATTATTAAATAATTAAGACACAATTCCAGTGAGCAATAAAATTAACGTTAAAAATCATTGCATTGCATTGCCAACATGAAAACGGCAGAAGTTAATTCAAAGTGTAAATGAAAATATTGAACACATTTTGTTTTTTTTTTTCAACAAAATAACACTAATTTATTCTTATAAAAAATATTTGAATACTAGTTTTGGTACCTTAATATATTAACCCTTGGATAGAATATTTATAAGAAACAATACATACATTTAAACCGTTGTATTTGTACTATATTTTTGGTTTTGTTAAATTGCAATGACGTCTAAAAACTAAATTAAATCATAAATTTTATATATGCAGTAATGTAATGCACTTGTGTGTGTTAATCTTACAATTTCTTCCACTTGCATTTTGAATTCCATTCCATTTGCATATTCCCCGTGTTGGTCCCGGGCTCCTTTGAAGAATAGGCCTACTGCCGTTCTGCCAGGCAGGTCGTAAAAGGTGACTGAGTGGCTATTCGTCGCTAACAACGTGACTACTAGGTGGTAGAGTCCTGCATCGGCTCGAGGGTAAGGTAGCCGGTAAACTACCTCGCTACAAGATAGCAACGCACCATTAACACCTTTGGTGTGTGTGGTATATATATATATATATATATATATATATATATATATATATAAAATGAACTACAGATACACAACAACGATACAAAATATATTTTACTGCCTGCTAATTCAACACTGAAAAATTTAGCATTTATTTCCTAATTAAAAATGTTTTTTCTCTTAGTAAAAATAAGCTAAGTAAATATTTTAATTCAACATATACTATATTCAATATAAAGTCTTTGTATGTATGTAATGTGTATTAAATTAGATACAATTTTTCCAATTATAGAGGCACATATTCTAATTAACGAATCTATCAAATATCGTAATTTCCACAACTCTAGTATGTGGGAGTATACGCCTTAAAATATTCATTAGATGTTACGAAACGAATCCTTAAGTTGTTTATTTGTTTTTTGTTTGTATTGAAGTTTAATTAACGTTATTGTTAAATTACTTTACTGACAGGGATTTGGCCTCTAATTCACATTCCAAAATTAAGGATCTATTTTTAACTTATCGGATTTCTTGAAATCGATACTTCACCGAACTAATAAACCTTGAATTTTTGATAAATTAATATTTTTATATAATAAGATAGCAAACAAGCAGATGGCTTCCTTGAATGAAATAGACAACCATTGCAAAAATACACGAAAAATGATGATGGTGGTGAGTTTGTGTGGCAGGGTATTAATGCCATGTGTATAACTTTACCGGCTATCTTAGTTTCTAAACCAGAACATAGTGACAAGCATTGACGATTTTGTGATAGAAATAGGTAAAGTACTGGTGGTGGCACTGGGCGAGACCAGTAGAGAACTCTACCGCCTAGAAACTACGATGGTAGTGACTTATATAGCCATCGTTTGCCTTTTATGAACTCCAGGCAGAATCAGAGAATGATACTTTTTATATCATAAGATAACAAACAAGCAGATAGCTCTTCTGATGGAAAGAGAAACCATCGCCTATAGACACCGAAGATGTTAATGATACGTTGCTATCCGTGTGGCGGGAGGGCAATGCCATGTACCTACATAAGTCTAGCGACTAACTTTCCGAAGGGAAAGTTTGAAGAAACCAGAACAAGATAATGAAAAGCACTTACGCTATTGCGGCATTGCGGCAAGAATAGGTAAGGCAGTGGTACCAAGTACCCGGGCAAGAAGTTAAGGAACTCTACCACTTAGTACACATGTGGGAATCCTAATTTTATTTAAATAATTATGAAATATCTGTAACAAAAATTATGTTTATAAAATGTTTTTTTATACTTAACGGCCAGGCTCTAATTAGTTAGCATTTTAATATTTAGGTTATATCAGTGTTCTAGCATTGTTCTTGAGTTAGAAAAAACTTAAAAAAATTGAGTCACTGATTTTTTACACCTGAATGAAGGGAATGAAGCTGCGACCAAATAATTTAATTTTATAAAAGATCTTTATCGATGACTTAACTTTTTATATAATTTTAGACACATAGCTTTGTCTAAAATTATATTTATGCAGTATATTCTTATAACAGGTAACATTTCAGATGTCAACTAGGGACCCTTATAAATTCGCCATGTCTGTTCGCCCGTCTGCAGCCTAGTCAGAAATTATTCGTACTAGAAAGCTGTTATTGATCCGAACGTAAAAAAAAATATGTTAGTATGAAATATTCTTAATGAATTTAAAAGGAAAACTATCACAGCTAAGTAAGCTTTACAAGTTAAAGAAGTATTTGCAGGCGGTGAACATCTATTAGCTAACCCGGCAAACATTGTTTTGCCATACAAATTACTTTTGAATATTTTGGTAAGGTACTTGAGAGGAGGGGGGAAGGGTTAACTGAAATAAAAACTATCCTATCTTTGAAGTTGGATCAAACTGTAGATATATTTTTAACAGTAGTTTCCTAGCTATCCTTACTAATATTATGAATGCGAAAGTAACTCTGTCTGTCTGTCTGTCTGTCTGTCTGTTACGCTTTCACGGCCAAACCACTAAACCGATTTGGATAAAATTTGGTACAAATATAGTTTGAGACCCAAGAAAGGACATAGGATAGTTTTTATCCCGGAAATCCCACGGGAACGGGAACTATGCGGATTTTTATTTTAGAATTCTTTCCACGCGAACGAAGTCGCGGGCACAGCTAGTTGCTTATATGTCTGTTCCGTTGAGTGTTAAAATACCATACTTTGATTATACTTTCAACACTTGTTATCTTCGGCACTTAGTAAAACTCCATGTTAATGTCTATTTATATAATGTTGTAATCGCTTGTACTGTTTTGCTTAGATTTATTAATTAACACCAACCGGTTTTGTGTTTTTAACGCGTCATCAGGGCGACATTTCAATACTGATTTGTTTGAATGACTGAACTCAATATTAAGTTGTTGCAGCATCGAGTATTGAACAGTGTTAATTAATAATCTAACTAAAACAGTACAAGCAATTATAAAATTATATAAATAGACATTTCAATTTAATTCATAATTTGAATATATTACTGAGTTCATAATAATATCATGCAGTAACGTGCAGTCTATAAAGGCAATTAAGCAGTGCTTTACTTGCCATTCATGACTTTAATTAAAAGTAAATAAATGAAAAACAAAGTATATTAATTAAAGAAAAGCCTAGTATTTTATAAATAGCACCTATTTGCAAACACACAAACATTAGGTTTCCCAGGCGTTTAGCAACTTTTTTTTCAACCAAGTAAAGCCTATCACGATCTGCAGTATAATTGTTAACGTGTGTGTAGTAATTTTCGTGTTTGCACACAGTTTGCAACCGTACACAACTATGAATTCCGTAAGCAGCGATGACGTAATGTCCTGCCGCAGTCCGTAGCCTGGCTGTTCGTTAGTTTTCGGGAGTAATCGGAAATGTTGCTTATGCCTACAAAGTATTATCCGACTAAAAATAAAAGATAGAAATGTAATAAATCACTTACTGTATATTATGCATTTTTGTTTAGTAAGGTTTTATTTGTTTAAATAGGAGAAATGTATTTATGTTTTACGAAACTCAAAAGCCCTTTATTATTTTGTTTGCGTCATATTTTTCATTTTAACATTTGGAAAATCGTACATTTAAGTCTATTACTGAGTTTCTATAATAATTGTAGTGATTTGCTTTTATTAGTAGATTGCTTAAAATGTTATTTGACTGTGAAGTTTGTGTTAAAAATGTGTGTTTATTAAAAATAAAAATAACAAGTTTTCACAATTGTCATTCAGTGAAAAGATTCAAAAGGTGTCTACAGCCGTGTGCCTATATTAAGCGATCCGTTATTCGTAACAGTAACCATTAGCAAACAATTTAATAGTAATAAGGCGTTCCATAATTTGTTTGTTTGGATGGTAATATGATATTTTATAGATAATATAGTAACATATAGTAACTGTTATATATATATATATATATATATATATATATATATATATATATATATATATATATATATATATATATATATATATATATATATATATATATATATATATATATATATATATATATATATATACAACTATTATAGGAATAGTTTTAGCTCACGCGCCGTAGAAATCATTACTATTTGTAACTAAAACGAGTCGTTTTACTGGTATAGGAACCGGGCATAAACCAGCAAAAAGTAAACGTAACTCGTAAGTTTCATGTTAAAAGTTATGAAACGTATAACGGGCTCTGTGATTCGGAATTTGTTGCCGTAGAAGATGTACATGAATAGTAGTACATCTAAGACTTGTTCTGTTGTCATGGTTTCCGACTTAAAGATCCGTAGCGTAGCTGTGGCTATGCTAAAAATTTGTAAAATAAAGTTTTTGTGACCGAGTACCCCTCCGCGTGGTGCATACCCAGTGTCATAACCCTGTGCACGCCGCTGATATCATGACACCGAATCTTACAGAAGAGAATTATAGAAAAATAGCACGGACTTGTGACTTATAATTACAAGATCACATTTTATTGTAGGAGATGGATCATCAAATGGTATGAATAATAATACGCGAAGTTGTGGCAGCAATAAGTACTTTTAGTCTATTGAACTCTATCAAATTCAACTTTCAGCGAAATTTTAATAGCATATTGTAGAAAAATGCTATGAAGATTAAAAAGGTGGCTATACGTAGTCATTTTCTTTTTCAAAAATGTTCCTTTAACATTATATGTAATTCGATAGAACCTTACGGTCTTAGAAGGGTTTTAATATTCGCGATCGCAACTGGACCGAAATTGAATCTTGTATTACACAACAAAATGACGCTGAGAACATAACGAGTGTCTCCAATGCTTTTCAATTGAATTAGTAGCATCAGCAAATAATTCTTGTTTTTTTTTTTGATAATATATATTTTATTTTACTAGAAATGTAATAAATTCATTTTTGGGAAAATGGTAAATTTTGAACATAGCAGAAGACATAATTAGGTAATGTAAAATATATTAAAAGAGTAACTGCAACTAATATAAAAGTTAAAATAAGTAATGTTATTAATATTTAGATACGGAGATAAATTTACTCAATCGTCAAAATTCTCTAAAGTAGAGTGTTAAATAAAGAAAAATATGGACATTTAGTAATTTTTTTATGTCATAAGATAGCAAACAATCAGATGGATCTCCTGACGGAAAGAGTCAACCATCGCTTATAGACACCAAAGATGTTAATTATGCAATGCTATCTTGTGGCGAAGTCTAATGCCACATACATAAGTTTACCGGTTAACTTATATATATGATATGTAGGATATGTAGGTAGTAGGTAAGTAGGTAGGTGCTATAAGTCTATGGAGATCTCTGCCCAGTGAGATTTGCCTTTTCCAGACTTTAGAGACCTTTAAAAAACGTGTTAAAGAACACTTTTTTCTCTCTACATTTTTTTAAATACATTATTATTATAGTATAAGTATGTTAATTTAGTTTCATAGTTAATTATATAATGTTTGTTATTTTTTACACACTAGGTCCGTACAATTCTTTATTTTCATTATTTTATTCTTATTTAACGGATTGGCTGGAAAAAAATCTCTTTACGACGAAATAAGCTCGCCCATTGTACTTATATTACGTTTATATTATCTTTTTGTATTATTTTCTGTGAACAATAAAGTTTTAAATAAATAAATAGGTACTAGTTACAAAGTAATGAATATGGAGGAAGCAAAGACAATCTGCAAGGAGATATGGCACTTAGTTTTTTCTGCCAGGGATTTGTGACAAACAGTTCAGTAAAACGAGTCGCTAAACCAATATAATATAGCCAAATTAATTTCTTCTGAAAGTATACTTTAAATTCATGGGACTTACATATTACAACGTATATATTATAACTAGGGAGTCGTTACAATAGAGGTTGTTATAAATGGAATCCACTGTATTTCAGTACGTATGTATGTAATTCTTTACGTTATCCTAGTATCGTTGTCTTACATCTTTATCATATAAATAATAAATAAATTTTCACGGGACGAATTACACTTACTAATCTAACCCCAAAGTAAGCAAATTATTTGCTTGTGTTATTGGTGTTAGTCAACGATATTAAGACATAGAAATACATAAATAAATACTTCTTCATTCATACCCAAACCTGGAAATAAAAACATTTATGCTCATCACACAAATACTTGTCCCCGTCGGGGATCGAATCCGAGCCTCGTTGATTGCGCAGTCAGGATCGTTAACCACTCGACCAACGCGGCGGTCATATGCAAACAGTTTGCTTACTTTTTGTGTTAGAACAATTTAAATGATTTCCCGTGATATTTATTCATTTATTGTTTGACATGGGATTTTAACTTGGTCAATAAATACCTGCAAATGAGAAATTATTATATCTTCATGAAATTCAGTATGTAGGGAATTTAGAGGGCACTAATTCGATCCAGCTAGGTTCCATTTTTAGAATACGTCGTTTTTACCACAAAAAAATACCACCAATAATGTGTTTATCGTTAAATTTTTACTGTATTTATGATACTTTCAAAATGATAATACGGGAGAATAACGTAGCATAATAAAAGACAAGAAAATTAGGCAAAACCTTATTTGTTAAAAACGAAGCAACGAACTCGATCATTTATATGCAAATATAAACAAAATTTCTAACGCAATTATATTCATAATAACATTAATTATTTCTAAGCATGTTCAATGTTCGTGCTAACCTCTGAAAAGTTTATAGATAATTTGTGTTTTTATTCGGTAGTAAAATGTGTTTGTTGACGGTACGTACTGTTTGCAGCAGGTTCATTGAACCTAAAATATTTACATTTTAAGACTTCGTGGTTAAAAGCTGTTTATTTCAAACGATGATAATGGTTTGATACGAGTGTCAATCCTGTATCGATTTATTTAATTAATTACTTCTTCTTTAAGCTTCAAGTTAATGAATTTCTCTACTGAAGTATTGTTGAAAGTATTTTGAACTTTTAATTCTTGGAAATCTCCGTTTGAATTTATTTTAAGAACTTGTTCAGTTAGTATCCTCATTCACATTCCGCTTTAATAATACACCCTACAGTGAAAGATTTTATCCACGCCACTTTAAAGCTTGGTCATCTAACACTATTTGATTTTGCTCCTGGCCTGAACGGTAAAATTCTGGAACAATCTACTTCACATGGCGTTTTCACAGGGCTTTGACATGACTATTTTCTATATAAGGACTAGCAATTTATTTAAAGGTCGCAATTGTATTAGCAGCTAATTTATTTTATTGCTGATGTCCATGTTTAGTAGTGATTAAATTTCATTGGGTTTACATCAGGACAGTGATGACTTGCTAATATCTTGTCAATTTCTATGAAAAAGAAAATAAGGAAACTTAACAGATCACTACGTTAATTACAATTTATGATAATATAATATCATTCATCTTTTACTTTATTGACTCAAGTACCAAATTTATCTGGAGCTTTAACTTGTTTTAGGGCAGAATTGTTTAGGCTGACAATACTCTGCAGCGATATATCGTAATCTGCACTTGGCTTAACATTTTTTTTGATTCTTTACAACGCGTTGTAAAGAATCAAAAAAAATCGTTAAGCATTGCAAACCATTGCAACGGTATTATTAGATTTCGGATGTTGATGATAGCTATGTAGCTATAACACGAAACTGTACCTCCAATTTTGTTATTATGAGTTTATTTAACTGTCCCTCACTATAAAAGCAAATTTAAAGATATATTCACGTCAAAAGTGAAACCGGTTGAGTAATAATAATAACAAAGAGATAATAATAATAAAAATATCGCAGAACAAATAACAAAGCGATCTAACCCCAAAGTAAGCAAATCAGTTGTTTGTATTATAGGTATTGAGTATTAACCAATGATACTAATACCTAATACCAATGAATTACATATATAAATACTATTATATTCATAATAAATAACCAAATCCAGAAATAGAAACATCTATGATCATCACATAAGTGTTTTTCCTTCTCGGGAATCGAACCAAAGCCCCATCGATTCGTAGCTAGGTTCGCTAACCACTCGGTTAAAGGAGCGACAGAAATATATCAAAAAAATATGTATATGTTGTGAAGTAAAATTAAGGTACAAGTGCATTGTTAATTGTTTCTGACAGTAATGTAATTCTACCGAGTGCCGACGATAAAAATAAGTAATAATAATAAATAATATTCACGGGACATATTACACTTACTGATCTAACCCCAAAGTAAGCAAATTATTTGTTTATGTTATAGGTGTTAGTCAATGATTCTAATACATAGAAATACATATATAAATACTTTTACATACATGATAAACGCCCAAACCCGGAAATACATCATTTATGCTCATCACAAATGACTGTCCCCGTCAGGGATCGAACCCTAGCCCCGTCGATTGCGTAGTCAGGGTCGAACCACTAGACCAACGGAACGGTCAAAAAAAGTATCGTATATAACTTGTTTAGTCATCCGGCTGACATCTGCAATAAAAGATTATTTTCAACCAACTTTCCAAAAGGAAGAGGTTTTCAATTTTGATGTATGTTTTTTACTTAAGCCCCCACCCGACCTAATTTCGAAATAAATGCGTTCGATAGATTTTGCTATATCATTTTTAGTAAATATTTAGCGTGCAATTCATAAGTAAAATACTAAAGGACCATCATAATTTTTACTGCTTGGAAACATGATAACTTGTAGTTTCCTCAGTGGAAAAAAATACAAAGTTACCTCTGCACAAAAAGGAAAATGCTTAAATTAGCGTAAATACTTAACGAAAGGCCATCAGTTTTTAAATAATAGCAAAACAACATATTTTCTATAACATACAAAATTTTAATGTTTATATATATATACATATTTAAATAATAAAAAGAAAATATTAAAATCTGCACTCGTATCGCCCATCTTAGCCAGAACCATCACGCCTCCGCCCTGTCCACTTTAGTTGTGCTTCGGCTGTTGGACGAGGAGGCCTTATCGTTTGCGTTTACGCTCAGCGTTTGGATAAAACAATTACATAATTAAAATTTATTTACTACGAGTTTTAAATAAATTAAATTTAAATTTAAAAGAAACTCGATATCAAGCGATAAAAGTTGTTTGTGATCTGTAAGTACCTAAATGCATTCAATATCGTTTCTAACCGACGTAGCAACAATGGTAATTCTCTAGACACCTGCTCGTTTGTAGGACTAAGTATATTTAATAAACGTAGACCCGGAGATTTTCTAAGCATGTATAATTTTTTTAAGTGTTTTAACTAGTTAATTATTAAATTAATAGAAATATATCCATTAGGATATATTTCTAATATTGATATTATATATAATTCTAATAATGCAGTCAAGGTATAAGAAAGATAATTTTTTATCGCGTATCTACGTGAGCTCAAAATCTGTACTAGGAAGGACATCGGTTTAATGGGTAGTCAGAGTAAAAATAGAATTTATTTTAATGATCATATTTCCCCGGAACACAAATTTCTAATTAAAAAGGCGAAACTAATTGCAAGAAAAAGGATATACCTTTTGTTGTGTTCGAAACTGCACCATGATAGTAAGGCGTAACGAACAATCACCTGTAATTATTGTAACTTCAGTCGAATATTTAAACAAAATTAAATTATGAGATAAATTTTTCAAGTCATGTAATTTTTCTTTATTTACTTCATTTATTATGTATAATAAGCGGGTTTATTTACAATTTAAAATATATATTTAATTGTTTGATTCTTATGATCGGTGTCGGTGGATAATTTAAAAAATATTTTTTACTAGCTGTGCCCGCGACTTCAATCGCGTGTAAAAAATTCTAAAATAGAACTTGCATAGTTCCCGTTCCCGTGGCATTTTCGGGATAAGAACTTTCCTATGTCCTTTCTTGGGTCTCAAACTATATTTGTACCAAATTTTATCCAAATCGGTTCAGTGGTTTGGCCGTGAAAGCGTAACAAACAGACAGACAGACAGACAGAGTTACTTTAGCATTTATAATATTAGTATGTATTTCATAATGTTATTTCGTTTTGATATAATTTATACTTTCCATCGTCGGCACTTGGTGAAACTCCGTCATAATTCGACCGACCATTATTAACAATTCCTAACACAACGTATTTGTTGACAATTTAAGTTTTAGTCCTGATGATGCAGTAAAATGCGAAACCGGTTGATTATTTAAATAAAAAAGTATATATTATATATAATTAGTGAATTGTGAAAACAGTACAAGTGTAAAATTTAAAACAATAATTATTTCGTTTTGCTTATATTATTTATAATTATATTATAATGCTTTTACTTTTGGAGCTAGCATCTCAATCCACAGCACCACAATTATTGCAAAAAATGTCATAGTTATAAATCATAAGTTCTATACTTCATTTAACAATGGCCCTTAAAATTTTTATCAGATGGGCGTGTATTACGGTCGAATACTAAAATGTTCTATAGACATACATATGTATTAAAATATGTAAACTATAATATTATTTGCATAAGTGAAACGTGGTTGTTACCGGGAATTTTGGATGTGGAATTATTTGATTCGCCGTATAGTATTTGCCGTACGGATCGCAATTATGATCAACTAAACAGTAAAAACATTGATACAAATAAAGGTGCCGGGCCGGACGGAATTTATCCAATATTTTTAACAATACACTATTTTCTGTAGGGCTAAACTATGTTATGAAACATAAAACAGATTTTATTGTTTAATCTATGGATTAACTAAGTCCCCAGGGTGATCGCTTTTATATAAACTAGTAATACTGTTATCACAAAAGTGATCAGCAAGTGTTGCGTAACTCATTTTTCATACTAATATTATCTTGGTACCTACAACCCTACTTGCATGTCCGTTCTGACATATTATGACCGACCAGCTATTGCTACCATACAATAGCGTTCTCATAAGAATACAACTGTAGATGGCAAGGCCAACACCCTGATGTAGGGTATTCGCCTGTTTTTTTATATCATAAAATAGCTAACAAGCAAATGGGTCTCCTGATGGAAAGAGTCAACCATCGCCTATGTTTATGGTGCATTGCTATCTTGTAGCTAAGCATAATGCCACGTGCATTAGTTTACCGGCTACTAGGGCACTAGGGCACTGACGCTATTAAGGCAGGTATAGGTAAGGCAGTGGTACAAGACCCGGGTGAGACAATGCAGAACTCTACCACCTAGTAGCCACGAAGGTAGTGACTCGCGTAGCCAGTCAGCCGCCTTTTACGACCTGCCTGGCAGGAAGGCAGTTGGCCTATTCTTCAAATAATCCCAAACCAACACGGGGAAAACTTGCATCTAGTTCGTAGTAGTTCCGGGAACTGTACTTACAGCTAGTTTCTTATCTTCTCTTTTCTTCTGGGCTCAAGTGATAAAGAAGTGTATGTCGATTACTACGATCTTAAAACTGTTAAGAAGATTGATCTATATATGTATATAAATGGCAGTGCGAAATTCGGTAATGTGCTGTTTCATACATACCCTTGATTTAGAGAACATACTCATAAACTATCCCCTTTACCGCAGGAAATCAGCGATATGAAAAGGAGCATCAATTCGATGAAACCTCTGTAATAATTCCGTGGATGAAACAGGTACAAGGCAGTGATCAAGAAAGCTTTTGAAGTGGAACGGCTTTGTTGTTAATAGGCGGAAAATGTACCAGTAACTGGAATCCACTCATCATATACTCCAATTTGATTCAATAATAACATGTTTCTTAGTTATTAATAATTTAAATAATTACATAGGACCCAACCCTGCTTTTAACCTATTATTTTATGGCAGACTAAAGATAATAGATCGTAGTCCCAGGAACAATTTATTTTTGATTATTAACTAGCTGAATTTTTGTAATCGCCTCTGTGGTCTAGTGGCCCAGCGTTGGCGTTGACTACATGAGGTCCAGGGTTCGATTCCCGGGTCGGGCACTTAAAGAAAAGTGTTTTTTTAGTTTTCTGATAAACACAATGTTGCCCGGGATTGGACTAACCTCATTAGTTACCCGACTCGAGATTTGTCGAAAATAGAAAAGATGGACGTCTGGTCAAATCCAAACTGTTTGCAAAAATTCAGCTTGTTATTAATCAAAAATAAAAATGATCCTAGTACCAGGGTCTATAATATTTTGAGTTGGTTTCGAATTGATGATTACTTTAAAATGGATAAATAAAGATCAAGACTAGACTAAGTATCTTTGGCTAATCGTGGATGCACTTGTTGTACCTCTTCCTACGTCTTCCAGGATACGGGCGTGAAGATACTTTTTTTCTTTTAGACCATTAACTACTTTTAAGTATACATATAATATATTTATTTTATTTTAGAAGATAATATGTGTGACATACGGTGCACGATTGCATCTATACTAAACTAATATTATAAATACGAAAGTCCGTTTGTCTGTTTGTTACATCTTCACAAATAAACCGCTGAGTCAATTTTAATGAAATTTGGCATGGAGATAGTTGAAGATCCGATGTCAAATACAGGCTTACTTTTCAAAAAGTACCCCAAGAGGGCTGAGATAGGGATTGGGAGTTTGTATGAAAAACAATATAGATCACATGTTAATCTACTCGCGGGCGAAACCGCACAGGTCAGCTAGTTATTTATAAATTGTGAATTAAATAAAATATTTTTAAGTATTTCCTCCGTTTTGGTTGGGGCTCCTTTGAAGAAAAGGCCAATTACTGTTCTGCCAGGCAGGTCGTAGAAGTCGATCGATTGGCTATGCGAGTCACTTCCATCGTAGCTATTAAGTAGGTACTAGGAAGTCTATTTCTGCATTGTATCGCCACCACCTTACCTATTCCTGCCGCAATGACGTCAGTACTTGTCACTGTCTTGTTCCAGTTTGAAGGGTAATGTAGCTGGTAAACTTGACCAAAAGCAACGCGCCACTAACATCTTTGGTGTCTACAGGCGATGGTTGACTCTTTCCATCAGGATAATCGATAGTTTACCTGGTGGTAAGCGATTGTAGCCACTTATAAACATCAAAAATACTAATGGTTAACCTCTTCCGATCATAACAGTGTAAAGCACTGACGCTTTCGTAGCAGAAAAAGGTAAGCTTCTGATATTATGATAGACGAGACGTTATTTACTAAGGTATTTTTATTTTCATTTTTTACGTAATGAATATTATTAGTGATATTGATTATATCAATAGGTTGAGTTTAAAATATTCATTTAATGTGTTTTAATTTTTAACTTCCCGCTACGTAAGGAAGTTACTGGTTTTGCCCCGATTTTCGAAAATTGAGTTTTTATTCAATGTAAAAAAACGTGATTTAGCAAACCAGTTATTAACGTCCCACTACGTATGTAGATAAGGAAGTCACTGATTTTACCCCGATTTTCGAAAATCGAGTTTTCACCAGATGTCCAGGTTTTGAGATCCTGGGAATCTTTTCAGACTATTTTCACGATGACGTCAGTATGTCTGTATGTATGTGTGTGTGTGTGTGTTTGTGTGTATGTAAACATCTCATAACTTTTGAAAGGCCGAACAGATCGAAACGTGGTTGATGGTATTCAGTTGGGTTTCACTCAGACTTCCTGGAAATGTGAACCAAGTCAGCCTAGGATATTTTGAGAAATTTTGAAAAAACCCCAAAAATTTTTTTAACGAAACAGTATTTTTTTAATGTAACTTCTAGATTTGATTCTAGATTCGACATAGCTTCGAAATTTTTCAACCAATTATTTTTTGATGTTCCACGATATTTTAGTACTAAAAAACTGCATTAAATGCCGTTTCAAAAATCAAAATCGAATTTAATTTTCAAAAGTCACAGCTTTTCAAATATTAAAGTTACATTGTTTTTAGCAAATTTTCTTAATATTTTTGAAATAACTTTCAGGCTAATACACCGATTGACCTTTCAGTCATTCACAGTTAGTCAGTCTTATCAGTTTTCTTCGTTTAAAAACTGCATCAAATACTGTTAATTAGATCAGAATCGCTCAATTTGTGTGGTATTTACCAATGACGAAAATGTTTGAAAAAAATGTTTTTTGTCACTGCTTCGAAATTTTTTAACCGATCGATTATTAAGCTAAAGCAATATTTTAGATCTCCAAATTGAGTTGAATGCCATTCGAAAGATCAAAATCGGTCATCATTTCCAAAATATACAGTGTTTCAAAAATCTTTTTACTGCCATTTTTAACAAAATACATGTTTGAGATGAAAAAATCTATGCTTATAGTTTTTACTATTTTGAGCTTAAAACTATTTTGAGCTTAAAAGAGACAACTATCGCCTATAGACACCAAAGATGTTAACGGTGCATTGTTATCCTTGTGGCTGAGTCTTAATACCACATGTATAAATTTACCGGCTAACTTAACCTTCAAACCGTAATACGACAGTGACAAACACTGACGCTATTGCGGCAGGAATAGGTACGGCCGTGGTACCAGACTCGAAAAAGACATTGCAGAACTCTACCACCTAGTAGCTATAATGGTAGCTAGTCGTTCGCCTCTTGCAAACTGCCTAGCGGCAACTGAACTCTCTATAAAACTGTCTATTCTTCAAGGAGAGTCCAGATCAACCCGGATATTATTGCTTTATGGAGATCGGCTTCACTTCCTGACTTTAACGAGCATTTGTGCAATAGGCATTTCTGATTTCGGGCTTTTTTACATATATTTCATTATAATATATATTATGTTTGTCCATTGTCTATGTATTACCAATGTCGACTGACTTGGTGTCAGCTAATATATATAACAATCAAATATAATGCCAAGTTACCAGATAGACGGCGTCGCAAGGAAGGTGTTTTTACTAAGAATAACTGGCCATGGAATGACATTGCACAAGGCAGCGGTGTAGTTCCGATTTTGTCTACTGACAAGGTAAGGTGATGGTTGTACATTGTCCAGAGATTTTTATTCATTCACTGTCATGATAATATATGAGCTGTACAATATAAAAAAAAAAAACTACTTATTATTTTAGTATAGTTTTGTGGTGACATTGACATGCAATTTCAATATATTTTGTCAGTTGAACTTCAGTCCCAAGATCTTATTTGATTAAAAACATTCCATTTTTTTAATGCATTGTCATCATATTTTACCCTTCTCAATGTATTAAAATTACCTGTCAAAAGTAGATGCTGGCTTGAATATTAACCTTATTTAAAAACATGTCGGGTTATCATGAGCTTGCCTAGGTAATACATTAAAAATGGATTATTTTTGGCAAAAAAAATATTTAATCTTAATATTATTAGGGTTTCTCACCTCATGGAGAAAAAACGGAACTATTATAGGAACACTTCATTGCCCGTTTGTCTGTTTATCAAAACATTTATCCTCAAGAACGCTTAGAAGTAAAACGTTGAAATTTATATCAAATACTAGAGTCTACGGTCTTATTCAGCTGTAAAAAAATCAAACTTGTAAGTCTACGTGATCTAAAGATATAGATAGCCATTATGCGCATAATTTGCGATTTTTTGCAATTTCAAAGCTTATGCACGGATATTGCTAAATACGTTAAAATTCATGATAGAAAAACAAAATCATAAGTATGATATAAAATTGAAATGTTTAAAATATTCTCATCAGATTCTTGAATAAAAAAAAAACTTTTAGCGCGATTTACCCAAAACATATCATCAAGCAAGTACGGTGAATGAATGAATGAATACTCTTTATTGCACAACAAATTTATGACGTACAATGGCTATCCTTAGGATTGCAGACTAATGTGGCCTGTGATTTCGTTCGTTGACGTAAAAAAACATTACGTCTTATTGTTTAGTCAGGTAAAAGAAGCCTATATTATGAAGCAATTCATGAGTGTTTTTTAATCGGGTAATAAGTTTTTGAATTTATATTACAAACCCTTGAACATTCAAATCTCTTTATGATATAAGTATAGATGAAAGTTGTCATTAATAAATGCTACTTGTTTGTAAAACAAGTATTCAAGTATGAACGCGACGTAGTGACGTAGCAGGGTCTACAACCTCCGTTATTCCCCTCGTAGCACTACAGTCACGTCCTGTACACAGTGTACGCCAAACATCAGCCAGGGGTGTAAGGATGTTTACAATTTGACGGGCACCTTGTTTTGATAACCGTGCGTGAAGTTTAATTGAATTTGTTTCGGCACTTTTTAGTACTTATTTTATTACTCTATAGTTCTAAGCGGCGGTAAAACACACCAAAAAATATCTTAAGATCGAGGTGTTTTAGTAACAGAACATAGATGTATATCGATATAATACGTGAAGGGAAAATTTATACACCTTTTTATAACAATTACGCGAACGATAGAGTATGATGTCTCGCGCAGTAAAAGACTACATTGAAGAGGTCGACTGCAGAATTATATATTATATTCCATCCGTCCGTCCGTCCGTAGACATGTAAAAGGGCATGAAAGTAAAATCAACGCGGCCAAGGTGAGATAGCTACGGAATGTATGTGGAGTAACATTTGAAGACCGAGTTTGTAATATTAAAGTAAGAGAGAGTTTAGTCCTGTAAAAATGTTGCGGTGTGAATATTTTTTTTTTTTATATCATAAGATAGCAAACAAGCAGATGGGTCTCCTGATGGAAAGAGTCAACCATCGCCTATAGACACCAAAGATGTTAATGGTGCGTTGCTATCTCGTGGCGAGGTCTAATGCCACATGCATAAGTTTACCGGCTACCTTACCCTCCAAACCGGAACACGACAGCGACAAGCACCGACGCTATTGCGGCAGGAATAGGTAAGGCGGTGGTACCAGACCCGGGCGAGACAATGCAGAACTCTACCACCTAGTAGCCACGATGGTAGTGACTCGATAGCCAATTGGTCGCCTTTTACGACCTGCCTGGCAGAACAGCAGTTGGCCTATTCTTCAAAGGAGGCCGGGACCAACACGGCGGAAATGAGAAAGGGCATGCTCCGTGGGTTCGGACATGTAGAAATAATGGTAGATGGAAGATTAACAAAACAGATAAAAAGACTAAGACTGACATACCGTCATAAGATTAATAGGGTACTCTTCGAAGGTTGTGTCAAGAGTCTTCGCAACCGACGTGTTTGTACGAAGAGAGTATTGAATCCACATTCAATACTCTTTCACGCAGGAAGCGAGACAAATTTGCAAGGATCGTGACATATGGCACTCGGTTCTGTCTACCTATCACGTAAAGAACCCGGCGTGAAGATATGTATGTATAAAGTTAGAACTTGTACTATTACAGGCTAAAAACTTAAATTGTCAACAAAAAAAAAAATGTTGAAAAAGCTCTGGTGATGCAGTAAAATGTGAAATAGGTTGGCTATTTAATTATAAACAAATATATAGTCTGTGAATTGTGAAACAGTACAAGTGTTAAATTTAAAATAATAATTATGACGCATTTTCACCAAGCGCCGACGATGGAGAGTATAAATATTATATGTATTAGTATAGTTGGCTAACACTCATATCACTAGCAATTAATTAACTTACTTGGGGCTAGATTAATTAGTATGTTTTTACTGCGATATTTATTTACTGACTTTTTTACTTTAGATCGGTAAACTAAAAGTTACAACCATCATCTACAACCTATAAACACCAAAGATGTCAATGGCATGTTGCAAACTGTGTGGCTGGTTAAAATTTCGCAGGCATCAATTGTTGCTCAGTAACAGAATCGATAAAAGGTTTAAAAATATATACTTTTTCTCAGATATTATGATTTAATTTATCTTAATTTTTAAAAATTTTAACATGGCATAGTTTTTGTTTATAGAGTAGTCTTAAAGTTTTTATATCTTGTTTCTCTACATCGCTACACAAAATAAAACGGCAAATAAAACAAATGACTCTATTTATATTCACCAAAACCACAGAAGAAATAAATCATTTGTATCTTGTACTGCAAATTCCAGTTAGTGTCTTTCTAATTCCTTTTGTCCGTATTCTGTGGATTTGGTTTTATGATTATGGCAGTTGTAAATCTGTGTAGCCTTTTATTTCTTGTCAATATTGGATTGG
The DNA here is from genome assembly GCA_036924255.1 of Apodemia mormo. Taxonomy (NCBI): domain Eukaryota; kingdom Metazoa; phylum Arthropoda; class Insecta; order Lepidoptera; family Riodinidae; genus Apodemia; species Apodemia mormo. Next base: position 40,390,784 of record JAUPFN010000011.1, on the reverse strand, counting down.
GAAGGCGGCCATTGAATTGTTGAGTAATGCATTTATATAACTACCACTCAGCGTAATTTATACTTAATGAAATATTAACTTCTAGGCAACCGATGTTTCTTCCTTAAAAACCGATATAATTTGCCTCATAAATCCTCTTTACTAAATTATTAAGAGAAAACAGTACAAAAAGATATGTTCGTTCGTTATTATGAATGTACGCTTTAAATTAAATTAACAAAACTTAAGTTCTAAAGCCTACGAGACACCTTTATAAAATCTTAGTCAGAATTATTTCATGTATATTTTACTTAGATTAAAGATTTTTTTTTTATGTTATAAGACAACAAAATATATGCTTGGAAGAGAAACATCGCCTACAGACACCAAATACGTTAATGATGCGTTGCTATCCGTGTGACGGGATGGCAATGCCACATGCATACATCTACCTACTACCTTACCCTCCAAACTAGAATACGACAACGACAAGCATTGACAATATTGCAACAGGAATATGTAAGACGGAGGTACCTTATACCCGGGCGAGAAGTTGCGGAACTCTACCACCTAGTACTCGCGGTGGTAGAAATACGTTTAGCCAATCACCTTTTGCAACCTACCTGACAGAATAGTAGAAATGGTATCAATATAGGTGAGATGTTGCATTATTTTACCACTTGTAAGTGATGATTTTAGTTTTCGAGCTGCTTGACTAGAATTAAATGAATTAGTGTTCAAATGGGTCGCATCAACACGAACTAATAGACTTTATTGATGGACCCAGTGAAACTGGCGAAGATACTGGACCTCGGTGAAGGCGCTCGTATTTTTGTTCAGAAAAGTGATTAGAGTAAAATCGAAAATTCTTATGAAGTTTTTAGGCATACGAGTAAGTAAGTGTTAAAAAAATAACATTTTTTATACCCGATCGACAACACTTCTGAGCTACAGTATATGACCGTGCTAGCACATCCGATGAAATATAGACTAAAGATCTTATCAACCTTCTTGGAAGCTAATATTTTTATAGCGTTCCTATTGCGAGAGCATTTTTTCAGGATGGCCGATTGTAATGCCCTATTGATCACTCCACGCTAAGCTAAGTCAAGCCAATCCGAGTGAAGTTTACCTGGGTAATTTTTGCCACCAATAATTATAATAATGATGTCACATCCGACCATTTCTATAATGATTATTTCTTCCCCGTATTGGTCCCGGGCTCCTTTGAAGAATGGGTCAACTGCTGTTCTGTTAGGCAGGTCGTAAAAGACGACTGATTGGCTATACGAGTCACTACCACCGTAGCTACTAGGTGGTAGAGTTCTGCATTGTCTCGCCCAGGTTTGGTACAACCGCCTTACCTATTTCTGCCACAAAAGTGTCAGTGCTTGTCACTGTCATGTTTCGGTTTGGAGGGTAAGATAGCCGGTAAACTTATACATGTGGCATCTAATGTCATGCCATGCGAGGTCTACCTCGCCACAAGATAGCAACGCACCATTAACATCTTTGGTGTCTATAAGCGATGGTTGACTCTTTCTATCAGGAAATCCATCTGTTTTTTTGGTATCTTATGACATAAAAAATATAAAAATAATGATACAGTGTAATCCTGAAGAAAAATGTATAAAAGATTTAAGAGTGCATTTTGAGAGCGATTCAGTAGTTGTAAATTAATTAAAACTTAACTCTGTCCATCAATTAATCTGAGTATAATAAATAAGTTTTAATTTGTTTTATTTTCTACTGTTTCACGTTTCAAAAATTTTTCTTGATTGTGGCATCAAATAAAAAAGCTTAATTTTTACATCACATCACTACTTCGAAAAAGGTTTTATTGTTCCCGCACATTCATTTTTTGTCAACGTTTGTGATAAATATTTGTTGTATGATTCACAAACATCAATTATACTATGTTAAAGTTTTTGTCTGTCTGTACATCCAGATATAACTTGCTTGATTGATCTTTGTAAAAATTGGTGTACAGAGAGAACACATAATTGCGCAAATTATAGATAATGAAATTTTTGTCTATCCATCTATACTTATATTATCGTCACTGAATTTACGCCCATCGAAGCGGGTGAATAATACGACCTTAGAAATTATTTAGAATCAGGGTATTTCTCAAAACAGAACAAATGAGATCAAACTTGATGGGATTATCTTGTTTAGTTTAAAAGTTCTCATAGCCACATTAAAATCCAAAAAATCTAAAATATCATCTAGCACCAAATAATATGCCAAAACAAACCGAATCAGCCTACACTCGATGAGTTTATCTAGATTGGCTTTGAGGTTCTAATAGACTTATTTTAGTTATATCATCAGGTACCGGTATAATCGTGCTTCTAAATCCTTAAAAATTAGACATTTTACTCCTAAGTTCTCATTTTTTTTTTTTTTATATAGAAGAGGGGGCAAACGAGCAGGAGGTGCACCTGATGGTAAGTGATCACCGCCGCCCATGGACATCCACAATACCAGAGGTCTTGCAGTTGCGTTGCCGGCATTTTAAGAATGAGTAAGCTCTTTTCTTGAAGGCCCCCATGTCGTAACCGTTTGGAAACACCCCTGCCGGTAATTGGTTCCACAACAAAGTAGTGCGAGGCAAAAAGTGTCGAGAGAAACGCACAGTTGTGGATTTCCAGACATCGAGATGGTGAGGATGGAATTTCAAATTTTGACGCGATGTCCGATGATGGAATTCGGCGGCAGGAATTAATCCAAATAACTCGTCGGAACACTCTCCATGAAAGATACGATAGAAGACACAGAGTGAGCCAACATCTCTGCGCAATGCCAAAGAGTCGAGCCGTTTCGAAATAGCCGGGTCGTCAACGATTCGAACCGCTCTACGCTGAATGCGATCAAGAGGAAGGAGCTGGTACTGAGGAGCTCCGGCCCAGAGATGAGAACAGTACTCCATGTGGGGCCGAATTTGAGCCTTATAAAGTTGAAGGCGATGGGCCGGCAAGAAGTACTGCCTTGCTCTGCTGAGCACACCGAGCTTTTTGGAGGCTAATTTAGCCTTACCTTCCAAATGACCGCGAAACTGAACGTAATTCGATATGTCGACTCCCAGAATCCCGATACTAGCGTAGGCTGTCAGGAGAGTATCCCCAAATCGAGGTGACACGACAAAGGGTGTCTTTTTAGCGGAAAACACGCAAAGCTGTGTCTTTTTGGGGTTAAAAGTGACCAGGTTTTGACGACCCCATTCCGAGACATCGGTTAGTCGATTCTCAACTTCGGACACAAGCTTGTTTCGGCTCTCTTCAACGTGTTCCCGAGAAATACCGCTTCGGCCGGAGTATGTAGCATCACCAGTACTGTCATCTGCATAGCAATGTATGTTGCGAATTCGCATCATGTCATTGATATGCAGAAGGAACAGTGTTGGTGATAGCACGCAGCCTTGTGGAACACCAGCATTGATAGATTTAAGGTCAGAGCACGCACCGTCAACTACGACCTTGATGCTCCGATCAGCCAAAAAATTGGTGATCCACTTGCATAATTTCTCGGGAAGCCCATAGGAAGGCAGCTTCGCCAGAAGCGCTTTGTGCCATACCCTATCAAAGGCCTTCGCTATGTCCAAACTAACTGCCAATGCCTCCCCCTTGGACTCAACTGCTTCCGCCCACCGATGTGTTAAGTATACAAGAAGATCACCAGCTGAGCGGCCGCGACGGAAACCGTACTGGCGGTCGCTAATCAGCTGGTGCTCTTCTAAATACTTGAGGAGCTGCGAGTTGATGATTGTCTCCATAATTTTGGAGAACAAGGAGGTTATGGCTATCGGCCGATAGTTAGACGGATTAGAGCGATCTCCTATTTTAGGGATGGGATGCACTAAAGCTGTCTTCCATAAAATCGGTACTACGCCGAGTGAGTAGGAGAGCCGGAATAGGCGTGTTAGTACCGGCGCCAGCTCTGGAGCACATGATTTAAGTACAATCGGAGAGATGCCATCCGGTCCACTCGACTTATGGACGTCCAAGGAAAAAAGGTGCTTTACGTACGGAAGACTGCAAGAATTTTAATTCCGTCATAGAACTATAGCACTGCGGGATGGTAGGCGGTGCATTTCCTTGGTCGTCCAGAGTCGAGTTGGCCGCAAAGAACGAGCCCAAAAGATCGGCCTTCTCCCTTGCGGTATGGGCCAGAGATTCATCATCTCCGTGTAAGAGTGGAAGAGAGGGCTGTGAGAAATTCCCCAAGAGAGCCTTGGCGAGAGACCAGAACGCACGAGTTCCCGAAGGAAGGCGAACTAATTTCTCACCAATTCTGCCAATTTTGCCTTGGCGATAGATCTTTTGAAGAACCTCGAAGCGGAATTGTACTCCTTACGTAACGCGCTGGTTTTTTCATCACGAGATGTCGACGCTGCAGCCCAAGCCCGGTAGCATTCCTAGCATTTTGCAGGAGCGACCAAACCAAGGCTGAGACTTACCACCAACTTGGTACCGCAGAAAATGGAATGAAAATTTCCATGCCCTGCAGCACCACATCAGCGATAGAGTCAGCGATGACACTCGGATCATCCAGCGAGAAGCACATCCGCCCCCATGGGTGGGACGCAAAAAAAGACCGCATCCCGTCCCAATCTGCTGACCTATAGTGCCAAACGCGACGACAGCCTGCAAAAGGAGGCCGTGATAGGTGCGTAACCGGCACTTTACTCCGGATCAGGCAGTGGTCTGACGTACCAAGAGGGACGTCCACAGATACCTGATAATTGTCCGGATGGGAGGTCAGCAGAAGGTCCAGCAGTGAAGGCGTATGGTCGTCCACATCGGGAATTCGCGTAGGCGTGGTTACCAATTGTGTTAGACCATATGCCAAGGCAAAATCGTGAACAGACCTCCCCGCATGATCGGTAGTGCGTGAACACAGCCATTCGGCGTGGTGGGCATTAAAATCGCCTAAGATCACGATCTCAGCGGAGGGGGTCTGTTGCAACACGGAATCTACAGCCGTTTGAAGGTGCTCAACGAGCCTGTCGACTTCAGCATTTTCGCTATGGGACCTGTAGAGGCACGAGTAGATGCGGGGATGGTCGTCGCAATCTACACGCAGCCAGAGGATGGATAGGTCCCTATAGCCTTCAATGCTGCTGAGACGTCGAGAGCAGATATCCTCTCTGACATAAGCACAAACTCCCGCCCGGGGTACAAATGAATGCTCGAATTTGTACCCCGGGTAGGAGAGATATGAGGTATCAGCCGGAGAAGATATCTGCGTCTCAGTTAAAAAGAACAGAGCCGGCTTAGCCGTCTCAAGGTGGTAGTGGACGGCATTTAGGTTTGAGTGAAGACCCCTAATATTAGTATAATCCACGTGGAGTGTGGTAGAGGGTGCCTTTCGATGTCTGTTCGATTTGCCCCGAGCAGCGAAGTTTGAGAGCACAATTGTGCCCCCCCCCCCAGAGTACGCAGGGCAGCCTGGGCATCCATGATTAGGCTGATTACAAACCCCTGAACATGGATGTCCAGAGGGGGATTCTCCACCGCTTACGCTAGTGGTACCCCCCTGGGGTAAACTACTACCTTTAAATTGCGCTTCCATAGTGTTAGGGGGAGGGGGGAAAGGGCCTCCGGGAACCTCACAGACCAAACGAAACGCAACAGCAAAGCTGTTACTTTACGTTGGTTTTAAGTGAGGTAGTGGTATCGCCCCGGTCGTGCCGACCCATTCAGCTAAGCATGGCACTACCACTTTTTTTAACTGACTGCACCGGTGGAATAATCTCAAAAAAGAATATTATCCCTCCGGCGGGCGATGGGGTCGTCACTTCCCGACGCCAACAAATGATCTCCATCTCATGATCTCCATCCAGCTATATTGTAAGTTCCCGAAAAATGTCTGGTACCAGGATGTTTATTAAAATAGAACAAAGGATACCAAACTCGATGGGTTAATCTTGTTTAGCTTAGGAGTTTCCACGACTGCTTTCCAATTCCATCATCAGTTTCTAAATATCGTCCACCACCAAATTATTTGCCAAAATAAACCAAATTAATTAGTAGTAGAGTTCTGGAGTATTTCTTACAATTCCATCGTCAGGCATTGGAAGTCATCCCTCTCCTAAGTCCTTATAATAACAAATTAAACCACATCTTTTCTATCTCTCTTTTTCTATCATGAGACCCTGGAAATAGTCGAGCACTAGAGTGTTTGTCCAAACATAACAAATCCAATGTTGACTAGATTCTCTTAATTGGTTTAGGAGTTCCCATTGTCACCTTCTAGTTTCATCACCAGATCTTGAAAATCATCCAGCACTGAGATGTTTGACAATACAAGATAATTAAGTGCCAGTTCAAAAAATTTACCTTGTGTTTGCTTTTGCATTTTGGATCTGGATTGTGGAAGTTCCAGTATCATTTTTTCGGCTCAATCTTTAAAGTCATCATCATCATGAGATAAAACTTACTGTATCAAAAGAAACAACTTCAAACTCAACTATAATAGCACATTCTATCTGTGAGTTACAATTGCACTTTTAGCTCCATCTAGTAGTAGTAGCATTCTTTCACTTTCATCTTCAGATCTTCGTAATCTTGAGCACTAATCAAACTAAGTACTTATAGCAACAAAACCCAAACGTTGTTGTATCATTAAAACTCAGCGTCAGAGGGTTCCAGTCCCATAGAGAGATAGGTCCGGGCTACATCATGAGATCAAATGGATGGTACCATAGTTTTGCATTGTAACTGAGCTTACATAAGTCTGCCAAGTTTTAGTATAAACGGACATCAGAAAGTGGTTAAAAAGTGGCTTGCAATATTTAGAAAATCTGATATACGAAAATTGTCAGTTAAATGAATGCTGATGATCTTCGAATAAGGATCTTAAAGTATCAAGTCAAGGTTACCATGTAATTGCAATATCAATAAAGTAACAGAATACGAAGTTGAAGTTGAGAATCGACTAACCGATGTGTCGGAGTGGGGTCGTCAAAACCTGGTCACTTTGAACCACACCACCACACTGACACAGCTTTGCGTGTTTACCGCTAAAAAATACCCTTTGTCATTTCACCTCGATTTGGGGATACTTTCCAGACAGCCTCAGCTAGTGTCGGGATTCTGGGAGCCGACATATCGAATTACGTTTAGTTTCGTAGTCGTTTGACGGTAAGGCTAAACTAGCCACCAGAAAGTTCGGTGTGCTTAGCAGAGTGAGACAGTACTTCTTGTCGGCCCATCGCTTTCAACTTTATAAGACACAAATTCGGCCTCACATGGAGTACTGTTTTCATCTTTATGCTGGAGCTCCTCAATACCAGCTTCTTCCTCTTGAGCGCAATAAGCATAGAGCGGTTCAAATCATTGACGACCAGGCTATTTATAAACGACTTGACTCTTTGGCATTGTGCAGAGACGTACGTTCATCATGGGGAGTGTTCTGACGAGTTATTTGGTATTTGATTATTTCTAGAGATAACCGAGACCGACGACTTTATAGGCTCATCGGAGGCACGGGAGTGGTTACAATACACCTGCCAGACTCTATGTATTTTTGAGAAAAACTTCGAGAAAACCTTAATACTTTACCCGACCCAGGTATCAGGACCACGTAATACATATACTTTATTGTAATTAATATAGATTGCCATTGATGTTCAGGGGCCATTGATGTAAAAAAGTATTATTTTGTAATAGTAGATAGCGGATGCTATGATACATACAGACATACTAACGTCATCGTGAAAATAGTCAAAAAGGGTTCCTAGGATTCCAAAACGAGGAGATCTGATAACAACTCGATTATCTAAAATCGACGTAAAATCATTTAATTCATTTTAATTTCAATAATGTGACAAAATAATATTAAAAAACAACGAAATTAAGAACCTCCTTTTTGCGAAGCCGATTCAAAGACAAAAACAATCACACCAAAAATTACTTTTATTATTCTTTATACAAAACAGGATAGTCGTTGTTTTTGGGAATCATCAACAAAGCTAATCACCATTTCCGTTCAACAATGCTAAGTTTGTTTTTGCGGGACCGAAAAGTTACTGCGCGGCGCTTGTTTGCTAATGTCAAAGGACTGTCTGAAGTAATCAAACTTTATCAGAAATTATAATTTTTACGCCTCCGGGGCACGATGACCTTTTTGATTTCGTCAACAATACGTTGTCTTATGTTTTTTTTATCAAAGGATAGCAAGCAAGCAGATGGTTCTCCTGATGGAAAGAGTCAACCATCGCCTATAAACACCAAAGATGTTAATGGTGCCTTGCTATCTTGTGGCAAGGTCTAATGCCACATACATAAGTTTACCGGCTACCTTACCCTCCAAACCGGAACACGACAGCGACTAGCACTGACGCTATTGCGGCAGGAATAGGTAAGGCGGTGGTACCAGAACCGGGCGAGACAATGCAGAACTCTACCATCTAGTAGTCACGATGATAGTGACGCACATAGCCACTCGGTCGCCTTATACGACCTGCCTGGCAGAACGGCAGTTGGTGTATTCTTCAAAGGAGCCCGGGACCAACACGGGAAAAATATTTTTCTGTTTTAATAGAATACAATAAAAATTACAATTATGTATGTTTAACTTTACGCTAAAGGAAGTTACTGATTTTATCCCGATTTTCGAAAATTGACTTTTCACCAAATATGCACTTTCTGAGCTAGGAACTTTTCCGAGTTATTTTCCAATAACGCCAGTACAGACAGTATTTACAGACATAAGAGTGTATAATATATGTGTGTGTGAGTGAGTGTGTGTAGATATGTTAATCTCTTATAACTTTTGAATGGCAAAGCTTATCGAGGCAACATTCGGTTGATTCCGCCAATCTTAGACTTTCTGAAAATTTGCATCTAAATGATATTTTAAGAAATTTTGAAAAAACTTAAAAAAAGTCGGTAAAACAATGTTTTTTAAAAACTTTTGGGTTAATGTACAGGTTGATAACAAAATCTAATTATCTCTTTTTCTCAAAAAACTGCATCCAATGGCGCAAATTAAATCAAACTCAGTTTATCCTTTGTTTATCTAATCATTGTCGAACAATTTTGACAAAAGGGTTTTTCGTCATGTTTTAACAAACCAATTTTTTAGGGTTCCGTACCTAAAAGGTAAAAACGGGACACTATTAATAAACCTCCACTGTCTTTCAGTCCGTCTGTCACCAGGCTGTATCTCATAAACCGTGATAGCTAGAAAGCTGAAATTTTCACAAATTATGTATTTCTGATGCTGCTGTAACAACAAATACTAAAAATAGAAAAATAAAATATTAAGGACATTTCCCCAAACAATAAACGTAACTTTTAAGCATTTTTTTATTCGATCTTAATAAACAGGTAGAAACTTGAATAGGGGTGGTATGGAACCCTTTGTGCGTGAGTCCGACTCGCACTTGGCCGGTTTTTAACTTTCTTTATTATTTTAGTACTTAAAACACTTTGTCAAATATTGTTTAAATAATTAAAATCCAATCAACTGTTCAAAAGTTACTGCTTTACAAATATTAAAATTACTTCAATGCAGTATTTCCTCACTTAATACATTTCGCACTACTATTTCACAATATTATTTTATTCATTGTAAAACAGTACAAGTTAAATGATGAAATATAGCATTAAAATGAAGTTTCACCAAGTGCCGACGATGAAAAGTGTAGAATAAAATTACGTCGATTCCAACAAACACCAGATTTTTAAAATCACTTTCAGACTAATATACCAGTTAATTTTATAATCTTATCAGGTTATCACCTCGAAAAACTGCGTCAAATACCGCATATACCGGTAGTAAATCGGGTTAAAATCGGTTCATTCGTTCAAGATTTATTGATGATGAAAAATTTGGAAAGAAGTGCTTTTTCGACATTTCTTCAACATTTTTTAACCAATTGATTTTGAAGTTAAGACAACATTTAAAAGTTAAAAAAATTGCATGAAATATAAAGATCAAACTTGATTATTGCTTTCAAACTACACAGCTTTTCATACCAATTTAGATGCTTCTGTATTGTGGGATGACGCCATTGCTTCTGAGCTGAAGTTGGTTTGCGAAAACGAGTTTATGTCCTGAAAAAAAAATTAGATGTAACACCATAATAGTCGTATATAGAAATCAAATTGTTAAGAAGCATTATTTGTACACCTGTTACCTTTACTTCATTTTGTATTGCAAGGTCTTCCGTGCTCTCGCAAATATTTTTTTCTATACAATGCCTGAGGATAAAAGTAAAACAAAACTAGATTTCACTTTACAAATTTGTTTGTGTAATTAATAATATACAGCGAGTAACGTAAACTCCATCAAACCCGAAAAAGGAATATTATAAGGTCGGTGATATTACCAAAAAGATTAATGGAATGATAAATAAGTTTATGAAGCGCGACCTAAAAATTTAACTCTATTAAAATATCATTTTACCAGTCTTTTTCCCTAGCTTTAGCTAAATTCTCTTGATTAAAGATCTTCCTTTTCCTCGATAAAACTAGTTTAAATTTTTGCCTTTATTCCCCATAGCACAATTTGAAACAATTTTTCTTGTTTCAAAAAATATTGTTGCCAGTCACCTAAATAATGCATTACTTACATTAAACGCATTACTTACCACATCAAGATCGTCAGGTTGCACTATAGATTTACTTGTTGTCAAGGTCTTACGTAGAAACCGAGCGATACATCCACTCCCAAAAAGTTCTCGCGGCAGACTGATTTGAAACAATTTTCATTTTATATAAAAATGTGCTTTTTATAGTAAATTAAAAATACTTGTAATAAATAAAATAAAATTCAATAAGCTTATTTCTGTATCGTATTATGTAAAAGAAACATTCTTATACATATTACAGTTCACATTTTTTTGTAAAATTAAGTAAGATTTATGGGAGAAAATAAGGAATTTATCAACCGTTTTGCCATATTAATTTCGCTATCTTTTATTGTTGCATTTATAATATTATGGGTTCAAAATAAAAATAAGCTCTGTCAGTGCACAAGAATCTTAATAATTATGACCCCTGTATACATAATTTGAAAAACATTATTCGTTTATCTGATTTAAATTCACGAATACTCTATTAATATAAAACTGTTCTCAATCAAATGTTTAGATCGATAAATTTGCTACAATGTCTATTTTTTTCGTTAGATACGTTTATGGGAAATGACATGGTTTGAAAAGTACGCTTTTTGTGTCAGGCAGACAAAACGGCATCAACGCTGTTAAGAAATCTTATTTTTGTATTTTTTAAGCTTCTACGTGTATTAGCGCATGATTCCTTATCGTATTTCAATACCATTTGTCTGCGTCGTGGTTACGAATGAATCGAACGTTACTGAACTGAATTAATATTACATCGATAGACCTGACGTCGTATATTAAGTGAAGTGTTTTATCGTAGGTCTACAATAAATTAATTTAAAGTTTTTTTTATTTTTTTATATATCATTAGATAGCAAACAAGCAAAGGGCTCTCCTGATGGAAAAAGTCAACCATCACCTATAGACACCAAAGATGTTAATAGTGCATTACTATCTTGCGGCGAAGCCTATGCCACATGCACAAGTTTACCGGCTACTTTACTGTTATGTATGCACGCCTTAACGGCGGTAATGTGTATTAAACCTTCACGCGATACACAACTGATTCTAGATGACAGTATTAATTAGCTCCAAATTATAACGTACGTTTTATTATCCACTTACAAATAAATACATCACTTACCTTGCAAACCGGAACACGACAGTGACAAGCACTGACGCTATTGCGGCAGGAATGGGTAAGGCAGTGGTACCAGATCCAGGCGAGACAATGCAGAACTTTACCAACTAGTAGTCACGATGGTAGTGACTCGCATAGGCAATCGGTTGCCTTTTATGACCTGCCTGGCAGAACGGTAGTTGGCCTATTTTTCAAAGTATCCCGGGACCAACATGGGGAAAAGTAAGACAACCTGAATATATGAAATGAACTTTCTTAAACCTTTTCACCAGATTAATAATCACTTTAAGCATAGCCAGGATCTAGGGCTAAAACTGACTTTTTTTTTTGAAAATAATTACGTCTAACTATTGTCTAAAGACACTATACAACACAAAGTGTATCGGAGTGAACCAGATAGTCTTTTGATATTTTTTCGCTCTGCCTACTCCGCAATGGAAACGGCGTATTAATATAAATATTTATTCACTTATTAAGAGTAAGTAGGTACATTATATTTTTTCATACTTTGTGAAAGCTTACAAGTTTTACCCCACAAAATTAAACAACGGTATTTTTTTGTGATTGAAGGATATTCGATGTTGTTTGCTGCGCATTTACAAACATTATTAATGTTGAAAACAAAAACGAGTTTCACATTTCTATTCCAGGACAAAGTCATCGCACTTTGGAGGTCAATCTTCATTGACTGGCAACAAGGCAATATTTTTTATTTACCCTAAAGGTAATTTTGAGTATGTGTTTCTAATTTCACTATGAGCTGCGTACTCTTTTGAATGCTGTTCAGCATTGGTAGATATAACAGCTTACTGTTGAATTAATTATAAAATAAAAATCTGTAGTATTCTCGTACGTCAAAGTGATGGTGGCGGATTTTAATACACCGCTTTCCCCGTGTTGGTTCCGGGCTCCTTTGAAGAATAGACCAACTGCCGTTCTGCCAGGCAGGTCGTAAAAGGCGACCCATTGGCTAGCAAGTCACAAAGATCGTGGCTACTAGGAGTTCTGCATTGTCTCGCCCGGGTCTGTTACCACCGCCTTACCTATTCCTGTCGCAATAGCGTCAGTGCTTGTCACTGTCGTGTTCCGGTTTGCAGGGTAAGGTAGCCGATAAACTTATGCATGTGGCATTAGACCTCGCCACAAGATAGCAACGCACCATTAACACCTTTGGTGTCTATAGGCGATGGTTGACTCTTTCCATCAGGAGAACCATCTGCTTGTTTGCTATCTTATGATATAAAAAAACCCTACTCAAGCATAAAGTCTACAGGAAAGGTAACAAATTATTTGCTTGTAATATGAATGTTAGTCAAGTACGTAGATGTAACGTAAAAATAAATATATAAAAACAGTCATTTGTGATTATCACAAAAATACTTGTCTGCGTCGGGAATCAAATCCGTGCGCTTTCGATTGCGTAGACACGGTCGCTAACCACTCGATCGTTTTTTTTTTCTATTTTTTAAATCTGCAACTTACTGGGTTAGAATAATGACGTATTGACACAAATGTGATATTACTTAAATACTCATTCCTAGACAAAGTTATGTACTTGGTCTATAAATGTGTACACACGCATCAGGTGAAATTTACTGTTTATATTATCTTTATAAATATCATGAATATTTCTCCGTGTTGTTCCTGGGCTCCTTTGAAGAATAGGCCAACTGCCGTTCTGCCAGGCAGGTCGTACGAGGCGACCGATTGGGTTTACGAGTCACTACCATCGTTGCTACTAGGTGGTAGAGTTCTGCATTGTCTCGCCCGGGCCTACTGGTACCAAAGCCTTACTTATTCCTGCCGCAATAGCATCAGTGCTTGTCACTGTAGTGTTCCGGTATGGAGGGTTAGATAGCCCGTAAACTTATGCATGTGGCAATAGATCTCGCCACAAGATAGCAACGCACCATTAACACCTTTGGTGTCTATAGGCGATGGTTGACTCTTTCAATCAGGATACCCATCTGCTTGTTTGATATCTTATGATATAAAAAAATACTTATTTACGTTTTATGTGAGAACACCCTGACAAAGAAACAATGTATGATGCCGCCTTGCATTTAATTTTAGGCTTTCAATGAGCGGTCGTTAGCACGGGCGGAGACACCTCGCTGATTAAATGCGTGAACGTTATTTACTGTTGTGTATTCTACTTCACTATGTTGAAGTATCTTGAGTTTAATATTTGATAAAATTATATTTTTCTGGATATTATATCCGGTTCGAAACTCGACAGGAGTCCTATTTATCGATAGGCTATCGCAGCATATCGCTTTGTAGCCTGTTACCTTACCCTTTAAACCGGAACTCGACGATGACAAGCTTTGACGCTATTCCGGCAGGAATAGTTAAAGCGGTTATTAGGTACTGTAACATCTCCTTGGTGTTTCAATTATAAAGTGCTAGCCATTTGTCAACTTTTTAATAAGGATATAATTTAAATTTAATACTGTGGAACGTTTAGTTATAATATAATCCAATTGTATGTAAGTCGATTCAGACATCAGTCCAAATAGATGAAGTTATAATATAATTTGATTTTACTCAACAAATTCAACATAATTACCGAACACCGGTACCTGAATAGCTGCTGCCAATGAGTTGACACATATTTAATTTTAAGTCACGACTATAGGACTATAGAACAATATATACATATAATAAAATCGTAGGAAAGTCATGTATGTCCGGGGTAAACTCAAAAAGTACAGCGTGGATTTACTTCAAGTTTTGCATGAATATTACTAACAGGTCGGGTCAACATATAGGCTACATATTATCACGCTAGCACCTACGGGGGAGGAGCTGTGCGAAGTAAACGAAGTCCGCGCGGACTAAGTCGCGAGCAATAGCGAGTTCTCAATAAAATGCTAAATAAAGATATAATATTATTATTACTAGTTGCATTTCTGCTCACGTGTTTGTGAATATGCGTGGCAGTGTTCATTTCTTTATTGATAAAATTGGATCTTATATAATAATCTGTAACACCACTTATTCAAATGTGGATGATTTCTTGCGAAAGAAAAAAATAATTTTGATGAACCAATCCAAGGATTTCATAAATACTAGGTCCCATTTTTTTTAACCAAAGAATCGATGAAATACAAAAAGAGTGGAAGGACAATTATATTTTACAAAATTATTGTCTTGGGACAGTTGAAGGGAAACGATCGAAAGAGAAAAATCCTACGAAATGATTGGATCAAATTCGTTCTAAATTGAACATTTAAATAGCAAAAACCATCACCATTATTAAATAAATTGCTTAAGCGCGTGTAGGGCCACGCGCAACGTAGGGTTCCGAAGCTGCCCATCAAAATAATGCGGTCTAAGAAGAGGGTTTTTATAGTTTCATACTATGAACATTAAGCTATTCAACGTCAATGATAAATATATACCCGCACCACAGGTTAACCACCTATAAAAACTTCTCTAAATACATTTTATTACTTGGTCGACTATTACCTAAAAACTCTTTTTCTTCTAAGCCGCGATAGTTTTCCTTTTAACTTCATTAAATTCGCTACTACTATGATTTTTTTTCTCACCCTCAAAATCCAACGGCACACTTGGCTCTAACAAAAATTAGCACTTAAAAGCTTTTAAAAACGTGTCCTTTAACCGAAAACTTGTTTTCACAAACCTACAAAATTTTTTTGAAAACCTATCTAACGATACCCCACACAGTGGGGTACGTAAGAAGCATGTAGGGCAGCTGCCCTGAAAAAATACTTTTCAAAATTTTATGTTACCACTTTATTGGCGTGATTAATATAATATATTATATTCGTGCAAAATTACAGCTTTCTAGTAATAAGGATCTCTGAGCTATCGTGCGGACTTACAGATGGCCGGACTAGTCTGCTCGACAAGTTGAAAATGGACTAACATAAAGATACTGCTCTTAAAATTATGTGCGATAGCTCATTGAATCCGGGATGTCGCCTAGAAAAATGTGCTTAAAGCGTGTTACGTGTACGTTATTTCCTCTTAATGTTCCAGTCATCCTTATTTCAAAATAGAGTACTAGTGCTAAGTTGAATTAAAATAGTTTAATTTTCTTAAAAAAATAAAAGACAAACCAAAGAAAATTCAAGTTTTTCAAGAAGAAAAGTTCCGAGATCTCAAAGAAATTTCTTAAAGTTTATGAAATATTGGCAAAAAACGAAATGCCATTTTTTTCATCTTTAATTGTTTATAACTTTTGCAATTTTTCATGTGCTTTTAACGCTTTTAACAAATTTTTCTAGGCGTCATTCCGGATTCAATGAGCTATCGCACATAATTTTAAGAGCAATATCTCTATTTTAGACCATTTTCAACTTGTCAAGCAAACTAGACATACCGAACCTTTAAGAGTTCCTAGTTTACTTCGGAACCCTAAAAACCGGAAGTACATAGATAATTATAGTTTATATTTTGATTTATTTATTATATGACATTTTTGGTTTGTTAAGACCTAATAGGTATTTACATTGCACAATTAAACGCATGTAATGTATTGTCATTATATTACGCTAAAGACTTTCATTCTTTTATTTCGCGTAGATATTAATATCTTCTTAAAACACTTGAATTTTCTTTGGTTGTTCTTTTATTTTTTTAAGAAAATTAAACTATTTTAATTAAACTTAGCACTAATACTCTATTTTAAAATAAGAATGACTGGAACATTAAGAGGCAATAACGTTTTTGTTTCTATCCGACTACAAGAGGATTATTTTATCATTTATTTTGTATGTCATACGATTTGATGAACAATAAAAAATTATTGTATTGTTCTGTATTTAAAGTTTTGAAATAGTTTTTAAAGATACAGGTAAAATGAAATATGTTTTACTCATATCGTCAAAATGTCTAGTTTCGGTAATTTATGATTCTGTAATAGAGATATAACCGATAAAGCCAACAGAAGAGAAATGGCCATAAAAGTGTAGATCAAAATCGCTTCAACGTTCCAATGCGAGTGTAATAAAGAAACTGCCAGATATTCATCTCTACATACGTTAACGGCTCAAGCTCGGCTTGTTTATATAACTAATAAAGAGTGCCGTTCCCATTTTCTTATGACAGTTTATTTTTATTACTGATCTTATTATTTCCGGATCGATAACAAGTTTGATAGTTTTTCCCCTTGGATGTTGCCAAGTTGATAATAAAAGTCAATATTATGAAAAATAATAATAACTATATGTTTCAGAACACTTTCGCTCGGGTTATTGACTTTATTTCAAGCATAAGAAAATATGTTCCAGCATATCATTTTATATTTTATATTAATCTATATATATATATAAATCAATTGCTGTTCGTTAATCTTGCTAAAAGTCGAGCTGAGTCGGCTGAACCGATTTGGCTAAATTTTGAGTTTGAACTAATTGTTGAAGTCCGGCAAGATTTAAAAGGTGAGAAAATATAGAAAAAAAATAAAAGTAGTTAAAAAGGCAGATCAACCTTGGCTGAGTCAGCTAGTTTATAATATAAATGCGAAAGTTTAGGTGTTTGGATGTGTAGATGTTTGTTACTCAATCACTCAAAAACGGCTGTACCGATTTGTATGAAGTTTACATGGAATAGCACGAAAGATACTTTGTATCCCAGGATAATATGTTATTCCCATGAGTTGGACCAAAAACTATTTGCGACGGGCCGCAGACTATTCGCCGCGTTGGTCTGGGCTCCTTTGAAGAATAGGCCAACTGCCGTTCTGCCGGGCAGGTAATAAAAGGCGACCGATTGGCTATTCGTGTCACTACCATCGTGGCTACTAGGTGGTAGAGTTCTGCATTGTCTCGCCCGGGTCTAGTGTCAGTGCTTGTCACTGTCGTGTTTCGGTTTGGAAGGTAAAGTAGCCGCTGAACTTATGCATGTGGCATTAGACCTCGCCACAAGATAGCAACGCACCATTAACACCTTTGGTGTCTATAGGCTATGGGTGACTCTTTCCATCAGGAAACCCATCTGTTTGTTTGCTATCTTAAGACATAAAAAAAGTCGCGAAATAAAATCTTTATAGCGATCTTGCCGAAAAATGCTCTTTTCGAACAATTTCTGAAAAATGAAGAGGTCCTCAATTCGTCAGAATCTTTTTTAATTTATGGTCACCAATGCCTCAAAGACGCTTGAATCGATTTGAAAATCGATATCACAATTATTTATCTTGAACATACTATATACAAGTTTCAACGCTTCTCGAATGAAAGGTGAAATTAATTAAATTTGCTATTATCCGCGAACTATTCTATGTATCCTCCGTGATCCACACTAAGTGTGCCGCTGGGGGTCTTCGTTTGATCGGAACCATCGGTGCGTCTTATACATTAATTAAACCGACGTCTCTCTTTTCGGTACCATCACAGTGGATACATAGAATAGTTCGCGGATAATAGCAAATTTCACATTTTAATAATGGATTTCCGCAAAGTAACGTCTGAATCAATAAAATAGCTTCTCGAATGGACTTCGGTCCCCAGGCAGTACACCTTGCCTGGCTGGGAAGATCTTCCTTTTCCCCTTTCTTGTCCTTGTGTGACGTCATCAACCTCCACAGTTATGTCACCCTGAGAGTAGTGGCCCGCTGGTTCCATCACTATGACCCTTCAGCGAAGTGACGACCGACGGCACCAAAATTATATGACTTTTATATCATAAGATAGCAAACAAGCACATATATCAAGAGAACCGATAGAAAGGAAAGCCATCACCTATAGTCACCAAATATGTTAATAGTGCGTTGCTATCCGCGTACTGGATGGCAAAGCCATATGCATAAATCTACCGGTTACCTTACCCTCCAAACCGGAACACGACGATGACAAGCTTTGACGGTATTGCGGCAGGAATAGTTAAGCCGGTATAATATGTATCACATATGGGGGTGCGGTCTCTCTACCACCTGATTACCATGATATTAGTACACGTAGCTAATCGGCTGCCATTTACGCCTGCCTGGAAGTACAGCAGTCTGTACATTCTCCACAAAACGCCCGGACCAACACTGGCATACAATAACGTGCTCTCTGAAAAATTGTGGCTGTTATATATTTGTTTTTAATTAAATAACCAACTGGATTTACAATTTACCGCATCATCAGGGATAATAAATTAAATCGTCAACTAATATATTATATAAGTTTAAATAAATGTAAGTTTTTACCCTGATGAACACACACATATAATATATAGTTTCTGAATTATGAAACAGTAGGTGCAAGGGTTAAATTTGAAATAACCTTATAATTGTTAAAAAGTGCGCACTAAATAATTTTAGCCATATTTTTCGGCAGGTCTTTATATCGTGGTGATTCCAAAAATATTATGAAACATTTAATAATTACGACTAATTAAGCAGTAACTGTAACTTATAGTAAACAGTTATCACTGACGGTAACAAATCAGCTAGGAATTTCGGCGACTCAAAAGTTCGCAGTTCCCAACACAATAATATAATTAACAGTGTCAACTCTGAGCCCGCGTTACAAAGTCGTTGACTTTATAATTTGTTAAGCAAGTTAACGTAGCAATTATTGATAATTGAACTGGTTGGAAAGCTAAGTTTGACTATTTAACTTTAGATAAGTCATTAAATGATCGCTAACAGAAAATTTCAGTTTCTAAAATTTTTGCTTAAAACATATTTACGGCTATATCTATATAAAGTAAAACCATACCTAGGAAAAAAATCACGCCTTTACTAGACTAGTCGTGCATTGTAGCTCTTTGTGATCAAAAAATTTTTGAACCCCACGGATATAAAATAAGAAATAAATTTACCCGAAATAAAAATTCTAAATCATATATTTGCCCAGTGTGGGTTCGGGCTCCTTTTTAATAATAAACTAACTGCTTTTCTGCCAGGCAGGTTGTAAAAGGCGAGTGGTTGGCGATACGTGTCACTACCATCGTGACTACTAAGAGGTAGAGTTCTGCAACGTCTCGCCCGGGTATTTGATACCACAGTCTTAAATATTCCCATCGCAATAGCGTCAATGCTCGTTATTGTCGTGTTCCAGTTTGGAAAGTAAGGTAGCCGGTAGACTTATGCATCCCCTCACACGAATAGCAACGCACCATTAACATCTGTGGTGTCTATAGGCGATGAATTCTCTTTTTATCAGAAGAACCATCGGCTTTTTTGCTATCTTATGATATACTAGCTATTGCCCACGACTTCGTCCGCGTGGACTTCGTTTACTCCGCACAGCACCTCCCCCATAGGTGATAGCGGGATAATATGTAGCCGATATGTTGACCCTACCTATTAGTAATATTCATGCAAAATTTGAAGTAAATCCATACAGTACTTTTTGAGTTTATCCCGGACATACATACGGACAAACAGACAAAAATTCTAAAAACTATACTTTTGGCTTCGATATCTATCATGTCCCACACGGGTAGATCACGCCCCAAGTATTCTTTTAAGAAAATATTAAATGTACAGTTTTGACTTTCCTACGATTTTATTATATGTACAGAAAATATATAATTTTTTTTTCAAAATGGCTACTTTAAAAAGCCCACCGCTAAGCCTCGGCATAGTGCGGCGTTAGGACTAATTATGAAAGATGTCATGGCGGTGCGCTCCACGTTAGACGCATGGAAAAAGTAGTAGTCAGTGTCGTGTTTTATGTCTATTACTTAGTGATGGTATCAGGATCCCAACGTTTTTCTACCTCGATTATCGAAAGCCACAAGGCGGCCTACTTGAGTCTGGGGATGGCGGTTGCGTTGGGCTCGTAGCAACAGACATAGATTATATGTATACATATACGGAATTGAGTAACAACAAAAAATTGAAAACGGTTAAAGGCTAGGTTTTCTAATAAGGTACATTTAAAATGAAGTACATTTAGTTAGATGTCTGTGTACTGAATTTTATACAAATCGATGTAGCGGCTGAGGCGTACCTCCAAACAAACAAACAGTTGCCACTAGCAACAAATATTCAAACACCTTTACAAACTTCCGAGTTTGCAATATTAGAGGTTTGTGTAGGATATCCTGCTATTTAAGTTTCGTAAAATTTCGGTATAAATATTCATTTTATAAATTTTAAGGTACGTGGAGCTGACCTTGGCAACTGAGCACAATCGTGTATGTTAACATCTCATAACTTTTGAACGGCTTGACCGATCGAAACGCGGTGGCATTCGATCGGCCTATACATCGCAGCACCACCTTTTGGCAATTTGCGTCAATGAGAATAGCATAATCTTTTTTACCATGAAAAAGTACATCTGCATACAAATTTTCATGACAATCGGTTGAACGATACGAAAGTCGGTACATTGCAATACAATTGCATGAGAAAAAATATGAAAACGGTTGACCCTGCAGATCATCTCTGAAACTACCCTCTAAATGGAAGGTATTTTAAGCTCAAAAGAGTAAAACTTATAAGCATAGATATTTTTAGTTGAAACATCTATTTTGTTAAATATGGTAGTATGTTGCTTTTTGAAATGCTGTATATTTTGGAAACGATGATCGATTTTGATGTTCCTAATGGCATTCAACGCAATTTTTGAGATCTAAAATATTGCCTTTAAAAAAATTCGATGCAATATCAAAAAACATTATTTTCAAAAACTTTCGTTATAGATAAATCTATTTGACTTGGTTCAAATTTTTAGGAAGGCTAAGTTGAGCGGAATCCAATCGAATTCCACCCACCGCATTTTGATCGGTTTCACCGTTCAAAAGTTATGAGGTGTTTTTTTTATATATCATAAGATAGCAAACAAGCAGATGGGTCTCCCGATGGAAAGAGTCAACCATCGCCTATAGACACCAAAGATGTTAATGGTGCGTTGCTATCTTGTGGCGAGGTCCAACATGCATAAGTTTACCGGCTACCTTACCCTCCAAACCGGAACACGACAACGACAAGCACTGACGCTATTGCGGCAGGAATAGGTAAGGCTGTGGTACCAAACCCGGGCGAGACAATGCAGAACTCTACCACCTAGTAGCCACGATGGTAGTGACTCGCATAGCCAATCGGTCGCCTTTTACGACCTGCCTGGCAGAACGGCAGTTGGTCTATTCTACAAAGGAGCCCGGAACCAACACGAGGAATACACACACATACACATACACACACTCTCACACACACACACACATACATACATACAAACATACTGACGTCATTCTGAAAATAGTTGGAAAAGATTCCTAGGACTTCAAAACGTGGAAATCTGTTAAAAATTCGATTTTCGAAAATCCTTATCTACAAACTTCCTTATCTACATAGGTAGCGGGAAATTAAAAACATGTACCATTCATGTTTTTGGATGTTACCATTCACGTACCGCTGTGAGGGAGGTGAGATCAAGAGTCTCTGTGAACAACTTGTTTACATGAAGAAAGTTATAGATAAGGAGGAAGCAGGGCAAATAAACTGTCGGTCTACTTAGACTTTCTTTCGGCTAAAAAATCAAGTACTTTACATATCTCACCTTTACACTGAAGCGTTTATTATCTTCAAAACCTCCAAAACTTTTTGCTTTGAGCCGTAAACTAAGTATAGCAACTTTAATGGTAGCTTTTATTTACAAAACACTTGTACTAGTATATTCTATACTTTCCATCGTCGGCACTTGGTGAAATTCCATTGTTATTAGACACTTTTACTATTGCACTTGTACATAAATTTCACTTTTACACAATTTTTTAATATATTACTCGACCGGTTTCACTTTTTAAAGCATCTTCAGGATATAATATACTTAATATATTAAAAAAAAGTATCTTCACGCCCGTATCCTCGAAGGGGTAGGCAGAGGTACAACAAGCGCACCCACGATTAGCCGAAGATACTTAGTCCCACAATGTGGTAGGTGGCAAGCCTATCGCCAACCGGGCACTTTCCAATCCCGGGCAACTTTGTGTTTCTCAGAAAACTGAAAAAACACTTTTTTTTAATGTGCCCGACCCGGGAATTGAACCTCTTAATATACTTAAGTAATTATTAATATACTTAAGTACATATATTACATCCTGAAGATGCTTTAAAAAGTGAAACCGGTCGAGTAATATATTAAAAAATTGTGTAAAAGTGAAATTTATTTACAAGTGGAATAGTAAAAGTGTCTAATAACTTGTACTAGTTTCACTACATATGTATATTTAATTTATTTTTTTAAATGTTTACCGGTTTTGCGTATTAACGCATCATCAGAACTCTTTAATGATAGCCTTGTGGATCATTGTTGGTCGGCGACGTAACTGCAACTCAAATTAAACTTTTACTATTCACAATAAGGTAATATTATTTATATCTTTTAACTTATTAAAAAAACTATCATCACGCCCGTTTTCCTTTGCGGGGTAGGCAGAGTAAACCGAACGTCTATAGACTTTCCGGTTTATCACGATTCACTGGTTTGTCGGTAGGCAAGTTGAGTGGTGAACTCCATCGTCGCATTTTACCAACATGATAACGATTATCGACTATTTCTAGCGATAGGAGGAACTGATTTTTATTTTTGATTTAAAAGCTGTAAATACCCTGAGCATCCGGGCATTTTAGGCTTATGTAGACCAAACCAATTGGATATAAAAGTATCTTCACGCCCGTATCCCCCAAGGAGTAGGCAGAGGTATAACCAGTGCACCCACGATTAGCCGAAGATACTTGGTCCCACAAATGTGATAGATGGCAAGCCTATCGTCAACCGGGCACTTTCCAATCCCGGGCAACTTTGCGTTTATCAGAAAACTGAAAAAACACTTTTTTTTAAGTTCCCGACCCGGGAATCGAACCCGGGACCTCATGTGGTCAACGCTAACGCTGGACCACTAGACCACAGAGGCAACATATATATAATAATATAGATAAATATTGTATTGAAATGGAATTTCGCCAAGTGCTGAGGATAAAAAATGTAGAATATATTAAGTTATTAAGTTTAAGTATTTATAGTACCTATACTTTTGCGTTCAATAAAACTTAATTAATTCAAGAAATTTAGAAGAAAAGTTCACATGAAATTACTTCACACTTGAAATTTTTACACGAAGCGGATTGCAACTTTCTATCTGTGCTACTTCTTATTGGCGACTGACGACATATGTTACAGTAATACACTGACTGACTAACTATAATATGTTTAGTATTTAATAATACTCTTACAAGAAGACAAAAGTTTGCGCATTTTACACTAAGAAATCTCCCTTTGTCGTATCTGCTCGCTTTGAAAATATTTCCCTAACACCTTCACCATCGGACATCGCGACAAAATTCAAAACTTCATCCTCACTATCTCGATATCTGGAAATCCACAACTGTGCGAGTCTCAAGGCAATTTTTCCCCGCACTATTCCTCTGTGGAATCAATTACAGGCAGGGATTTTTGCAATCGGATACAACTTACAGACTTTCAAGAAAAGAGCCTACTCTTTCTTAAGAGGCCGGCAACGCAACTGCAAATCTTCTGATAGTGTGGTTGTCCATGGGCGGCGGTGATCACTTACCATCAGGTGAGCCTCCTGTCCCTTTGCCCCCTTTTCGATAAAAAAAACCTCCCACTCCCTTACGGTACACTTGAATCGTCAAATTTTCTAAATTTTAGCTGAAAATTTCCCAACAAACCTTAATCTGACGCGCTTCAGTGATTCCATGTTACTGTTTTTTTTTCACATTTTTTATCTATAGATTTTTCCCCACTATTAAAATGAAAAATGTTAAATATAACCTTTTATTTTTCCTAAAAATGTACTTCTAAGTTTTTTTATTTGTCTCTCCGATAGCGTTTGTCTTCACAGCATGTAAAAGACAGTACCGAAAATCTAACTTTTGAATTATTTGGACTCAGATTTTGATCTGGATGGATCAGAATCATGCTGAAATGAAAACCGTTAGAAAGTGTGGGATATTTTGATTTTTGGGTATTATTTTTGCAGTGCGTACAGTATAGTAAGTACATATTCTAAAAAATAGAATGTCATTAACTACGTTTCGAACGGTCAAGACATTCAAAAGATGTGATATACATACATACGTCATACACCTACATATACACACACATACACTAATACATACAGATATACTGACGTCATCATGAACATAGATGTAAAAGGTTCCTAGGATCTCAAAACGTGAAGATCTGGTGAAAATTCGATTTTGGAAAATCGGACCAAAAACACTTTGTAGTTGTAACGTAGCGGGAAGTTAAAAAATTAAATAGCAATTTTGTATTCCCTAAAAAAAAGGAACTGCCATCATGAAAGGGACATAAATTGGCATGTTTCTTTAAGTTTTCGGTACACTGTTTCTTAGACACCGTACATTTCAATTTAAGAAATAAACTTGTATTTAATAATACATTCCATATATTTAAAAAGATAATGAAATAGCTGTATCACGTGGCCATAATAATTCTCAATAGCAAATTTTTAATATATAAATTGTAGCTTTGTACTCAAACTTTTTTTATCATAAGATAGAAAACAAGCGGATGGGTCTCCTGATGGAAAGAGTCAACCATCGCCTATAGACACCAAAGATGTTAATGGTGCGTTGCTATCTTGTGCCGAGGTCTAATGCCACATGCATAAATTTATCAGCTACCTTACCCTCCAAACCGGAATACGATAGCGACTAGCATTTACGCTATTGCGGCAGGAATAGGTAAGGTGGTGGTACAAGACCCGATCGAGCCGATGCAGAACTCTACCACCTAGTAGCCATGATGATAGTGACGCGCATAGCTACTCGTTCGCCTTTTACGACCTGCCTGGCAGAACGGCAGTTGGCCTATTCTTCAAAGGACGTCGGGACCAACACGGGATAAACTGTTTAGCCCTGTCATGTAATTATCAAATATCTCAACTTCCATTATCACTTATAGGATCCTACATTTTAAAAAGAATTTATAATATTGCTAAAAAAATCAGCCTTTGAAAGTTTTCTCTTATTTATTTCTATTAAGAGATCAAAGGAAAGTGCTATTTAAAACAGTGTCATTTGTACCTACACCCTTGAGGTACATTTGATTTAAACAATCTTTCATTAAGGTTAGGTCAAGCACTTAGTACATAGGTCATAAAGATAGATACTCACGGGAAATACTAATATTCCTGTTTCGTACCTATTTGCGCTTTAACTAATTAACAAACATTTATTAGTAGTTTTTCATACGGAAACGGGCTACAAACAATTTTGTTGACAGTTCCATAATTTTGGCAGCGTGAGTTGTTCCTAAGGGACTTTTTAGTATATTTATGTAATAAACTGTAGTTATAACATAGATAATAAATATGATAGATAAACATTGATATAAAAAACCCAAGATGCACAGTCCCGAACAAAACTGACACTCAAAACTGTCCCTAATTTCATTTAAATAGTTATAAATATGTCAAAAACATATGTCTTAGCATATCCGACCTTAAGCGCAAGATTTATAGTTGTTTTTACAAAGCAATGTACTAAAAGTAATAAAATTGTCAGTGTCGCGATCGACGCGATTCTATTTGAAATGAGCGCACAATTTAAAGTTGTGCGCCCATTTGCGAAGGACGTTTTTGAGACACTAATTGTGTATCTTGGGTTCTTATATCAATGTAGATAAACCTAAATATCTTTAAGATTTTTAGGACACGTGATAAGAATTCAGATTCTAGCAATAACTTCGATAAAATTTTGTATTTAGATAAGATTTTGTTTTTATAATTTACCTATATTATATTTGGGTTACTAGTAAAAATATATTACAAAAAAGTAAAACCATTCGCTAACGCCATATAGCACCATCTAGAATATTTCTGTTGTACGTGCATGTGACTAATTCATGATATTATATTATAATAAATCAATAGCTATTATACCTACTTTGTAAAATATAGCATGACAGATGTCAATTACATAAAAGCAGTAATTTTGTACAAGCACATGTTCACAATATTTTTGGGCAACATTAAAAAACATCCCATTTCCACGTGTCAGATTTATTACTATTTATTTTATGTTAAACAAAGTTACATATTATTTACGGTTATAATTTTTATAATATCTGAAAAGCTTCTTTATAAATATCCTGTCTTCAATACAAGGCTATTAAAATATAAAATAAATGCTACGAAAATAGAAACAAATATCGTGTTCAGTGTTGCTGGATTAGTCATATATTATTTCGTGAACCAAGATATTTTCTGAGGTTATAAGAATTCCTTTGCTTGCTGAAATTAGGGGCCATCTATATTTATGGTTTGGATTGAATTGATTTGAATTTTACGTCACACAAATTTTATGTTTTTTTGATCCCTGTCTCTCCTCCTTGTCACAGATGGTCACACGTAAAACTCCGAACTTTCCCAAAATACTCGTATTTTAAACTATATATGTGTTTTAGCAATTAACAAAGAAAAATCGTGACATGACAGGATTTTTAACTTGCTCCCTTGCTTCTGGGCGGAACGCTCTATCCACAAAAAAAGGATTTCATAAGATCGACCTTAGATTCTTACAAGAATATAGCCCCAGCTGAAATTATCAAATTAATTAAATCCATACTAATATTATAAATGCGGAAGTTACTTTGTCTGTCTGTCTCTGCTTCACGCCTAAACCACTGAACCGATTTGGATGAAATTTAGCACAAAGGTAGCTTGAGACTCGAGGAAGGACATAAGTTAGTTTTTATCCCGGAAATCATACGGAAACGGGAACTATGCGGGTAAAACCCCGACTGTTTCTTTTATTTCTTTTCTATGCGGATGAAATCGCGGGCACAGCTAGTATACAATAAGCCCACATTAGAATTTAATGGACACTTTAAAATATTAAGTACATTTTATAAAGAAATATAGTTGAAAGTCATGAAACTAATCGAGCTTGTAGCATTTCTGATTTGTAAATCAAGCACAAATTTTTCTTTTCTGACATAAATTTAACACTTTATTTTATTTATGGCCAACCAAACAAGTTAGAAAACTGTCGGATAGACGCACAATCCATACTAATATTATAAATGCGAAAGTAACTCTGTCTGTCTGCCTGTCTCATCTTCGCGCATAAACCACTGAACCGATTTGGATGAAATTAGGCACTAATACAGTTTGAGAGAGAAAGGGCATAGAGTAGTTTTAATCCAGAAAATGTCGCGGGAACGGGAACTATGCGGGCTTTTTTTTTTAAAAAAAACTCCACGCGGATGAAGTCACGGGCATAGATAGATAGATATATTTTATTTGCATGAAAATGGGTTACAGTTAATAGGTGTTACAGCTTTATCAGAACGCCATAATCTACCGGCAATTCCGGTGTGCAAATACATAATATTACAATCTAATTAATTATAATTAATAATTACATTTTATAAATCTAAGTTCACAATTTATCTTTACAATTTACTTACAACTAAACTCATAAAATCAATACAAGAAAAAAAAAATGTCCCATCACATGTTATTATTAATTTATACCTGATAATCCATCTTTAATTATATTTTTATTTAGAAACATTGTTATAAAATATTAATCTCATTAAATATTAAATAGTTGTATAAAAAGAGTAAAGGGAACATCAATTTCATATCATATTATTAAGTCACATTCGATTATTTAATGTCATTTTATATATTAAAAAAAAAAAGCTTAAAAAATATTAAGTCACAATTAAAATTAAGTCATTGAGTAATAAAATAATAATAATAATTATTATAAAAAAAATAATAATAATAATAAAAAAAAAAACTTTAACTTGAACTTTGCTATAGGACAACCTTAGTATTTGAGAAGAATTCATTTAAGTCATAGAAACATTTGTTAACTAGCCAAGTCTTTAATCTATTTTTAAATTGATTATTGTCTAGTCGTTTTAAATCATTTGGAAGATGGTTATATATGCGTATAGCCGAAACATAACTATTGTTAAATATGAACATATATAATAATGAACATAGCTATTGTTAAATAAATTATCGCATAAAATGCAACAAAAAGGGAAGTATTTGTTACTATAGTCGAAACTTACAACACAGAAGGATGTATAAACGAGATGATGTAAACTATCTTCCTAAAAAAAACAAAAAAAAAAACAAGTGTCAGTTACATATTTAATCTGTGATCGAGTGACAATAAATAATAGTGTTATTGTAAAGACATATTGTTTTTCTTTTTTTGTAACTTTTAAGTGATTAAAACCAAATAATTTTAGTAATGAGAGAAACCAAAACGTATTATATCTACGCTGCTTATATATTGTGACGTGAATGGCTTAAAATAGTATGTAATAATTGTGAATTACAGTAATCGTAATCCTCGTAGGTTTTTCGTGAATTGTAGTGTTAAAATAAGTGTCCGTGATACAATTTACACTTCAAAAGGTATGAGTAATGTATTGCGATACGATACGCATCTTTTTTATTTTTTTATATATTTTATAGATTCAGGCGCTACTTTGCGGAAATTCATTATTCAGACGAAAAAAACTAGTTATTTTGCAAATTAAGTTTGGGGAAATTTGCAAAATAACTAGTTTACGATAAGCATCTATGAACATGCGATGGTTTTTAGGCGAACTTTATATGGGCCTTCATCATTCATCTTTCGCCACATTGAACCATTTGACGAGTGGATAAGGCGTGTTGCCCAGAGTCAAGGTCACAGTTTCAAATCCTACAGTTTAAAAAAAATATTTGTTCAGTTTTTAATATTGTAAACTAGCTGCTACCCATAATTTCGCATGTTACTTCCTATTGATCAATGGGGCAAAAAAATTGACAATGTTACATTTGGATAACTCTGTCGCAGAATGAAATAGATTAATTTTAGCTTTTAATTATTTCATGAGATAGCAAACAAGCAGATGACTGTCCTGATGGAAAGATACAGAAAAATGTTATTAGTGCGTTGTTCTCCGTGTGGCGAAATGGCAATGCTACATGCATAAGTTCATCGATTTTCAACTACCTTGCAAATTGGAACGAGATAATAAAAAATACTGATGCTATTGTGGCAGGAATAGATAAGGCAATGGTACCGAATACCAAATGAGACGTTGTAGAACTCTACTATCTAGTAGTCACGATGGTAGTGAGACATATAGCCATTCGTCCGCCTTTTACAAACTGCCTGGCAGAATTCCAAATGGGCAAATTCTTTAAAGGAGGACCCCCTTTAAAGAATTTGTCTACACGCCCTTTAAAGTACCAACATGGGGAATTATCCAAATCCAAAAATTCGAAATACTTGTACCTTTAAAAGCTATTTGACTTTCAAAGGTACGAGTATTTTAGGAATAAGTCAAGCAGTTTTGATGTTTTTCATTACAAAACTTTGTTTTTTTAATATAATAAAATACAAATATTTTTTTATAATATTATTCTAGATAAAATCCTGAAATCGAGCCAGGGTTATCCGAGGATGTTGGAATTTGCGATCATAGCGTGCACTGTCGCGAATACATGTCTTTATGATATGACACAAGTCTCGGAGTGATTGATGGCGGAAATTCTATTAAAATGCTCGTAAATTGTGAAATGACATCTATTTAGGGACACCTACGTTACTTTAGTAGCATTAAGAGCAATCTCAAAAGCCTAGCCATGTGGACAGCATTTTTTTATTTCTTTGGGAAATAAAAAAATGCTGTGGATTAGCCTAAGATTTACAATTTTTTTTTTTTCATCTGCGAAACTGCATTGCAGTTTATCGGCAGTAGTTCTCGTGAAATACATTTTACTGTACAGTTTTATTTTGCAATCACACATAATACACGTATTATATCAAAATCCGCTCAGCCGTTCTTATATTTATAGCAGGCCTACTAAAGGCGTTTTTCCTGCTCCTAAAAATTACAAAACAAACTAACAAAACATGCTAGCTGAACATGTTTGCAAAACATTTCAGTCTCTTGCGACTTTTAAACACAAACATCTAATATCCATACGATAAAATGACTTGGGACGAAGAAGGCTTACCTACGCCTAGATGTTTTAGCAGTTATTTTTATTCTCGCAGTCAAATTGACTGCGGATATTTATCAACTTTGTATTTACTTCTTCATCAGCTTTACAGCTTCATATTTTTATTTTTGTGTTCCGACAATGAAGCATCACAAATCACAAGGCGCTTGCGTATTAAATCGATGAAAAACAACGTATTATCTTTATTACAATTCCATTCAACTATAGGTAGTTATAATAGAAATATACACCGAAAATTAATGAAATCGAAACGCACAACTTCAATATTGATAATTTATGGACCAACGCTCATCCGAAAATCATCAATTTCTGTGTATGAAAAACCACTGCTGCAATTACGAAACGATGAAGAAGGTGGTTGCTATAGCGATTGAAGGTTGCCCGCTGCGCAGCTGAATTCGGCGTTTCTACTCGGTTTTGTTAGCAATCACACGGTTTCTTTCGGTTGGTACTGACTGAATGAATACCCGCACCATGGCCAGGTACGAATAATTTTGCTGGTCATTGATTGTGTTAACAAATGAAATTCTCAGCTGTTTTCATTAGTTTGTTTTGTGTGCTACTTAAGGATTTTTAGTATTTCCAAGTCAACTAGGAATCCTTATTGTTTCGCCATGTACGTCGCCATATCGTATTTAATGAATAAAAATGATTCGCCAAATTGTAAATGGAATGTGAAAAAAACTCACACGGGGAGGCAAAACCTCTCTCTACTAACTTTAATTTAAATATTTATAATGAAGGTTAAATATTATTCGTACTGACGATTTTACTGAATCTAGCCTTAAAAACACCTAAAGATATAAACAACCTAATTTTAGTTAATATTGCTCAGGCATAGCCACATGCATGAGTTTACCAGGTACCTTACGCTCTGAACTGGAACACAGCAGTGACATGCACTGTTTGATATTGTGGTAGGAATTCGGTAAGGCCCGGGTATGCCGTAGCAGAACTCAACTCGTACTTGGTTCGCCTACTCTATTTATACTTTCTCTATGGTATAACAAAGTCGAATAAATGGTATTTGCATATTTCATTGATTGATTGATTGACACGTTGTCAGAGGTACGGTGAAGTTCACAGCGTTCTTTGCATCCAGAAAAAGTATTATTCCCAAAGCATAAAAAAATGAGAAAAATGTTTTCCTATGACACGAGTAAAGCCTAGAACAAAATCTTGTGTGTAATAAGGTAAATCTCTTCTTTACTCTTACTTAAAATCTCTTGCTTTTGATAATTAAATTCTAAATTTATAATATTCAAATAAAAATTATCTTCACATTTGTATTTTGATCCATTTTCAGTTTGTATTCTGAACCCCTGCAAGTCT
This sequence comes from Apodemia mormo, assembly GCA_036924255.1. Classification (NCBI taxonomy): domain Eukaryota; kingdom Metazoa; phylum Arthropoda; class Insecta; order Lepidoptera; family Riodinidae; genus Apodemia; species Apodemia mormo. The sequence continues at coordinate 40,358,820 of JAUPFN010000011.1, read as the reverse complement.
CAAATACATTGAAATATAAGATTTAAATTGAGCGAATAATCTCACGCCAACATAAAGCTAAAAATATATTTTTAATGTTCTCATCTATGCTCTTACCTCGTATGTGAAAGAATCTCGTAAAACATATATTTGTCTAATTTGGGGAAATTCTTGTATGAAGCGAGCGTGGGATGCCTGTAAGAGATAATTTAACACATTTTGTGAAATAAATCCATATTTGCTTTTCTAAAAATAAATTTAACTTCAGCATTTGAAGAATCTCCCCATTATTATTTTAAAAATAAAATCGGTTAAGCGTGTGTCGGATCACGCGTAATAAAATGTTCCATATTTGTTTATCATAAATAATGTAGACTAAAAAAATGGCCAAGACTATTTTATACTATAAAAGTTTCACCTTCTCAATGATGGATATAAAGAGTTTTTCCTTATCCACGTACATTTTGTGGCATTATCGACTATTACTTACCCGTAAATTGGTATAGTCTACTTAGCTGTGATAGTTTTAATTTTTACTTGCCATGCATCGCGCGTGTACGTTGTCTGTGGAAGTCGGTGGAAGGCGCATCGGTCGAGGTGACGTATGATTAAATGGTGGATGAGGTTCAGATTGTTTTGTGCAATTTATTGTCATAAAAACTTGTGATTTCTATAGAGATGGATGGAAGGACATAATTGGGGAACCAATATTAGTGAACTTAAATTGTCGTTTCTTTATATTTTCAGGGAAACAAATCGTGGTTTACTTTTGAAAATCCTTAATAATAATATATCTTATATTATGGATATACTCGCATTACTACCGTAAATTTCGTCACACATCCAGAAACGATCATTTAGCTGACTGAGTGGGCTCTCCACTTAACTTTAACAATAATTTTAAATTAAAAATTTAAAAAACATCCGACACAATATCTTATAATTTTTTTTGTGTTATAGCACTCATCTCGTGCTTGGAATACTGGAAAAACCTTAAAAATAACAAAGAATAATATCGACACGCGGGATTTGAACCTGCGACCATCTCCCTAAAGCCGGGACGCTCTTCCACTGAGCTAGTGTCGATAGGCTCGAGGTGGCGAAATACTTCTTTGCTATATGATCGATTACGTCGATTGTACTGATCACTAGCTATACATACGTATAACTAGTTAAATGAGTTCATTGTTACAGATGAAATTCACATTTATAATTTTTGATTAGTACTTTCATATTTCTAATTATTTTTGTGTTATAGCACTCATCCCGTGCTTGGGAAACTGGAAAACCTTAAAAACAACAAAGAAAAATATCGATGGGATATGAACCTGCGACCATCTCCTTAAAGCCGGGACTGAGTAGATCCGGCGGAAGAAACTCAGCAGGCTTGTCATTTTTCATATCACTTTTTTAATTAAATATTACATAATGTTTAATATCTAAGTATCTTATTGTTACAATAATAATAAAGATTGCCGATATGAGGAGCAGTCAATCTCATGATTTCAAGATTTTTAAAAATAAAGTAATCTATAATTAAGTATTGTAGCAAAGCACCATTACTATCTTTGGTATATCTATAGGCGACGGTTGACTCTTTCCATTAGGAGACCCTACCTTGCTACCTTATGATATAAAAAAAATATATAGTCGTACCTTTGGAAATAATTATAATTATTTTTAAAAACTTATCATTATTGTACGCTATGGCGCAATGGATTCTATTTCGATTCTCCTTCTAACTCCATCATAAGCTTTCAGTTGAACGATTCATATAATAATTTAAACGCAGTAAAATTGCAAGAACCATCTCTTAACCTTCTATATCTATGGGACCCTAAATCAGATCTTTACAAAATTTATATGTCACTAAATCAAAAATATACTCTCTTAAAAAATAATTTTCTCAGTCCGTCTATAATCGTCGGAGTAACGTCCGATCGTACATATAAAATCGGCTAGTACGAGTCGGACTCGCGCACTCCGTGCCTTCTTAAAATCTATAAAATAAAATCACGTTTGTTGTACGTATATTTAAATATTTATTTTATGTATTAGATATTTATTTTTATAGTTAATATATTTCCAAATAGTTACTATTTTTTGAAAATATTCAAGTTTCTACCTGTTTATTATGATGGAGTAAAAAAATTGCTTAAAAATTACGTTTGTTGTATGGGGGAGTCCCCTTTTAATATTTACTTTATTTTTATTTTATTTCGACCGCCCCGTTGGTCGAGCGGTTAGCGACCCTGACTACGCAATCGACGGGGCTCGGGTTCGATCACCGACGGAGACAAGCATTTGTGTTTGTATTATTACATAAATGTTTGTATTTCCGTGTTTGGGTGTTTATTAAATATAATATTCCAGTACCTACTAATAATATGTATTTCTATGTTTTAGTACCTATTGTTAACTAACACCCATGACACAAGCAAATAATTAGCTTACTTTGGGGTTAGATCAGTAAGTGTAATTTGTCCCGTGAATATTTACGTATATTTATTTATTTATTTTATTTAATTATTTATTTTGAAATGGTATATATAACTAAATATTCTATGAAAATTTTAAGCGTCTACCTGTTACCGTTACTAAAATTGAGCAAAAAAATACGAAAAAACACGTTTATTGTATAGGTACCCCCCTTAATATTTTCGTTTTTTATTTTTAGTATTTGTTGTTATAGTGGCAACGGAAATATATAGCTTGTGAAAATTTCAGCTTTCTAATTATTACGGCTTAGAGGCTTGAGATACATACATACACAAAGTCCATTATAGCATAGTTTAACTCAACTATTTGTTTGTTAATAGGAGTAGCTATCTCTTTCTTTTATTTCTAGATCTCTGCGTTCCAATTCTACACGTTTCTAGATTATTCGTAAGAATATTAAAGTTACTCAATTACTTCCTACAGCTGCTGTACTGACTTTTTTTAGCCTTTATTTATAGTACTTTTACAAAGTCGCGATTTTCTTATTTTAAAAATTTATTTATTTTATTAATAAACTTAAAAAAATTACACTATTATTATAGAGATTTGTATTCCGTATTTTTAAGTTATTTAAAATAAGGAATACAATTTTTTTTTAAATTAAAATTAATCCGTACTTTTAAGTTATTTGAATATTTTGGGTATATAATTAAGTACTTAATGAGAGGGTTACATGAAAAATACAAATTATTATTATTATATATAATAATTATTATTATATATATAATTATTATTATATATACAATAATATATTATATATATAATAATAATATATATTAACATTCTTAAAAATTTTCTATGCGTGTTACTAAAAATTACATTACAACACCTACGACTTTCCCTCAAGCTGGGCCGCTGAAGCAAACTGAGTCAGTGTCGACTGGTTTAACGTTACGAAAATCTTCTTTGCATTAATCGATCACATAGATCGATTTCTTCGACTATATATCGAGTGCTAAAACACAATATAATATAAACACACAATATAATATAATACAATAGATAGTTACTTAATACTACGTGTGACCTACATCGGCCGCTTTTCGTCCCCAACATCAATAAAAATTCAAAGAGTTATTCTTACTTAATGATTTGGAAGTATTTTTTTATTATAGCTACAAAATTATAAAGAATGGTTCCAGTACCTGTTCTACTAATGCTGTTATTTTTTTGTCTACAGGTATATAGGTAGTCATTTATTTGTAGTCCGGGTTTTAAGTCAAATCACGCGCGCGATTCGTAATAATAATAACGCCTTAATTTAAGAAGATTCTGTTTTGTTTTTGTTTTTTTTTAATGCGTAATTTGGTTAAAAAGTCAATAAAAAGAAATAAATATAATTTAAAAGCATTAAAAACTATATTTTATTCTACTCAGTAACATAAAGAATATACTCTGTTAAATTGTCCTGGTCGTAAGCTCTGAAATTCGGGATTTCCACGTTTCTTGTCCTGGTTGACAAATTTTTGAGATGGCAACACTAAGTATATTGATACCTTTTATCAGATATTATTGTATTTAAACCTAATAAACCTATTTCAATCGAATAAGATACGATAGTAGCTAACTCGTGGCTATTTTACGCTGTACCCTATTTATATATGTATATATATATATATATATATATATATATATATATATATATATATATATATATATATATATACTAGCCTATAGACGAGTTGGACCTACCATGCCATTGATTGAACCATTTTTATTTAAAATTAATTAAATATTAATTGAAAATAAAGTAAATGTCAAGTAAACTTGATAAATTCTAAAATATGTACCTACACCCATGACGTAGTATTTACATTCTAATCAGACTACGACTCTATTATTTATCTAAAATATAATTCACATTTGGTGAAATGTTTAATAAGTTATTATTGTGAAACATGTGAACAAGCTATAAAGATTCTTACTACCACCAACTTTACCTAATTTATTATAGAATTTACTTCTCAGGAAAAAACTTTTTATGTCAGTAGTAAAATAGTTTGAAAATGTTTTTGTATGTCAAGGAAGCCTCTGAACCAATGTTATTGACAATGAGATGATTAATTAAGCGATCAACAAGCCTCAGAGACTCCCTAGCGACGAGAATATATGAGAAGCAATATATTCAAGGATATATCCCTCCTTCTCTCAGATGAAATATAGCACGAAATTAGTTAAATCGAGAAAGAAATATTGTCTGTGTCGGAACATTTCATGTTTTGGGCTTAATTTAGTATTTCAAGCTACTAATTGTGGTCGAACTAAGCTGCAGATAGCTTGTAGAATGGTATTAATTCGAAGACCAGTATACCATCACTTTTTAGTGTTTTGAGGTTTTTTCTCGTGTTATTGGATAAGGTTATGAAGAAATTAGATAATTTATTAATTCTCACCTTATCTTCCAAATGGAATACATAGCTACTTTCGTGGTATTGTGATCTGTCACATTTATGTTAGGTATAATACCTAACATAAATGTGACATTACACCGTTCCTCTTACATAGAACTGTGCCACGTTGGTAAAACTGAATCGAAATAAAGAAATGATAAGGGTGCGATATAAAAAAGTTGATGTTTCTCTCTTATTTTCTAATTGATGTTATGTGATGCATTACATTTTATTATATAATACAAATGCGAAAATTGGAAATATTTTAGGGTTATGTTATGAAAAAGCTGAATAGATTTCCCCGTGTTGGTCCGCGGCTCCTTTGGAGAATAGGCCAACTGCCGTTTTGCCAGGTAGGTCGTAAGGCGACCGATTGGCTATACGAGCTACTAACATCGTGGCTACTAGGTGGTAGAGTTCTGCATTGTCCCTTCCGGGTATGGTAACAGGGCCTTACCTATTCCTGCCGCAATAGCGTTAGTGCTTGTCACTGTCGTGTTCCGGTTTGGAGGGTACGGTAACCGGTAAACTTATGCATGTGAAATATAATATAATAATAATAATAATAATAAAATTTATTTATTACAATTCAATAGTACAAATGTTTTATACAGGCACATTTTACATGAAATGTTAAAAACATTATTACATTTTGACAGTGGTTGAGGACCTCCTTTTAAGTAAAAAAATACCTGTATTAGGAGGCCTCACTCTTCCATACAATATATTTAGTTTACAAGTACATAATAGACATTAGCATATTTTATATAACATGAAATTAAATAATATAAATGATTTATTCCATTTAGATACATAAACATCAATACAAATACTATTAACCCTATAATATATATAGCGTTAGATAATATTATGATAACAAACACTATCATTACAAACATTTCTAATGCCAGATTTAATTCAATATAACTATTAATCTATAATATGGATAATATGTTGTATGTAATATGTGATGCATTTACCAAAAATATCTCTTTAAATTTAACCATATGTTTTTTGAGCACATAGACCACCACCCCATCATTTTGGTTTAAAGAAACATTTGTTTAAAATGAGATATAATTATCAATGCTTGGAGTTATTTTATTCGAATTTAAACGGCACTCTGTCAATATTATAATATCAACAGGTATCTGAAATTGAGATAAGGTAATTTTTAAGTCTTCAATATTAGCATAAATACTACGGATATTTTGAGATGTAATGGTTAATTTAGTGCAATTGCTAAGCTGGTACTTAGGTAAGTCAGTTATTGCACATTCTACGGCTCGAGTAAACTCTAAGTTGTCCAATTCTTGTATGGTATTTAGTGTATTATTATCCATGTTGTTATTATAAGAACTAATTTAGTATTCAGAAGACAAGGTAAGTAGCAAGTGCTATATATTTTATATTTATATGTTGAAAATAGTATGCATAATTTATAGGAATGTCTGGGTGTGTAATGTGAATACAGGTGATATTGTGTTTATATAATTTAACAAATTTTAAAAGGCAGCAAATGTTATTTCAGATCTAAGCACATATAAACTAGAAATAAGCGTATTTGTATGTTTGTGAGTATGTGTTTTAACGATTTTTATTGGCAGATTTGGGTCTATAGAGGTAATATTATTTATTTGTGTATGTAATATAAATACATATAGGCTAAAAATATGAGTAAGTGTGTAAATATAGATATAAATAACATTTTTGTGTGTGTGTGGATATATTTGTAAGTCTGTAGAAATGCCATTGTTAACTTGTGTGCGGATATGTAATTTATAGTAAAGTAAAAGTAGTGCTATTATAATGTTACTCTCTAATTGTGAGTGGTATTTATAGTTTATTAACGAATAGTGTTTTTCTGTATAATATGTATAAAAAATTACAAAGCAACTCACATAATGTAGAATAAGAAAGTTAAAATGTGAGAAAAGTATAAAAAATAACCTAAACTTACAGTATAACTACGTAAAAACATCCCAGAATAAAAATAAGACATGTTCCAAAACAAATATACGTATCTAGTCAGGTCTCTTGCATCAAATAGTGCACCTGAGTTTCATTATTTATACGAATAACAGGTGAGCCTTCATCTTTTCTGATATATACTTTTCCAAAAGAAGTCCAACAAAATTTGCACGTTTTACTCCTGGTAAGTTCTCTGACAAGAAAGTAAAGTCGAGCATTTTTTGAAGTCAGTTGTTCCGATACGAAAATGGGGATATCCTCCCTCGTTTTCATCCCTAAATGTTTAGCCCTAAGTTTCTCTTTATTTCTTACGTTGAAGGACTTACACATTTTGAGAATGTCACTTTTTGCATGTGGCATAAGACCTCGCCACAAGATAGCAACGCACCATTAACACCTCTGGTGTCTATAGGCGGTGGTTGACTCTTTCCATCAGGAGACCCATCTGCTTGTTTGCTATCTTATACTATAAAAAAAGATATGAGTAGGGTAATAATACAGGTTTTATTGCCTTTCGTAAGATGATAAGAAATGAACATGCCTGTCAAGATTGCCATCAGTGCCTTCTTTTTAAAATGACGAATCAATATAATAATTTTGTAAATTACTCCCATGTTTTTCTGAAATGTGTTACAGCTATCTATTTTAGGTAGGCGTAAGTTTTAGGCAACTTTTAATGGATATATTTTTTCTGAAGTATTTTTTTTTACTGTGTTAAAACAGATATTACTTAGATAGTTGGTAACATTTTATATTACGGCAACATTTCAGTTCATATGTTACTTGAACTTAGACTTGAATATTGAGTAAATAATTTGCAATAATAGGAATAAACATGTTATTCAAATATATAATTCGAAAAACATTAAAAACCCCTAAAGATACCAGTTGATCGAAGACCCGAGGATCGAACACAAAACTTTATGATCTAGGCCTTTAAGGCTAAACACTACACAACTAGGCATTTTTAAAAATTCTGACTATAATAAAAACGAAATTAACTTTATATATTACGTTTTTATGGTCAAAACATAAAGCCAATTATGAATTCCTAGGACATAAGACAAGATACTTCATTTAAAAAATAATTACTTTTACGAATTAAGTAAGCTAAACACCTTAAATAACTTCGCACTTCAACGATGTCTTGTCAAGTCAATGGCAAAAGTTCGGTCGGTTTAGGTCCACGGCATACAGCCTTCAACTCGGAAAAGAATTATCACTATAAAAACTCGAGCCATTCAGTATTTTTCGTCGGACAATAACAATATACCTAATTGTGCATGCATCTCATCTCTACAGAATAAGTAACTTATTTATTAGAGAGGATAAACGCTTTTACGATTTCCAAAAGTATAAGAGATTTACCGATAAATTTAAAATATGTGTTAAAACACAATTGTGTAAAAAAAACTTACTATAAAATATGAGATTATTTCGAGGACAGAAAATTATCAGGGATTGGCATGAGGAGCAATCATTCTCCTCATGCCAATCCCTGATAATTAGGTATTGTAATTTATTAAAAATTGCAATGAAAAAAAAGACAAGCCCGTTGAGTTTTTTACGCCGGATTATCTCAGTGTGAGGCTGCGTTCCGATCCGGTAGTCGCTTATTATAAAATATCAAATTATTTCGAGGACAGCAAAAACCTATGGTTGATTGCTCCTCATGCTAATATCTAATAACTATTCTAATTGATTAAAAATTGTAATTGAAAAAAACACAAGCCAGTTGAGTTTCTTCCGCCGGATCATCTTAGTGTGAGGCCACGTTGCGATCCGGTAGTAGATGTGATGTAATTGTTGACGGGTCAGAATGCCTCGCCTCTATGGTCTAGTGGTCCAGCGTTGGCATTGACCACATGAGATCCCGGGTTCGATTCCCGGGTCGGGCACATTAAAGAAAGTGTTTTTTCTGTTTTCTGAAAAACACAAAGTTGCCCGGGATTTAAAAGTGCCCGGTTGGTGATAGGCTTGCCACATATCACATTTGTGGGACCAAGTATCTTCGGCTAATCGTGGGCTTTTTTTTTCAGAAGGCCTATAAAGCTTAATTTGAATAAACAATTTGACTTTGGTTTAAGTTCGTATGACATACCCTATTTTACACTAATCAATATCGTAACGTTATCGCCTCGTCTCAAGACAACCGCAAGAACTGAAGTGCGGTGCGGTCAACTTGCAGAACCCGCGCTTATAGCTCGTCATCCCCGCATATACGTCTCTCCGTATCCGAATTTACAGCATACTCTTTTTGACGATTGTGCTGTAATTCACATGACGACTTCCAACACGTAAGCGTGGCTATTGTACTGCTTTGGTTACGTTCTTACGTAAGGTTGACGCCTGATTGACGAGCAGGCGAGAAGCGATACAGCGACAACCCCTTTCCAAGTTAATATGTGTGCTATAACCCTTAGTAATTCCAGGGATTACTTACTTTAAACAAATTTACAAACGTAGAAACTTTACCTCGTTATACATGTGAAGAATAAGCTATCTGCAATGGCATATAGCTTATTCTTCACAGTGTAAAATGCTATCAGACAGTTGGCAAAAGCCAAATAATAGGCTAAGCGTGTCGCTACTTCCATGACTACTACTAGGTGGTAGAGTTCTGCAACGTCTCGGCCGGGTCTGATACCACAGTATTACCTATTCCTGCCGCAGTTGTGGCAACGCTTGTATTGTCTTATTCCTGTTTAGGGGTTTAGATAAACGGTAAACTTATGCATGTGGCATTGCCATCTAGCCACACGGATAGCAACGCACTATTAACATCGATAGTTTTTCTAACATCAGGGAAACCATCTGTCTTTGCTATATTCTAATGATAAAAAAATATAATAGTAAACAAAACGGTATAAAATATATGGTTTTAAAAGTTATTAAAAATTATATAACGTAATATGAGCCAGCGTTCTATAAATGCAACACACCAATATTATAGAATACCGCTAGACCAATCTATCAATCCGAATTCCAATAGGAAACGTTCAGTCACCGGCCGGTAAACAAACAGCTTCCGTGTCAGGATATCCAAGGCCCCGGCCTCGAGATCTAGGTAATCAGGTCACTGCTAGTCTAGATTTTGTAAGCCCAAAGGTATACCGCCTATATTTCCTGTGTAGATTTATTTGTTGATAAATTTATGTTTAGCTGCATTTTGCATATTAGTCCGGACCTATTTTGTGTCTGTGTATAACATGTCAATAACGTTATGATTACAAGGAGAGAGTTCTGAAAAATCTTGAGTGTCTGGTTACATCGCCTTATATTAGCTATTCCTGTTGCAATAGCGTTAAAACTTGTCTCTGCCGTATTCCGGTTTGGATGGTACGGTATCTTCGCACGAAGAGGTAGGCTGAGGTATATATAACCAATGCACCCATTATTAACCGAAAATACTTAGCCCCAAAGTGTGGTAGGTGGCAAGCCTGTATGTGAAGGGTAAGATAGCCGCTAAAATTATGCATGTAAAATTTCAACCATGCCATTATCCTTAACACTAAACCAAAGAGTATAAAAACAATTATAGATATATAATTGCAGAGTCTACGTCGTCAGATAAATATTATTGTTGGTCTAGTTGGCGTTTCTCAGGCTTGCTGTAAATAAGTAGCGTGTCGCAATAGAATTGATCTGCTTGTAGTCCCCATGGCCTCTTGATAATGTTATGTCTTGCTAGCAGTAAGTGTTATAAAATTAATCTATTACTTTAAAACCAGCTACTTTGTTTTTTAAGGGAATTTGTTTCTGGATGTGACATGCTAATAGAAATTTTAAAAAGAAATTTTGTTTATCGATATTACTAAATTATCGGAAGTGTTTCATACTATTATACTCTATAGGTATCTGACACATTTATATTTATAAAGGCCTTTGGTCTTTTTAAAATGCATTAGTTAACCACATGCGTAACATTTTTTTTCGAAATTAACTTAAGCAGTTTGGTCCAAATGACCGCTGCTGCGAAAGAGGGCATTTCAGGCAAGGAGAGTGCTCAGCCAGAGTTTAAACTAAGTGAGCTAAGAGCAGACCTAAGGGTGTCTCCTGTGAGATCAAACCTTAGATTAGGGCAGCGTTTTGATGATGAGTGGGAGAGTAATTACATCAGAATTTCGACTCGTTAATGACTAGACCGGCATCTCGTGTTGGCGGGCCGAAACAGTATGCAGAGTTGCCGCCGGCGGCGATTTTGACGTGTGCATATAAATTATGAAGTATATGACGTAGGGTGTGATGGGATTATCAGGATCGGATAGGAAATGCGTAACTATTATTGACTATCGCAATGGTAGATTTTCGCATCATCTTACCCAGATTTGATCCTATTGTTTTACCTATTCCTGATGTAAAGGGTCATGATTGTCACTGTTCTATTTCAGTTTGTAGGGTAAGGTAGCCAGTGAATCATATGACATTCCAATCCTGCCCAACTACATAGCTTTCTTTTGGAAAGTCTTTGAATCGGGAGAGCCATCTCTTAGCTACCCTATAATATAAAATAAAGCACTCAAATTTATTTTAAAACAATCATACAAAATTGTCTTGAAATAATTGTTTGAAAGCTTTTTAAGTGACGGTTTTCAGTCATAACACAATTAGGGTGAGGAACTGGCTTTTTGAGTGGGGAAGGAAACGTTTAAGCAACTTTTAAAAAGAATACATTTATATAAGACACTGGTTATCACGGATACGGTGTACGGCAGAAGGTTGACACGGATGTCAACACAGAGTTCAAGTTAGATTATCGATGTTCATTTTGCTCTTGCAACACAATCATAGAATAAATAGTCTATGGAAATCTAGTTGACTATAATTGGTCAATATCAATGTTCTAACTCGATTGGTTGGTCGATTGGTTGGGATAGCAATGCTCTAACTCGATGTTGATAAAACATGTGAGTGATGGGATAACTTATTTAGGTTATTATATTGGCCAACATTACTAATACAAACAACTATAAGGTACTTTCCTTTGACATAAAGTTAGGAAATTTATGTGTAGCTAAGGTTACCTAAAAGTTTGCACGGAGCTCTTGGTATGCGAGCCCAACTCGCACTTCACATTTTTTATATTTTTTTCCGACTAGGGAGTCAAGTAACTGGCGAATATCCAGTCTTATAATTGAAACACCATGTCCTTCAGTTTGTAGGCGAATTTTTTCTCTTACTAGTTTTCATCTACTAGTAATTTTGTAACGGAATTTTAAGTCGTCTCTTTTGTAGATGGTTAAAAGGTACCATTATTCCGAGAGTCTATAAGTAGGGACATTATTTTTGTTAGCTGTCAATTCAAAATGTCGAAATAGTAATAATAATATCGCTGGATAAATTACACGAATTGATCTAACCCCAAATTAAGCAAATTATTAGCTTGTGTTATAGGTACTTGTCAGCGACGCTAATACATAGAAATACATATATAAATATTGTTACATACATAATAAACACCCGAACTTAGAAAAACAGACCTCTATTTAGTTCCCATCACACAAATATTTGTTCCCGTCCGTCCGGGAATCGAACACGAACCCCATCGATTCGTAGTTAACCACTCGAGCAACGGGGCAGTAAATTTACTTTAGCTTTTTAACTATATTAAAATGGGGAAAAACGATAATGTTCAGGAAGTCAATGCTCTGTGATCCAAATTTTCTTGTTTCTTAAGAAGTTGCCCTGTTTTCTCCACATTCACTTCCCACTTCAAACATATATGTCGATTTTGGAGAAGTATTTTATCAATTAATAAAATCACACACATTAATTCAATATCTATATTTTTAGCTGCTTCCATTATTTTTAGCTGAAAATATAACCTATAACCTAAAAGTAAATAAACGGCTAGAATATAAATATGAATGATACTTTGCAACTGAACTAAATTCGGTACGTTTGATTTGAGTGCCTCGAGCACTAATGTCAAAATGAGCGCGCCCCTCTCAGGTGCAACGCCTTTTACAGATGCAATGACGTTTGTTTTCTTTGTCTAGCGGAAAGCGTTGCCAACAATATGTTATCTATATATTAATACGTGAAGGAAAAATTTTGGCTTCCTTTTTAAGACAATTGCGCGAACGGTGGAGAATGAAATTTGCCACAGTGAAAGTTTACATTGTGGAGTGATAGCAGAAACATAATATTTATAAATAAAATGCATTACACATACATTAAATTAATGAAAATAAACATAACACAGACTACATTCATGTGACATACATGATATATACACATGTATACTATTTTCTTTACGCCTAAAGTCAGTTGTCAAACGTAAAAGAGATTTCATTGCTTAGTCTATGGTCGAATTTCGGCCACAGGCGATCGCTAGTATATTATAAATACGTGAAAGAAAAACGTTGTAGTTGGACCCTATTTTAACATGCTGTTATTAGCTTAGTTCGTTTCTATATTAGTATGTAATTGAAACTTTTAACATGGATTTGACGTACTTTATTTAAATCGTTGGATTAATTTGAAACTTTACAGTCTTATCAAGGACCCATGACGACGCAATAATATAAACAGTTATTCCTGGTCCTGTTATCCGTACCAGGATCTTCCGGATTAGTGATTTGTTTTTTCTTTACCCAATCAGCTATTCCTCTAATAAAAAATTAAAAATAAATAATAGCTAAAAAAAACAAAAAAAAAAAGGATTTTATTTAAACCAAACTAAAAGCTACTTGCTGGTATTTATTTCTATTGGGTGTTCTATTTTAATCAAAAGAACGTCGGCAAAGTCTCAGAGCTGAGATAGGTGAAAGATAGAAGGAAGTTAAAGGGAAGCAAGGGAAATTAGGGGATGGTAGGTTTAAGGTAGAAAAAGAAGATAGGGATTAAGCATAGGGGGAAACGTAGAGGCAATTAGTGAGAAGGTAGAGAAAAGTAGAGGGAGGTAAAGGAGAAGCTACCAAGAAGCTCAAAAAGTTCTTAAAAAACACCCACGCTTTTTTACAACGCAAACATTTTTTCTTATTTACACTATTCTTAATTTTAACTTATTTTTCATTTTTTAGTCAAACTTAGGAAAGCTTTTATAGTCTAGTTTATGGTCAAACAGAATCAAAGAGTTGATACCCGAACTTCGATCAGAGGGCGATCACTTATTATATTAAAAGTAATCAACCATGCATAGATGGTCATAAAATTATAATGAAAAGGCTGAAAATACTTTTCCATTATGATTATATGACCTCTTAAAAAAATAACTAAACAATCATATTTGTATAATATTATTGCCCTAATTCGCAAATCGTGGTACAGATTGCCACATTGATCGAGTGAATAGCGACCATGACTACATAATAGATAGAGTTCGGGTTCAATTCCCTACAGAGACAAGTATTTGTGTGATAAAGATAGATGTTTATATTTCTGAATTTGGGTGCTTATACATTTATGTTCATATGTATTTATATAAAGTTTAAGATACAATTAAACAATATGTTAAAAACAAAGTCACATTATGAACTTAATGATTATTTTAGTGATTCCACATTATTATAGACATAGGTAAGACATAAATTAGATGTATTTTTATTAACATTTTAGACATTGTATACTTTTTGACATATTTGAACATTTTATGCCATTTCAAAATAGGTACATATATTGACAAAGATATGAGAAAATCCGCATTTAATCATTTGCTATTATATTAACTTAATTATATTCAACACAATTTTAATACATTCAGTATTCAATTAAATGAAATAATTAATGAATGTTAATAAATTAAAAAAATATATTTAATTAATTGTTAAATAAAGCTAAAATTATATGAAACGCCTATAATTATAATAAATTGTAATACATAAAATAGTGAAATTATGTTAATATTTAAATAATGTACTCTATATTCTGGAATCTGTACGCCAAAAGACAGATAGTGGAGATCAAATATACATAAAACCAACTTTGTATTTACCCCTATCACAGAAATAAAATTATTATTATTATTTATGTTCATGTATTATTGACTAACATCCATATCACAAGTAATGAAAAAAAAGTATGTAGTTTGTTCAGCAAAATTATAATTAATATTTGGAGCTGTTTAAATTTTTTTAAGAAGAAAGGGCTAACGGGTAGAAGTTACATTACGGAATCCTTATAGTAGGAGTCCAAGATGTTAAATGTGGATTTAATCGAGCGTCATGGGGACCTATTGGATTTTGCAGATTAGATGATAAGAATTAAAATAAAAGGTTATATAATCTTTTTTTTTTATTTCAATGGTGGGAAAATCAACTATAGATAAAAAAAACATGTAAAAAATACAGTGATATGAAAACACTGTGTAGCGCGTCAGGTATAGTGGGTTAATTGTGAGCTAAATTTAAGAAAAGCTGACGATTTAAGTGTAATGTAAGAAAGTGGGATTTAAAAGAGAACGTTGTCTTGACATTTTTGAGCGTGATTGAATTTTCTTCTATTGAAATTATTAGGAATAACGAAAAAATATAATTTGAGAATTTCCATAAGCCGAATTTATTGGATTTTTTTCTACTGCCCTACGTACCCTGCTCTATATAAAGGGTTTATATATGGTAGAATGCCTTAATAACAAGCGAGATACCCCCCGTATGTTAATCTGCCGCGCTCGGACTAATCTGGAAATCCACCCATGAATTTCTCTATTATAATGAGAACCGCAAAATATCTTGCTAAAACATGTAACTTCCGTGCTATGGTCGCGTCAATACGAATGTTTCATCCTGCTTGTATATTAATGCTCAATATCTGGTTAACCAAGCTTTGCTCGGTTTTTCACATATTTTTGAATCGATTCCTATAGATTATATATATTTTTTGTCTGTACCGGTTGACTGAGTTTTGCTCGGTTTTTCACATACCTATATCTTCGGAACCGAGATTTTCTTGGGCCTGAAACCTTAATAAATCGATTCCTAGACCCGAAAAACCCCTAATTTGTGACTTTCATGAAATTCGTTGGAGCCGATTCCGGGATTTCAATTATATATATACAAGAATTGCTCGTTTAAAGGTAACATTCATGTAGAGTCTATATTATATTTTAATTAAAGATACGGAATTAGGGATATTTTTTTACTGTAATCAAATAAAAATATTGCTACTAAGGTCATTAAAATTACAAAGCTCAGAATTATCAGTAACTTTTTTGCTAGCCTATTATGTGTCGTTCCATTTGTAATTTTATTAGTAGAATAAAAATATACTTAGCAAAGTTGTTAAAGTCGTATAAGTTATATTCAGGTTTCTTAGAAAAAACTGGATATGTATCGAATCGTATGAACTTCTTAGTAACGCAATGTAGATTAATTTGTTACGAATATTTAAAAATGTTGGGCCTTATTCGTAGCGACAAAAATAATTCTCAGAATGGTTATTAATACAATGTAGAACATTCTTTAAGATTAAATGTTATTCTCTCATATATATAGGCTGAGAGCACCATGTGTCATTATTGACGGTTGAGACAGACTTGCCTTGCGTCTTCCCAAATTCATAACTCTCATAATGGAAACACGCTGGTTTCTAAGTCATCATCATTACGATGCCTCAGATGCCTACGATGTAATGATGATGATTCAGAAACCAGCGTGTTTCCATGATGAGAGTTATAAATTTGGGAAGACGCAAGGCAAGTCTGTCTCAACCGTCAATAATGACACATGGGCTCTCAGCCTACCCTGGAAACGATCTGAAATGAATACTGTACAAATGTATATTATTATTTTAAGGAAAAGATTGCGATGGAATGAACAATGAAATGGCAACAAAATTACATTTAGGCACAACATTAAGAGATTCATCTGTTTCGCTTTTAAAAGTCATGTTAAGTTTTTGAGTTTTTCTTTGCTTCGTAGTCTGGGGTAAGTATAGCGGCTCAGTTCATGAGGCCTCGGGTTTGAAGCTCGAGTTAGGTCAACATGTTATTGAGATTTTTTCAAAGATTTTCTTGAAAATGTAAATCTAAGCGTTAGCTCAAAGTCTTAAGGAATTGTGCTAGCAACCACGTGCCTTAAATGACCACGTGAAGCTGATGGCCAGGTTATAGAGTGGTTCTCGCTAGAAATTAACGGCAATTGTTATCAAGTTCATGAAATACGGCGATAGAGATCACCATCCCTTCTGCTAACCTGCAAACCAATGAATCGTGGTGAACTGGGAAATCTATAGCCCACAGTCCACAGACCATATGAATACTAAATAGCCATTCGGTTCACTCTATCTACTCTTATCTGTGAGGAGACCGGTGTCATGATACTTTACGTTATTTTAGTGTTAATTTTTTTCCCGTGCTGGTTTCGGGCTCATTCGAAGAATAGACCAACTGCTGTTCTGCCAGGCAGGTCGTAAAAGACGACCAATTGGATATGCGAGTCACTACCATCGTGGCTACTAGGTGGTAGAGTTCTGCATTGTCGCGCCCGGGTCTGGTACTACCGATTTGCCTATTCCTGCCGCAATAGCGTCAATGCTTGTCGCTGTCGTGTTCCATTTTGGAGAGTAAGGTAGCCGGTAAACTTATGCATGTGGCATTAGACCTCGCCACAAGATAGCAACGCACCATTAACACCTTTGGTGTCTATAGGCGATGGTTGACTCTTTCCATCAGGAGCCCCATCTGCTTGTTTGCTAACTTATGACATAAAATAATAATTATTATTATTAAACAGTTGCAGAGTAACGATGAATATCTTCGAAGAGTTACGTGAGTATTTTAAATCACCCGCTTTTCTAGATAAAATACACAGTAGGCTCTTGTACCTACCTACCTACCTACCTAACCTAACTTATTTAATTAAATAATATCGGAGGACAAATTACACAGATTGATCTAACCCCAAAGTATGCAAATTATTTGCCTGTGTTAGTTAACGAATAATAGATATAATTACTGTAACATACATAATAAACACCCACACTCAGTAATACAAACATCTATGCTCATCACACAAATAATTGTCCCTGTTGAGAATCGAACCCGAGCCCTATCAATTTGTCATTAGGTTCGCTAACCACTTGACCTACGGGGCGATAATTTTATCTATATTTTATCTTGTGCTGGCCCTGTCAATATCATTTTTATGAAAGTCTATTTTAGAGCAGAGTGATATGAGATCACATCGCTAATCACAAATAACAAATCCTCTAAGTTTTTTCATAGAAATATATTATAGCCATTGATATATAAAAACCCAAGATACACAATCAGTGTCTCAAACACGTCCTCTAAGAATGAGTGCACAATTTAAAATTGTGCACTCACTTCAAATAGAAGCCCGTCGCTCACGTCACTGCCCGCGCGTCAAAAATACAGAATTGTTCTCTGATAAATTGTAAAATACAACATCATGAACGTTAAAAAAATATAAGATATTGTATTTTCGGTAAGTATAAGAGTTTATCGATTTATTTTTGTCGTTTATTTTACTAAATATAGGGTGTAATGTATGATTTTCATTTTATTTGTCTTAAAAATGTACTCGACGCTCCAAATATAATACGACAAAATTTCAATGGTCACTTTTTCAGTAAAAGGACAGTGCATTACAACCTCCTTTTAATTTAGTCGAATAATACAAATTGATCCTGTTATTATTAGTGGAGTCGATTTTTTTTTTTCATTAATAAGTTATTTTTTTTTAATAAGATTAATTTTTTCATTAATAATTTTGAATACCTTTTATATAGTTGTTGACCAACTGCCTAAAGAGAAGAGGACATCAATTTGACGATTTTAAAATGTTTGATTATATTGATTACTTATTTTGAGGACCAAGTTAGGTGATTCTTTTTATTCTATTTGTACGAATATAAAATAACAATATATAATTGTGATTCTAACGATGAACTTTGGAGATATATTACGAAAATTTTAATATAACAATAGGAAATCATAAGTAGCATCGAATTTTGTTCTGTTTACACGTGTTGTTGATAATGATTTCTTAAGTGGAAGGCACAGGTTGCATTAAGAATGTTTATTTTTTGATGTAATGATTTATTTTTAATAAAATGTTGTTTTTGATTGCGGATATCTTATACTATACATATTATACATGTTAGAGTTGATATGTTTGGATGTTTGATAATCAATCACGTAAAAAATGGCTGTACCAATTTGGATTTGGACTCGGATATAAGATGACCTGGAATAGCACATAGAATACTTTTATTCTAATGCAGAGATCTGCAGCTAGTCTCGTATAAATTTTAAGTGACTGTTTATATGTACGAGTTGTTTTATTTGCATACTAGCTGTTACCCGCGGCTTTGCTCGCGCATATTTACTTTAGAACTTATTTAACCTTTCTTTATTAAAAATCTCCACATTGCCGGGTGGGCCGCTAGTACGTTAAAAATAATATTTACATATTCATCTTAATTATTTATATACGACATTTTTGTTATTAAAATGTAAGTAAAAAACGTAAGACCTGGACTTCCTATAACTTCTAAATTTTCCATACCTAATATCATAACTAACTATACCTCAAACTAAAAATACCTATTAGTAACACACATATCGAAAAAACTAACGTAATTATAAAAGAAATTTATAATTAACAGGAAATATCTAATCTAAAATTACCTTTAGCAATAATATTACATGTAATAAACTATACTCCAAACTAAATATACGTATCTATTAGGATTTCTGTGTATGTAACACACCTATGTAACCAACTAATGTAACTATATTAAAAAAATCTGTGAGCTGGTTGACCCTACAGGCCACCTGAAACTTCCTGCTAAATTTAAGTATTTCTTTTTTTCTTTTTGGCATGGGCGTTAACAACTACCATTCGTCAAATTTTAACCTCAAAGAAAAAAACTATCCCTAAGCATAGACTATTGAATTAAAAAAGTTCAAAAATCCAGAGTTTTTTTTAAATGATACTTAGTTATTCAGTATTTGAAAAGATGTCAATTTTTTCAAGATCATCAACGAGTTTGATCTTCCGAATAACATTGAACACAATTTTTTAGCTCTAAATTGTTTTATTGGAATTTTTTATACGAGGGTCAATAAAATTTTCAGAAGCCGACATCGCATTAGCAACTAACCCATTGTGTTTCAAATGACTATGGGCAGTATTCGCTCGTACGTCTGCAGATACTATAACTAAACAAATGTTCGTTTACATAATACTGCAAAAAAAAAAACAGAAAAATGAAATCTAGTTCAAAACGAGAATTCTACGAAAAGCTAAACTTATTTCTAGGAAATTAACGCGTTTCCTTACTATGTTGTCGATACATTACATAATAAGTCTGAAAAAAAATCGTGTCTGTTATCATGTAATAATCTATGAACTTTATAACGTAGTCATAATCACCATTGCAGTAAATTTCCTATTTCAGTATATTCTAAATCTATTAAACTATGCAAACTAAATGTATCAATATCAAGCGTCAAATACTACATGGCTATAAACCCACAGTTTGCCTATATGTGTAGGTTCTGTGTAATAGAACCAATAATCAATAACGTTTGAAATATAAATAAATTATTTTAATGGTCATTATTTGTTTTATTGATATATAAATGTTCTACGCAAAAACAGATTTTCGACAAGATTTTTTTTAATGTAAATTTTACAAACGCTTAAAATACTACCTCAATGCATAAAAATATTTATATTCGACTCCACATGTGCCTTGTCCTACCGGCTAACTTAAGTCAAAAATTTTATTGCTTTTTATACATTGTTTTTTAAAAATGACTTTAAAACTTGCGTTTAAGGTTGAATATGCAAAAACACGTTTGTGCCATAACTATAAACTTTTTAGACTGAACTAGCGACAGTTTTGAGTGTCAGTTTTGTTCGGAATTGTATATCTTGGGTATTTTATATCAATGATTATAGCATAGCATTTTCAGTAATCGGCTATCTTAAAAATTCAACTCACGAAAATTTATATATCAATTTTATATATAAAATTTATTATTTTGTAATTTTGGTTTTTTTAAATTTTGCTTGTCACGAAGTACGTCAGGAAATAATAGAAGCAGTAAATCGATTTCAAAGTACATAATTAATACATTAAAACTTGTATTGCAGTACACAAATAATGATCTTTCCCATTTAACGGCACTAGGTGTTTACGGGCTGGTAGAGATCTACAACCTCTCTTTTGGGTTTAGTACCAAAGTCCTAACTATTTCTGCCGCAAGTCAGTGCTCGTTACTGAAATGTTCCGATTTACACTGTAAGGAGCCGGTAAACTTTTACATTGGCATTATCATTCCACCGTATGGATAGTAACGAAACATTACATCTTTGGTATTTATAGGCACTGGTATCTAATTCCATTAGGAGAACCAACCATTTTTTGCTATCTTATGAAGTAAAATAAAAAACAATAAGGAATTCTAGCCGGATAGCTATACTGTTTAGGTAATAATTTGTAGGTTTTTTTATATCATTAGATAGCAAACAAGCAGAAGGGTCTCCTGATGGAAAGAGTTAACCTTCGCCTATAGACACCAAAGATATTAATGGTGCGTTGCTATCTCATGGCGAGATTCAATGCCACATGATTAAGTTTACCGGCTACCTTACCCTCCAAACCGGAAAACGACAGTGATCAGCGCTGACGCTATTGCGACAGGAATAGGTAAGGCGGTGGTACCAGATCTGGAGGTGCCAATGCAGAACTCTACCACCTAGTAGCCACAATTGTAGTGACTCGCATAGTCAATTAGTCGCCTTTTACGACCTGCCTGGCAGAACGGCATTTGGCTTATTCTACAAAGGAACGCGGGACCAAGACGGGGATAGATAGAGATAGAATTTTGTTACTAGATTACCTTGCATTAAATTAATGACAATAACAATTATAAAATGGATTATAATTATCTATCACATAATGACTCTTAATTGAAATTAGCGGTTAAGTAATTACGTGGATTAAAATCAACCACTAACTATCCTGATGGTAATCAAGCTACCAAAATTACCGTTAAATCAGTTAATCGAGTTTTTAATCGAGAAGTGCACTGAGTTAAATAGGTATCGATTTTGAGGTGGAGCAGCGAGCAGTGCATCGACCTTGAACCGAATAATCGGATGTAGGCCACGCGAAATGTGTCACATTTGTTTACGCCAGGTTACCTTAACAAATCTAGATATCAATGGAACCTTGTCAAGATGGAATAAATGTTATAGACAAAATAACAAGTGTCAAAAGTATTGATACATTGACTAGGTATTATAGCAAGGAAACATGTAGCCACGAATAAGAAGGTAATCGAGTTTTGAGCAACTGTTCAAAAAAATTGCAAATTTAATTAATTCTACGTTTTGCAAATTCTTTGGTTAAAGAATAACGAAATAATATCAGAAACACACAAACACGTGAAATAATGTCAATGATATATTTAAAAAATGCCATTGACAGATCCCGAACGTGTCAAGCATTGATATAAAAAACCTAGATGCACAATCCCGAACGAAACTGACACTCAGAAGTGTCCCTAATTTCTTTTAAGTAGTTATAGATATGGCAAAAACATGTCTTTGCATATCCAACCTTAAGTGCAAGACTTATAGTTGTTTTTACAAAGCAATGTACGAAAATAAATAAAAAAGACAGTGACGCGGCCGACGCGATTCTATTTGAAATGAGCGCACAATTTAAAATTGTGCGCTCATTTAAGAGTTATTGTATTGTATTGTATTGTATTGTATGTAGTAGTGTTGATTCTAAAGGTAGACCGGAATCTTTGACCCTTCATTGCTCCAAACTTCATATGCTTTAAGAATAATTATTTATACGTTACTCTTTTGGATAATAAAAAATATATGACTGCCTTATTAATTTATTGTACTGTATAGTTCCCCGTATTGCTCCGGGTCCCCTATAAACAACAGACCATTTGCCATTCTGCCACGTAGTTTATAAAAGGTCAATTTGTCTGTCTGTCAAGATTGTCTTTACCTGTCACAACCATCGTAACAACTGAGTGGTAGAGTTCCGTAACGTCTCGTCCGGGTATCTGATACCACCGCCTTACCTATTCCTGCTGCAATAGCCTCAATGCTGATCCGTGTCGTGTTCATATGCATATGATGCAATCACGCAAAATATTTGGCGCGTAAATGTAATCCAGGACCTCACGGTAGGTATACAGCCAAACTTACTAACAATTACACCATACTTAAAGGTGGTCAATTAAAAATCTATACTTCAGTTGTCATTGTCAGTTGTACAGGTTGACCCGTCAAAAACTGTACGTATTGAAGGATACAATTGTTACTTTAAACTAATATTATAAAGATGAAAGATTTGATTTTTTGTTTGTTTGATTGCTACAATTTAACTCAAAAAATACTCGACCGATTTTAAAAATTCTTTCCCTTTAGAAAACTACATTATCCATGAGTGACATATGCTAACTTTTTACTCGACTAAACTAAGAAAAGTAATGATTTTTGGACGCGCGTACGAAGTCTTCAGCCAGTGACTTTATGTATATGTATTATACATTAAAAATTTGCAAAGAAAAATATTGACACGACACGATTTAAACAAAGCACGGCAAGACGCAAAATCTGTCAAAATCGAGCACTGAGTAACCTTTTTTAGTATGTACAGCCTTTTATCAATCAAACTTTATAAACTCATTTCATGATACAAGCTAGACTTTTTTAACTCTCAGCTTGTACACACAAAGAGGTTACTATGGAATGTGTACTTTAGGTGTTCTTATATTCTAATCAAACAAGTAAAATAGTCTTGTATTTAAGATAAAATATAATAAAAAATTTACATAAAGAATTTCGTAAGAGAATTCAAAATATTTTGATAATAAACAGTTCGCAATCTAAGCGTCCTTAGCCCGTGGAATGCAGCAAAGAGGTCTAGCTCCAACCTTGAACTGAGGATATTGGGTCAATTGCGGGCCACGGCCACGGATCTTCCAGCCCACCTGAAAAGCAGGCTTCGAATTGTGTGCGTTCTACCGCCGCTGTACGACTACGATTGCGTGCTTCGTTAAGAAACTTTCTCTATTTCTCCTTTCATATGAAGGTCGGAATTTAAGCTTTAATATCGCCATAATATGTGTATAAAAATATAATTCTTATTTGAATTAGTTTTATAATATCTATTTCGAGTGATAATAGAAGGCTTTAGGAAGAAAACTTTGGCAACTAGGTAGTAAAATTTACCTATTCCCGCCGCAATAGCGTCAGTTCTGGGCACTCTCGTGTTCTCGTTTGGAGGCTAAGGTAGCCGGTAAACGTATGCATGTGGCACACTTTTTGGTGTCTATAGACGATGGTTGACTCCTTCCATCTGGAGACCCATCTGCTTGTTTGCTATCTTATAATATAAAAAAAAAGAAAAATGAGCATAATCAGTCAGTGAAATAGTAATTTTTTCAGTGATTGTTTTTTAAATTTTTAAAAAGTATTATCATGCCTAGTTCCAGTGTGGGGTGAGCAGAGCAAACTAAACGACTACAGACTTTCGAGTACTAGGTTGGATGAGTGGTCATCTCCGTCGCTACCTTTTACCGACCTGATAACGATTATCGATTATTTCTAGTGATGACCGGAACCGACGGCGTTACGAGCTCATCTGACCTACGAGAGTAGTAACACATGGTTCGCCAGACTCCGAGTTGCTACTAAGATTTTGGATTTTCGAGAAAAACCTCAGAAAAACCTCGAAACACTTTTGTCTAACCCCGGGATCGAATCCGGGATCTCTTGATTTTAATTACCGTTAATTAAATATGATGTGTGTGTTATAAAGTGTTATGTCTCTAATATCATATGCGATTTCTGTAAGGCTCACTAGTTTTTTATGCAATTAAGTAGCAAATATGCGCATGGCTTTCATGATGAAAAAAATAGCACTCATGTACACAGATAAAAGTGTATTTTTGTCCGCATAGCAAGAATTGAATTCTTCGTGCATAAGTTTCTATCTAATTTTCTGAACTAAAACATGGCAGTGACAAAAACCTTATACAAATTGGGAATATGGAAGGCGGTATCATCAATAGAGCAAACTCTAACATAAAAATGCCATCACCTAGCCCTATAGTAAACACTTAAATTACTTTTTACGTCGAAATAATATATAAAGGTAACTTTTTATCATTAGCTAGTAAACAAGTAAATAACTCTCTTGATGGAAAAAGAAACCATCGCCTATAGACACCAAAGATGTTAATGGTGCATAATTATCCGTGTGATGAGATGACAGTATCGCGTGTATAAGTTTACCGCCTACCATACCCTTCAAAACTGAAATACGACAGTGACAAGCTTAAACGCTAT
The DNA here is from genome assembly GCA_036924255.1 of Apodemia mormo. Classification (NCBI taxonomy): domain Eukaryota; kingdom Metazoa; phylum Arthropoda; class Insecta; order Lepidoptera; family Riodinidae; genus Apodemia; species Apodemia mormo. Next base: position 40,333,685 of record JAUPFN010000011.1, on the reverse strand, counting down.
AGTGGCATAATAGTCAAGGCGGTGGAACCAAATACCCGGGGAGTACTTTACTACTGAGTAGTCTATCGTGACAGGTATAGCCAGTCGATCGCCTTTACGAACTGCCTGGCAGAATGTCGGATGATTTATTCTTCAAAGGAAGCCTGAAATAACTTTAATATTAATGGAGTGTCTTAGAAGCTAATGAATGACAATATATACTGTATATAATATCCTATGTCGTAATCAGTTTGAAATTTGCAATTTTCCGTTAATTTACGAAAGAATCACCTGAAATCTATAATTGGCTTAGCGGCGGTAAAATTATACAATTTACTCCTCAGTCGCGCTGGAAGACATTTAACTTTGTAATTACAAGATGAAGGCTTCACTTTGAGAAAGGCTATTAATGTCGGTTGGTGGCATTACAACACTACCAACAAGGCCTGACTTTTAATAAGTTTAAGGCTCGAATTATTATATACTGTAGAGTACAACGGTTCATTTTTCATTCTCATGATACCTGTAAAGTCAATAATAATATTATTTTTATACAAGGTGATAAATATTTCTCCGCAGTGATAAGATTTAGGGGTTAATTTTATAGAATCCTCGTTTAAATTATTTTATAAATTGTCTTTTTGCTTTAAGGTGCAAAATTAAGCAATCTGTTTGCGAAGTGAAGAAAGTCAAAAGAAAAAACGTAAATTTTCTATGAGCATTAATGTCAGTAATAGCATTATTTTATATCAATACGAATATTTTATTAGGTGAAATAAGAATAGTATATGTTACTTTCTATTTTTCGATAAAATAAAATGTTAAATATGTATAATGTGTTAATACATAAATATATATTTTTATTTAGGTAAGTTTCATAAATGATATTAATTCAGTATAATACGATCAGATTGAAATTCGAAGCAAACAAACAAATAAAATTATATTAAATACAAACAGACTGTAAGAGTTAACTGCTGCAAAGACATCGCAACCTTTTTATTATTTCATAGGATATCAAACTAGTGAAAAGAAGCCTTTGATGATAGAGAGATAAGTGTTGTCAAAAATGGGCTGTCATCAAAAGTGGTAAGTGGTAGTTGCCATCTGTGTAGTAGATGTTAAATCACATGCATAAATCTACCAGCTATCTTATTTTTCTAAAGTCGGTACATGACAGCGACAAGCATTAAAATTATTGATATAGGAAAAAGTAAGCTGGTAGTATCAAAACCAAGCGAAACATAGCATGACTCTACTTCCTAGTTATAGTTACGATGGCAGTGAAATGTTTCCCTTTTATAAATTTCTTAGCAGGAAAGCTAATGATCTTTCCTTCAAAAGGTGCCCGGATCAATATGCAAAAAGACATCAAATTAATTCCCCATACAAAGTCTACAAAATAACATTTGATGCTTCAACTCTTATAGAGTGAAGTACTATTCAAATCTACTGAAGATGCTACGGTCATAATACATTATATGCGACTTCTTTAATGTCATTTTACCTATCACAGATTTTATGAAACAATTTTTGCATTTATTTTTTTCGTATAAAGGTACTTGTAATCGATCATTCGATGCTCAGGCTCTACGTTATTATTCATTCTATAATGTAGGTACTCTAGATCGCCTAAAATATTAGATTTAGGTTTAGACATGCGAAACTGTACTCATCTTAATATCTAGACTTTCTATGAAGATGAAAGGCAAACTGGTTATTAGAAATATATTTGAGTCCATATTTTTTATTTTAAATTTGTAGTTTTTTTGTTAAGTACTTTATCGGAACATACAAAAAAACTCACTTTCAATTTGTTTGTACCAAAATATATTAAAATATTACTTCTGCCAGCATCAGTGTAAAATTAAAATTTTATTTTACATACAGCAACATATCTTACTCCGTTAGGGAACTGGCGTGAATTTTATTTTAAGAATATAAATTATAATGTTGCTTGTTTAAGATACTATAATATGCAAACCATAAATACTATTTGATTGATTGATCTTAAATTAACATTTTTGCTTGTACTATAATTTGTGAATACGAGGATATAACATTTCCAAATAAATATAGCAATAATAAGTAGGAGAGTGCAGTTTAGATAGAAATGACATTTTGTATAGGGACAGCAAATGGCCGGCCAGTGTTATACTTACATCCTAGAAAAAAACTTTCCGTGGAAATGGAAAAAATATTAAATTTACGTTACCCTCCCGATTTGAGGCTTTAAATATCTGATAGTTGAAGGATTACATTGTGGAAATGCACCGCAAATACATTCGATGCCCATAAACGACGGATATTTATTGTCATGATGGGAGTAAGTAACGTTCTCGGGAAATCAAAAAGAAACACCTATGAAAATACGGCTCGATTATTATTATTTATTAACACGAGTTAGTATCTGGGCCCCTTTGAAGAGTAGACCATCTGTGTTCTACCAGGCAGTTTGTATAATGCAAACGATTGGCTATGCGTGTCACTACAATCGTGGCTTTTAGGTGGTAAAGTTCTGCTTTTCTCGCCTGGATCTGGTACAGGGGCCTTAATTATTTCTGCTGCAATAGAGTCAGTGTTTGTTACTGTCGTCTTTCGGTTTGGAGGGAAAGCGGTAAAACTTATGCATGTGGCATTAAGATCTCACGACAGGGATAGCAACGCACTATTAATATCTTTGGGCGATGGTTATCTCTTTCTATTTGAAGAGCTATCTGCTTGTTTACTATCTTATCATACACAAAAATTATGAGAATCTTAATACGGGGAAAATAAGAAAACCAAGCCTTTATTCCTGAAAATTTAATTTATTGTTATAATAGTTATAAACGTATAGTTTCAATGTTTTTTTAAGTGTTTGATCAGTTTACTAGGTGGTAGTGCCCCACAACGTCTCGGCCAGGTTTGGTGCCAAAGCTTACCTTAGTCCTGCCACAATGGTCAGTGCTAGTCACTGTTGTGTTCCGGTTTTTAGAGAAAGGTAGCTGGTATTATATTATTATCATCCCGCAATGCAAGGCACCATTAACATTTTTAGTATCCAAAGGCAATGAGTGCCTCTTGCCACCAGGATAGCTAACTGCTTGATTTTGTTGTTAGTGCTAAAAAAATCTGCATGCTGCAAAATGCTATAGAAAAAACAGATAATATTTGCATGCTTATCTTAAAAAGAGTTTGTTTAAAACAAAAAATGTACCCCTTTCCTTTGAAATGCCATTATATTAATATTTTTTTAAGTGTTGTTTCGGATTCCTCGTAGATTATACTAGATATAGTATATCTTTCTACCAAGATACTATCTTAAATTTGCTATTCTCCACTACCTTTTTCATGTGACCTCCGAGACGCAAACGAAAACAAAGACGCAAAACTCACCGATGGTTCGGAAAATATGAAAACCCAGGGGCACAATTATCCACCCACATCCACCACACTTTCATGCACGATAGCAACAAGCGCAAAAGCACACAATTTACGCACCCAATTCACGATTAACTTTGAAAACGGAGCATCTTCAGGAAAAAAAAACATTAGCGAACTCATCGCGAGTATAGTAATACTCACACTCGTGATTAATTGTGCCGCTGGGGTCTTCTTTTTGTCCGGACCATCGATGAGTTTTATTTATTTACTAGCTGACCCGGCAAACGTTGTTCTACCTTTTTAACTAACCTGGACTTCAAAAATTAATTCAAAACCAAAATTAGCCAAATCGGTTCAGCCGTTCTCGAGTTTTAGCGAGACTAACGAACAGCAATTGATTTATATATATATATATATATATATATATATATATATATATATATATATATATATATATATATATATATATATATATATATATAGATTAAACCGATGTTTTTCTTTTCGGTGACGTAGAGGAAACAGTTCGTGAAGAATAGAAAATTCAATCAATTTCACTAAAATCAATAATATAACCAAAGATGTTAATGGTGTGTTGCTATCCTTGTGGCAGGATGGAAATGCCACGTGCATAAGTCTACCGGCTACATTGTCCCTCAAGTCCAAGCCCTCCGACAGTGACAAGCATTGACGCTATTGTGGCAGGAATAGGCGATGCCGTATTATTAAATACCCGGGTTATACGTTGCAGAACTCTATGACCAAGTAATCACGATGGTAGTTAAGAGTATAGCTATTTATTTGCCATTTGCAAACTATGGTGGAAGGTATATATAGAACGGCAGACAGCAGGCGCGTGCGCTCCTTATAGGCAGAAAAGCAGTGCTTTACTTGCCATTCACAGATATTTTAATAAAACGTTCGTACGTTTTAGATGATTTTAATTAATAATAAGTGAATGAATAAGATGTGTCATAATCATGTGCACGCCGCTGAAATCTATAAAAGAAAAAGTTTTTGTGGCCGAGTACTCCGCTGCATACTCAGTATCATAATCCTGTGCACGCCGCTGGCAGACAGTCTATCCTTCAGAGGGGACCTAGATCAACATGGAGATAATAACGAAGTTTTGTACATATCACGACAGCCTTACCTATTCCTGCTGCAGTAGCTTCGATGGTTGTCATAGGCGTGTTAGAGTTGGGAAGGTAACGTAGCCAGTTTCATGTTCTGCGTTATTATTTATCTTGCCATGAGGAGTGTAGTCTAACAGTATGTTCCCTGTAGATGGTAATGGCGTATTTTTATTGCTATGACATAATGTAAAGAATAAGAAAGGAACCTGTATATGATTTCTGAGGGAAGGAACCATGGAATAATGTGTTTTTTTTTGTATTTAAGTGAGAGTAGTAGTTTTTCTTTTTCATTTTAAAAGCTTTTTCTATTATATTTAATAGTAAATAACTTGTTGTTTTAGTAGTTTAGTTATGTGGATGGTTTAGCGTAAAAGGCGTTTTAGCGAGATTTTCTATCTATAAAAATTAATATCAGCTCGGAATTAGAAATTTGATGAAGTAAACGTAAAGTTATCAATTTAACTCGATTGTTGTAAGTAAATACACGAGCATTTAAAACGTTTATTTAGTCTTATCTTATTTTAAGGTTTGCAAATGTGAAAATGTGAAATAGCACCAACCGAACCGGAATGACTGAAATGTCATATTATAATATTAAGTGCATTCGGTCTACCCCACAAAGAAGATACTAATACAACTTTCAATTTTAACCTACTTTCCAAAAAAATAGAAGGACCCAATTTAATTGTATTTTTTTCTATGTTTGTTATTTCAGAACTGTCATTTGCCAACCGTTTTGAGAAATATTTTTTACTATTACCATGATTTTTTCCATCCCCAAAACCACGGTTGGTTTTGGGGATGCAAAATATAGCTATATATTTAAATATATAGGGATATATAGGGATAGCCTGCAAAAGGGGAGGGAGGACACTTGGCTCTAACAACTGCGTGCCATACATTTACTTAATGTAATTTCGCAGGAAATTCACAGAATGTGCATTGAAATGTGTAGAAAAAAAAGTATCTTCACGCCCGTATCCCCGAAGGGGTAGGCAGAGGTACAAGTGCACCCACGATTAGCCGAAGATACTTGGTCCCACAAATGTGATAGGTAGCAAGCCTATCGCCAACCGGGCACTTTCCAATCCCGGGCAACTTTTTGTTTCTCAGAAAACTGAAAACTTTTTTTTTTAAGTGCCCGACCCGGGAATCGATCCCGGGACCTCATGTGGTCGACGCTAACACTGGACCACTAGACCACAGATAAAAGAAAAGTAGAAAGATTGGATAATATGTAAATAGTTGTACACATGACTTTATTCTTTATCTTCCTTAAATTATTGGATTGGGTAACTGTAAAGATATTTTAAGTATGTAAATAAACAAATAAAAAATGAATAAATAAAAATAAAATAAACAAAAAATAGAACTTAAATTCTTAATATAAAAAAATTAACATCCCTACTTTAAATGTAAGGCATCTACTCTGAAAAAATATATTTTTCAAAATTTATTGGCGTGACCATGCACATTGATCACGACAATAAATCTTAAAAAATTCGTGTCAAATTACAGCTTCCTAGTACTAAGATCTCTGAGCTTTTGTGGGACAGACGGACAAGCGAAACTATAAGTGTTCCTAGTTAACTTCGGAACCCTAAAACACCAATGTTATTTATTTTTATTTATTTACATAATCGAGACTAGACGGATGTTTTAAATTAAGCATAATTTTAACAAGTCGATGTATTTATTTGTCGTTATAAAAGGTTCTATGAAGCGGCGTGTCCCTGAAAACCTGAGTGAGCCTATCTGGCTGCATCGGCCTTGCACTACTGACCCAAAAGGGGTTCACGGCCGCCCGGGACCGTCTGCTCCAGCTTTATACATTAACATACTAGTTAGAGAGAGCCTCTTTGTTTGTTTCCTGGCAGCTGTAATAGTTTAAATATTGTTTTTTTTTTAATATCATAAGATAGTATAGTAGATGGCTCTCCTAATGAAAAGAGAAAACCGTCGCCTATAGATACAAAAAATCGTAATGGGGTGTTGCTAACTAGATAGCGGAATGGCATGTATAAGTCTACTTACTTAGCCTCCAAACCGGAACACGGCAATGAAAAGCGTTGACGCTATTGCGGCAGTAAAACGGTGGTACCAGACCCGGGTGAGCAAATGCAGAACTCTACCGCCTAGTGCCCACGATGGTAGTGACATGCATAGCCAATCGATCGCCTCTTACGAAGTGCCTGACAGAACTGTAGCCGGAAAAACACGGAGCCTAATAGGGGGTGTTTCTTCATAATAACCGATATTGTATTTAAAATTAATCATTTTTGTGTCGTAAGATAGCAAACATGCAGATGGGTCTCCTGATGGAGAGAGTCAATCGTCGTCTGTAGACAGCAAAGATGTTAATGGTGCGATGCTATCTTGAGGCGAGGACACAGGCCACATGCATAAGTTTACCGTCTACCTTACCCTCCAAACCGGAATACGACAGACGTTATTGCGGCAGGAATAGGTAAAACGCTGGTACCAAACCCGGGCAAGACAATGCAGAGCTCTACAACCTAGTAGTCACGGTGATATAGTGACTCGTACAGCCAATCGGTCGCCTTTTACAAGCTGCCTGGCGGAACGTCAGCTGGTTTATTTTTCAAAGGAGCGCGGGACCAACACGGGGATGAAGAAATTCTTTGTGGCCAACAAGACTTTGTTGTGATTTTATGTGTCTGTAATATGTGTATATATACACAAAAATAAATTCACACATATTTTTGTTTATTTTGAATAGAACAAAAAACAAGAAGATGCTCTTGATGGAAAGGGACAAACTTCGCATATAGACTACAAAGATTTTTAAACTACGGTATCATAGTCTGTGTCGTGGTGATATTATGCTACATTAGTACATACTTACTGCTGTACTGTACATACTTATGCTACATACATTAGTACCAGCAAGCTTTACCTACAACCGGCTACTTTACTTTCCAAACCAGAACACAGCAGCGACAAGAACTGATGCTATTACTTTTAAAGCGCTAAAATAGGAAATGTAAGATTGCATGAAAACCTATATCAAAGACATATTTGCGGGCGAAAATGCGCGCTTTCCTTCTAAGATGACCTAGTCATACAGCAGGTTTTTTTAAATGTTATAAGATAGCAAACAAGCAGATGGGTCTCCTGATGGAAAGAGTCAACCATCGCCTATAGACACCAAAGGTGTTAATGATGCGTTGCTATCTTGTGGCGAGGTCTAATGCCACATGCATAAGTTTACCGGCTACCTTACCCTCCAAACCGGAACACGACAGCGACAAGCACTGACGCTATTGCGGCAGGAATAAGTAAGGCGGTGGTACCAGACCCGGGCGAGACAATGCAGACTCTACCACCTAGTAGCCACGATGGTAGTGACTCGCAAAGCCAATCGGTCGCCTTTTACGACTTGCCTGGCAGAACGGCAGTTGGTCTATTCTTCAAAGGAGTCCGGAACCAACATGGGGAAACAGATGTATATATAGGCATATTAGGTGAGCCCAAAAGGGGATTTTGGGATTTACTCAGGTGTTTTACATTAACACAGGAGGGGTATTTCGAATACTGTTGAGATTTTCCATCAAATATTAACTGACAATTTCCATAAGCCAAAATTATTGATTTATTTATTCTTAGCTGGCCTCGATTCCCGGCTACATATAAACATATAGAGCCGGTCATCTTCGTTATTCTTACATCATTTGCTTCACTGCTTTTTAACTTCCCGCTACGTATTCAGTATAAGGAAGTTACTGATTTTGCCTCGATTTTAGGAAATGAGTTTTCACCGGATCTCCACGTTTTGAGGTCCCAGGAACCTTTTCCGACTATTTTCACGATAACGTCAGAATGTATGTATGTATGTATGTGCGTGTGTGTGTATGTGTGTATGTAAACATCTCATAATTTTTGAACGGCTGGACCGATTGATTAGCGGTTGATGGTATTCCACTTAGATTTCCTAAAAATTTAAACCAAGTCGACCCAGAAGATTTTGAGAAATTTTGAAAAAACCCCAAAATTTTTTTTTTTGACAAAACAGTATTTTTTTAATATAACTTCCAGATTAATGTCCCGATTGAGAACAAAAACTAATCAATTTTCTTCCTCAAAATACTAAGTCTAATGCATAAATTTCATCAAAATCGGTTTATCCGTTTGGAAGTAATCGTGGACAAAAAATTTTAAAAAGTGTTTTTTCGACATGACTTCGAAATTTTTCAACCAATCATTTTTTGGTATTCTGCGATATTTTTATACTAAAAAAACTACGACGAATGCCGTTTCAAAAATCAAAATCAAATCTAATTTTAAAAAGTTACAGCTTTCCAAATATTAAAATTACTTTACTTTAGCGGGAAGTTTCAGGGATGGCTAATAGGGTCAACCATTTAAACATTTTTTTTATTTGCTTTCAAATAAAAGAAACTTTATACGTACTTGAAGATGTCGCGATAATGTTTGCTTGTAGCTTTGTGACCTCCCGTCTCCCTTACGTACACTCAAATCGTCAAACTATCTCAATTTTAGCTCGCAATTAACCATGGTGGGTCAACAACCTTAATCTTTATTTCATTTTAAAGCCTGGCTTTATACAGCCTGTTAGGTAAGTTGACCTAAACCTTGAAGAGGGTAATAAGGTATCTGGTTCTCACTCCAAATAAATAATAATTAAAAAATACCCTTAAATTTTAACCTAATTATTTAGAAAATTCATAATTAATACGCACCAACACGTCCACGCAAGTAACGCACATATCGATAGATAGATAAATAGTTAGTTACGTAAATAGGCAGTAATAGGTAGTATTTACGTAACGACCCATTTGCCTATCTATTGATATGCGTGTTAAATGCGCGAACGTATTGGTGCGTATGAATTATGAATTTATTGGATAATTAAGTTAAAATTTAAGGTTATGTTTTTTTATTTATTTGGAATGAGAATCAGATACCTAATTACATTTTGTTTTAAATACATGGTTTTAATATAAGTGGTATTTCATTGCACAATACGAACTTGTAACAATATTATAAAAACAGTGCTGTCTGTTGTTTCTAATAACACAGAAGCAAATGACTCTCCTGATGGAAAGAGACAATTGTCGCCTATAGATACTATTGATTTCAATAGTGCGTTGCTATCCATGAGACGACATGGAATGTCATATGCATAATTCTCCTGGTTACCTTACTTTTCAAACCTGAACACCGCTCTATTGTGGTAAAGTGGTCATACCACAATTTTGGCGAAACATTGCAGAACGCTACAACCATGTTAGTAGTCACGGTGATAGTGATAAGTATTAATCACACTTTTTACGAGATAGTAGAGCGAGATAAGACAGCTGATCGGTTCTTTGGAAGGAGCCTGGATTGACAAAGGAAAACGAAGTCTCTAGCCTTCAGTGGTAGATCTTAAAGACTTAACAATATAATTACACTAAGCTTACTTCAGTGTTCATTTATTATCTACTTTGATAGATATTGTTCAAGTTTCAACGTCCAATTAGCATAAATCCAACTCTTCGATTCATTATCGGACGTTAACCTCCATATGGCTCAGATTGCCTCCCTTCTACATTTTATATTGATATTTTTTTCATAATATAGGGTAACCACCGCCCATAGACATAAATGATGTTAACATCATCAATGTGGCAGAATTTTGCTAGATGTCATCAACATAATTAAAGCAAAAATGTATGACAGAAATTGTTATGTCCATTTTTTATATTATGGTGTAGGAAACAAGCAGATGGAAAAATCATCTTTTTCCATCGCCTATAGACACCAAAGATCTTAATGGTTCGTTGCTATCCGTATGGCGACATGTTGAAGACAATTGCATAAGTTTACCGGCTACCTTATTTTCCAAACCGAAACATGTCAATGACAATGAGGCGATGGTACTTAATATGCACGGGCGAGACTTTATGGAACTCTATATACGGAATATTATCTAATTTTTCTTGGGAAAGTTCAATCACAATAAAACAAAAGTGTTACATCCATTTAATTTATTCAAATATAATTCATAACTGCCTTGTGTATATCATCCATAACCAGCTGTAGGGCGTGGAAACACCTTTATGTGCCTTAATAACCTATTCATCTGTTTCACTACGTTCTTCGTCGTAAAAATAGCTTTAGCGACATCTATTGTACACTCGAAATAATAACTCAAAAATATATTAAACAATAATTTGTCCAGGAATACACTTTTGCCCTCTAGCCTATATTTCGAATACATAATAAATTTATTTTATCATATTTTATATAAAATATTTTTCAAATTAAATACCTAACAAAAATTAAAGTCAACATGACTTGCAATTTTCTTGTTAATTATTTTGCAAATGAAACATTATTTATATAAAATTATATGAGGTATAGTTAGTAGTTACCATACAATAGAAGTGAAACTTTTTATATCAAAGATAACAAATAAGCAGATGGCTCTCCTGATCGAAAGAAAATACCATCGTTTATAGACATCAAAGATGTTAATGGTGCATTGCTATCTGTGTGATGGAATGGTGATACTACTGTCATAAGTTCACTTAGCCGATACCCTCCTTTTCCCTCTCGTGTTCCAGTTTAGAGAATACTCTAAACCGGAACACACTCTAAGCACAGAATACTTAGAGACTTCCAGAAATCAGTGTTACATACAAGCATTATTCGAGCATAGCACACATAGATGCCTCTCATGGACGCAATATCTCCGACTGGTGCGGTACAAACTGTACCGAACCATTCCGAGATATCGCGTCCATAAGAGGTGTCTATGTGTGCGTTGCTCAAATATCACATGTATGTAGATTGACTACTGAGTCTCCAGTATACTGTGCCCTAAGCCGGGCGCCGTTGCTATCTCTGTGGTTGAATAATGATTTCACTTATATAAGTTTACCAGCTACATTAGCCTTAAAACCGTAACATGATATTGACCAGCAATGCCGCTATTGCGGCAGGAATAGGTGAGGCTGTGGTACAATAACTCGGGCAAGATGTTGCGGATCTCTACCACCTTGTATTCACGATGAAAATGACACGTATAGAGCATTGTTCGCCTTTTACGAACTACTTGGCAGAATGGCAAGTGGTCTATTCTTCAAAAGCGGCCGGACCAAATCGAGAGAAACCCTAAAATAATGTAAAAAACAATTTGGCTTGACTCGGGCTTCAAACCCGAGACCTCAAAATCTGAGACTAATAGCTAATCCCTAAATCACGAAGCAGGCACAATTTAAGCAGTTTTATGTACTTACATGAAAAACTGAGTAAAAACGTACTTTTTAACAGTTCATAGGTCACATAGCAAATTCTTGATAATTTATGAAACTTATCAACATAATATTGGTCAATTTGTACTATAATATTTTAGTGAAGGGAATATTAATAATAATTAATAAGTTAATTTAAAAAGTAGTGAAACAGGAATTTACAACTTTGTATTTAGGCAAATGGTGTTCGAAGGACAGTTGCTGTTTTTCAGTGTTCGCCATACATAAAACTCTAATAGTGTGTGAAAACTGCTATTGTTCCATAGGAATTAACTTGGAAAACGAGTAATATAACAATTATTATTACAATATTGTAATACGATTAACATTCACAATAATAATTATTATTTTTAAGGATCTCTCAAAATACTGTCTCAAATTTTTATTCCTCGATACATTTATGAAAATTGTTTTGAAACGTTATTAAATTAGAAGTATAAATGAGATCAAAGGTTGTAAAAATATTTTGACATTAAGATTCCGTGAGTAGAGAAATAAGAATATATAATACGAGTATGATTGATCAAATTACAACTTGTATATAAGTGACTTTCAAATTCATGATAGGTGATGTTGGAGCAAAAGTTCACAAGTTACTTAAGTTAATAGATGAGTTAATTAAGTCAATAGACAAAAAACGAATACAATATTATTTTTCCTTATATCAGCCATCATTAAAATAATTTGTAATTGAATAAGCAAGCGAAATTAATAAGATTTTTTTTTTTTTTATGTCATAAGATAGCAAACAAGCAGATGGGTCTCCTGATGGAAAGAGTCAACCATCGCCTATAGACACCAAAGATGTTAATGGTGTGTTGCTATCTTGAGGCGAGGTCTAATGCCACATGCATAAGTTTACCGGCTACCTTACCCTCCAAACCGGAACACGACAGCGACAAGCACTGTCGCTATTGCGGCAGGAATAGGTAAGGCGGTGGTACCAGACCCGGGCGAGACAATGCAGAACTCTACCACCTAGTAGCCACGATGGTAGTGACTCGATAGCCAATCGGTCGCCTTTTACGACCTGCCTGGCAGAACGGCAGTTGGCCTATTCTTCAATGGAGGCCGGGACCAACACGGCGAAAACACAAACAAAGATAACAATAATTTTTATGTTAGTTATTAAAATTTTAGTAAAATCATTGTTAAACTTTAATTTTGTATATTGCTCAGCCAGTTTCACTTTTTAAACATCTTCAGGATGTAATATACTTAAATTAATAATCAATTTAAGTATATTACATCCTGAAGATACTTAAAAAGTGAAACTGGTTGTGTGATATACAAAAATAAAGTTTTGATGTGAAATTACAGTACATGTGATCAGTCAATTGTCTAAGAGAAATGGAATTTCACAAAGCGCTGGCGATGGAAAGTATAGAATATAAGAGAAAATCATTTTTAACTTAGCAATTTTTCGTCTGACTTACGAAAAATTAAGATCTAGGGAAATATCTATGCTCTATGGTCTCTTGTTTCATCATCACGATCTTTAAACTCTTGGATGAGTGAATAGTTCCATGTTTAAACTAACAGAGTCACTTTTATATTGTCAATTTTCTTGAGGCATATTTTATTTAAGAAAGATTTCAAACAAGAAATTATTCATGAGTAATTCCAACATAAGTGATTTTTGGAATACTGGGATGTAAATAAAACTTAAAGAATTATATAATTCTAGCGCGGTCCTTGTTATTTGTACCACAATGACCACAGCGATATCCACTAGTGGAAAATAATTTTACAGTCTACCCATTCAAATAAATCTACCACTAGGTACTTGTATTTACTCGTAATGCAGAAATATTGTGTTATTTTGGTTACCACACGACGATGAATAACATAAAAGCGAACCGAATAGGTATACATCTATCTATATATATAAAAGGCAAAAGTGACTGACTGATGTATCAACGCACAGGCCAACACTTAGGGTTAAAAACTTGAAATTTCGCACAAGTATTGCTCTTATGATGTAGGCTCTTACTAGGTGGAAGAGTTCTGCATTGTCTCGCCCGGGTCTGGTACCACCGCCTTACCTTTTCCTGCCGCAATAGCGTCAGTGCTTGTCGCTGTCGTGTTCCGGTTTGGAGGGTAAGGTAGCCGGTAAACTTATGCATGTGGCATTAGACCTCGCCACAAGATAGCAACGCACCATTAACATCTTTGGTGTCTATAGGCGATGGTTGACTCTTTCCAACAGGAGACCCATCTGCTTGTTTGCTATCTTATGATATAAAAAAAAAAAAAAAAAAAAAAAGGCATTCACTAAGGAAGCATTTTTCAAAATTCAACCCGAAAAAGGGTGAAATAGGGGATAAAATGTTGTATAAAACTTTTTATTCCCTGGACATATTTGCATGAAATTTCGATAAATAGAGTACAAAAAAATATTGAATTAAGAGTTTAAGCGTTTTTCAAAATTCGATCTCCAAGAGGGTAAAATAATGAAGGTAGATTATAAAGAAATGTTAAATAAATTCTAAACTAAATATGCGCGAGCGAAACCGCGGGTAACAGTTAGTATAATATAATATATAAAATAATAAATGGAATTGATAATTAATATCTTATATTTATAAAAAAAAAATTAATATAATAAATTCTTATAAGACAGTATTTTGGATGGATCCTAAAGTACATTATGCTCACAACATGTGCATATTACAGCAAGGATGAAACTAAACAGTTCATTTTTCATACTTTCCCTTTCTACTCTTCACTATACATTCTCTTAGCATAATATATAACTTTCAACTCGTATTATGTTCATAAAGAAAGCAGTAAACGCTATCGTATTCGGTATCCAAGGCGTTCCAAGAACGAACTGCACGATTTAGTACCGCTAACGACTACCATAGCATGTATTGCTCGTATTTAAACAGTTACCTAAAATTATGGCTGCTTGTTTTTGCAGGTTATAATGCATAGATCTTACTAGAAATCGTGTATAATAAAACTTTTAATCGTAACAGACTTGACAGAATAATATTGTGGAATCATTACGCATCAGTGCAAAATCCAAGGATTTATAACGTTATAATTTCGATATGTTTGCGTCGTTGTGATTGGTTATGGTATATGATATTATGACGTTGTCTTCTAGCGCTAGTTGGCAAACCAATCATGAAACAGCATTAAACGCGTCGAACCAATCACGAAACATATCTAAATTATAACGTTTTAAATCCTTGGCAAATCATATCTTCCGCGTACACAGGTTGACTGGCAAAAAATTGCATATTATGAACGAGGGTATGTATTACTCGATTCTGATAAATATGTATAAAAAATAGGTATTTACTTAAATTTTGACCTAATTATTCAATAAAAATGTTTTACTAGGTGGTAGAGTTCTGCATTGTCTCGCCTGGGTCTGGTACCACTGCCTTACCTATTCCTGCTGCAATAGCGTCAGTGCCCGTCACTATAGTGTTCCGGTTTGGAGGGCAATGTAGCCGGTAAACTTATGCATATGACATTGGACCTCGCTACCAGATAGCAATGCACCATTAATAATATATACTTTCAATCGCCGATACTTGGTGACATTCCGTTATTGTCACACTATTGAATTAGCACTTGTTATTTAATATCACTTCACAACACTATATTTAGTATATTACTCAACCGGTTTCAATTTTTAAGCATCTTCAGGATGTAATATATTGTAATTAAGTATATGACATCCTAAAGATGCTTAAAAAGTAAAACCGATTGAGTGATATACAAAAATAAGGTTGTGAAGTGAATTTAAAGTACAAGTGCTAATTCAATTGTATAACAACATTAACACCTTTGGTGGCTATACGCGATGGTTGACTCTTTCCATCAATAGACAGATCTGCTTGGTTGCTATCTTATGATATAAAAATAAATAGTACGTACACCTACGCGCAGCGCATATAAGCTTATTGTTTACAAATAGTGATTTACCTAACTCGCGACATGACTCGTTACTACATCGTATCGTCCATACATTTTGAATGTTACTACACTAATTTCATTGAAGTCTACTATGTGGCTAAGCAATATTTTCTTTCTATTATTTATTACCATTGACTCATACCATAACATCAATACGTATAATATTTTATCAGCCAACTTGTATATCGGAATATTCACGTTACGAAGATTTGTATTCAAATCGTATTTCAAAAATATTTGTAAGAAACTTATTTACTAAATAAATACTCAAAATAAATAATAACAACTTTAAAAATATTTATCATGATACTTCTATTACAAATAATAATTAAAAATTTAACATGATAGCATTCGGATTTTATATAAAAAGAATCAACCCGATGTGTATAATAAATGCTTTCGCTTCTGAGATAATGGACAAGTTTGTTGAGTGTTACTGGCAACACTTCGAGATAATATAACAATCTAAATGTTGTCATATCGAGCTAAATTATGAACATATCGTATATGTAGGAACTAAAACTGATATTTTCCGATAGTATTCTTTTATGAAACGATATACTAAAAGAATCAGTTTTATTAGATGATGTTTTTCATAACCAAACAGCTACTTACGTTTATATACGCGTAAATTTCGTACATATAAACACTTTTTTTACAAAACAATAATAAAGATGTTTTTTGCTATCAAAAACTAGCAGGCAAGCAGATGGTTTCTTGATGGAAATAGAGAATCATCGTCTACTGACATCAAATATGCAATGATACGTTACTATCCGTGTACCGGGTTGAATTGCCTGTAGTATACCGGCTACTTTATTCTCTAAGTCGTATCGTGACAGTGGCAAGCACTGACATTGAAGACGGTGTACCAAGTTAACCGTTACAGAACTCTACCATTTGGTAGTAGCTATGGTAGTGGCAGGAATTTATAGTAGCAAAATTGTGAAAGTTATGATTTTTCAGACATTGAAATGTAGTACTAAAATAATTATAATTTTATTGAGCTAATTCACGGAAATTCCTAAAGCTTTCAGGCCACAGTAAAAAAGTTCCAACTACTGCAATTAGTTGTGATACTACTTCTTCAGTCAAACTTCAAACTTCGTATAATATAGTTGTTCTGCGCACTTAGTTTATTGTTGTTAGTAAAGTGTACCACATTCTGCAAATTAGTCAATTAGCGATATCTTAAATACTTAAGCAAGTTTTTTTATTATTTTTTAATTTTCTATAAAATAAGATGTCTATAGAAAAGAAGGAAGAGAGGGTGTTATTCGATTGATATGTTTTATGGCGACAGTTTAACTTGAGTATGTCAAAATTGCTTTCGTTAATTGTACAGTCATTTCAAATTTATATATTGCACTAAGTATAAAAAAATATTTTACAATTATAAATCAAATCTATTAAAGCATTGATAAATTTGTTATTTTAGTAACTTGACAATCGCTACAGTTAGGTTTATACTTTTAAATAAAATAACATATCAAAAATATTTTTAACGTACTGTTTCTGTTATATATATATATATATATATATATATATATATATATATATATATATATATATATATATATATATATATATATAGCTCTGTAATAAAACATTTTTTGTTTATTTTATGTCAATTTCTTAATAGTTAAATATGCATAAAATATTTGTTAAAATAGTTTAACATAAATATTTTAAATAAACTATTAAAAATCAGGAATTAAAAGTTATTATAAACCCAACTGTAACGGGCAAACTGTATAATATTGCAAAAGTATACTTTCAACATTTTATCAGCTGTAACTTAAAGAGCTTATATTTTAAGACTAAAAATCTTAGTAAGTTGTTATTGTGCTTAAATATTTACCTAAAAATTTATACAGATTACTTTACAAAGGTATTACACATTTGCCTATTATCATTTACACTACAAGCACATCTATAGTGTATATTTGTGTTAAACAAAAATGAAATGTAGATTGCTAGAATAATAAATCATAGTTATGATTCCCCGATGTCTACATACAATTATTAAACAAAACTAAACGATCTGATTTCGCAGGTTAAAACGATTAATATTCTGCAAGTTTAAAAATTGTATAATTCATGAAAACTATTATATATATGTTTTCATAATTTAAGACATTGTTTTGCACAAAATTGAATTCTGCTATTAAATTATGAAATAATGAAAAGGTTTGTAAAAATTTATAAATTAGGCATGAATAAACATGATGAACAAATCAACAGTATATATATATAAACATACTTTTGTATTCTTACCTTTTTTCCATCATCTACTCGACTCTTTTAAAAAAATTAAATTACATAGTTGTTAATTATTTTTTAATGTAGTTTTTTTTTTATATATTATTAATATATTTATTCAAATCGTGGTGGAGAAAAGGGATGATCTGTCTTACTCGTGTCTACCAATTAAAAAACACATTGCTGTTTGCGACTTATCTTGACTGAGATTAACAAAAAATCTGCTTTTAAATATTTTGTTGATAATTAATGCATATATACTATATATAATTTTATTTTCGAGGTAGTTTCAAAGATATTCTAAAGTGATGCATTTCATTTAGTTAAAAAGATAATGATGGACAACAACTTCCGTTGTTTTCGTTGTGCTTTAGACTAGATATTAATTTTGTTACATTTATAAAAATCATACAGTAAAAGAACAAACATAAATAACTTGAGATAACATGCGACAATTGTTTAATATTATTAAATTTCAACTAAAATATAGCTGTGTAAATTGTCGATTCTTTTGAAATGTTAAATATTTTATCTAGTTAAAACTACGAAATCTTATAATCAGGTCTCAAATAATTACAGTATAACAATTCTATTAAACATTCTTAAAATATGATACTTATACACTAAACACCAAACACCGCAAATAAAAAATAGCCTTATAGTACAGAAATGCTCTAGAAAATAAACTTAATAAACTCTAATGTTTATTTACAAATATATATTTTTGCCAATAAACATGAAGATCCTGTATAAATATAAAGTTTTATTATTTAGTACAACTTTCTATTCAACATTTTATTCTACTTCAGGTATAAAACTATAAATATAGATACAATTTACAAGCCAACTACATATTCGTTTCCAGTCACTCCAGAACAAAAGTCATAAATGTTTCTATTAATTATCTTACTCTATTGAAAGAAATTGCAAAGTAATTATGAAAGATTCTAGACATTGATACTATTATTGATGATTATAGTTCGCTTGCACCAAATTATTGAAAAATTATGACTTTTATAATGGTTAAGGCCATTTAAAATTATTTAAATAGTTTAGTGCAAGCGGACCTAAGTATATTGTTATATATAGAATTAGTCTTAAACTTTGAGCATCAATTAGTATTTTAATGTTTATGTTTTGTGATTTGTAATCATCAAGTATTTTTTATATTATTTTATTATCATACATACTGAAATTTATTTCTATTTAAGCTTCAGAACACCACTTTTAATAATTAATTTAATCATGGCCAGTTTCATATATTTAGTTTTTTAAAAACATGTTCAATGTTATGATAAATAAAGAAAACATGTTTTCACCAGGTGCTACTTGTAAGCAAATAGTTAAGCTTATAATGAAAATGAATGTCTACAAAAATAGCATTTTAATGTTATCACACAATTATTTCCTTTATAAGGATTTTATTATGTTTCTTTTTTCAGTCTTGCAAGCTGCGACTTTGTCTTGATATAGCACGTATACAACCAAAATAACTAACTATAGACTAGTGATGGCAAATTCGTCTCATTTGATAAGCAATTTTAAATGGAATTATGCTAAATATTTAGTGTTATCGCTCAATGTGCATACCAAAAAAAAATTAAAGGGCTATATAATCTGTGCACGATTGCGGAAAAAGCTTATATGATTTTATAAGCTCGAGACATTGAGTGTCAGACCGCTAAGAAAAAAGGGTATTTGGCAGCTAGATCAAATTTGAGAAGAACATTTGACTTCACTTTATCTTGTTTACACACTTTCCATAACAGAAATTTAATATTTTTTATCTGTACTAAAAATCTGGCATAAAATAACTTCTAGTATACATACCTAACTGATTAATAAAGTAATTTAACTCCCTTAGATTACATTCCTTTACATTCACAGTAGAAAAATACACTTCATATATTCGTGCGATGTTTGTGTGCTAGTTTACTATTAGATAATATAATATATTGTATCTAGTTTTTTGAAAACACGTGTAAACAGATTCTTAACGATATTACTACCATGAGCGCATAATACTTGTTTAAATGTGCACAATTAAAGTAAAAACCTTCTTTGCATTTTGCCAGTATGTACAATTTTAGAAAAAAACATTTTTGAGTAGTATGACATTGGATCTTTTAAAAGGCGGATTAATGAATTTCTTAAGAGTCAGAAGAGCATCTCCTCTTATGCTGTGGATGTCTATGGCTATCGGTGACCGCTTCCCATCGGGTGGCCCGTTTGCTCGTCTGCCAGCTCATTATAAAAAAAAAACTAATTATATTTTAAGCTATCGTCTTCCATATATTTTTTTAAAATTCAAATTAGGGTATAAATGCCTATCTTAGATAAAACAGTAGGTATTAGAGTGATATAATTATATTGTCTTTTTTATACTAAGTATTCGCAAAGATAACAAACATAAAACTAGTAGTACTGCTTCTCCCGTGAGTAGATTGACCATGTCGATATAGTTTTCATACTACGTTTGGTCCCCTATTTCAGCCATTTAAGCTTCAGGGGTTGAGTTTTGAAAAAGATTAGCTTTTGTTTGACCCCGGACCCTCAATCAACCCCGTGCGAAATTTCATCTAAATCGGTTTAGTAGTTTAATCATGAAAGCGTAACACTGATAGACAAACAGAAAAACTTTTGCATTTATAGTATTAGTATGGATATTTTTATTCAATTTTTTTTTTAAATAACAGTAGAGTTTTCTGTCATGTAAGATTATTTACTTACATAAAAGTAAAATCGATCGTCTTCTCACGCATTAGTTTCAAACTGACTTCAATTTTAAGACAATGTTTTTAATATATATTTAAAATCATCGTTTATTGTCACTCTCATAACCAAATCATCAAAACGCTTGATAATAATACAGTCAGTAGATATTTTT
Organism: Apodemia mormo; assembly: GCA_036924255.1. NCBI lineage: Eukaryota > Metazoa > Arthropoda > Insecta > Lepidoptera > Riodinidae > Apodemia > Apodemia mormo. Next base: position 40,312,842 of record JAUPFN010000011.1, on the reverse strand, counting down.
CTCATTAATTTTATTGTAATAATAATTTAATTACATATATATTTTTAAACCCACTTACATTTTGTAAGTAGTAATAAAATTTGTAATTTTTTGACAATAGTTAAGTTTAAATAAACAAATACTCTCACGTCAGTACCCTTACATTAAGAGTACCAGAGTGATATTAAACAGTGGGATTCATTGTCTATTAAATAAAATATTCATCTTAACTGTTATAATGAGATCGTCAACATGCAGTCGTCATTAAATCTAAATTATTCATGGGTTGCTGTAAGTTATAATATTTATAAATACAAGTAAATATAAAGGTCATTGGAGACAAAACACTGGAGATTAGTAGAGTTACTCTGGCTCTCCGTAGCCCGTGAAACTAGGGCAAAATAAGTTTTCAGGGCTGTGTTGACTTAGTAGTTCTTATATAAGCGATATTATGTAATCGCAATAAACTGATTTGAGAATTGTTGATGTTTTTATAATAAAACAAATCTATGCTAAGCAGGTATTAATTCTACTCCCTACATTGTTTTATTACTTACTTGTCGTATAGATATATGGATGTTATACTCGTTTATTCCCGACGTTATAGTATTTTGCTTGAAATGTTAAACAATGTTTTCGCAAAGATAATTGAAAAATTGTAGGTAGGTTTATAACGACCCAATGTGAAGTATGTTAAAATAATTTAAAAAATATTAAGTTGCGAAATATAAGAAGAGTTTTTGTACTGACAGACAAGGGAAAAAAATTATAAATAAACACCTCTCCAACCACAAATACATAGTAACAGCATTATATATAAAAAATACTTTTATTTTTTCAAAAGTGACGTATGCCTATAATGTAAAGATGTGTAATAAACTGATCGAGATTTCTTAACAAAAAACAAGATTAAGTGCTCATGGTAAAACTACTTATTAGGTATATTATTGAATTTTATATATAATATATTGAATTACATGTAATTATCCTAACTTAAGGATCTACCTTTTGTGCAATAAGCGGCTTCTCACCTGATACCAGCAGGTGTAATAAAAGGTTAATGAAAAGAGGCTTTACATATCAACGTACAAATTCTAAAAAATAAAAATATTATTTTAATATAGTTATTAAAATAATATTTAAACTTCAACTATTAAAACACAGTATGAAATTCCTCGCTTCACTGAACCTTTAAAATATGTTCTAAACTTAACAGCTAACGTTTAAACTACATTTTTTAATATAAAAACTATTTTTAATCTATTATAGAAATCGTATGGTTAGTATTAAAATATGCAACTCTCAGATTTAATAAAAGTTAAACATATTATATTGATCGTGACAGCACAGTTTTTGACATTATAATATTATTGTAAAAAATGATATTGCTTTTTATTAATTAACTTTAGGAGTACTTTTATAAGTTAGTAGAAATAGTATTAACGACGCACTTTCTTTGTTTATCTAGTCGTTATAATAGCAGAATTAAATGCAACAAATTTAAACGTTAATTTATATTGTTACGGGAAATTAAAAAAATGACACTTGGAAAATCACTAAAATACCTTGAATTACTGTGAATTAAAGTTAAAAGATATGTAAATTTTAACTGTTGAGGTTAGTTTTGTTAATATTAGGATAAGCAATAAAAATGCTCTACATTAAATTAATATCACAAAAAATCCTAGTGCTATTAAAGTTACTATAATATTTAAATCCTACAAAACTAAGGTTTAGGCTGGATAGGCAGTACATAAAAAAATAACATATCTGTGATAGCAAGAAAGTTATGTTTCTCCTAAGAAATCATACACAGACGTAGTAAATAATAATAAATTTATAAGAAAGGAAAACATTATTTCAACAAAAATAAATATTGTAATATACCTTGTAGCGAAATGACACAGAAATAAAATTCCTACTCATACTCTACAAACTTCTAATTAAAATTTAACATTAAAAATGAATTGGTCTACAGCTCATACATCATAATCTTTGTGCTTCGTGTGCGTTCTTCTTACATTTCGTTATTTTTATATTTCTTACAAAAAATTATTTACGTATAAAATTACACCTTTACTATAAATTTAATATTTATGATGAATATTAATTATACATAGATTGTTAATATAGTTAGACTATTTTGAGAAGTTTTCGCACAATACAACATCAAACCGAAGAACTTAAAATTATCTTCGAAGTTGTCGATATGCTCGTAGGCGCCATGGCAGTCTCCAAAACGCTGGACCCCTGGGGTCACAAAATTACGTCCTCTAACAAAGAAAAGCCGAGATTTAAACACCGGTGTGATTAAAGATAAACGACACTGCATTTTTGTCAACTGGTGGTGATCGCCGGGTTATAGAGGCGTGATTATTATTATAATGCCAAGACTTTCTAGTCGATGTACTTGAAGACTGCAGTGCAATTGTTTCGTAGTGTCGAAGACTACCACAGCATTTCTTACTCTTAATTATTGCCATAAATCCCTTTCTGTATTTTTTATTAAAGAAAGCGTAAAGGACAGGATTAATGCATGAATTTGATGCTCCAAGCCATTGCGCTAACGGTGTTACAACTGGGAACATTTCTTCTTCCCATTTTTGGATAGGTCCTCCAAGTTTTATTCTCGCAAATATAAGATAAAGCGGAAACCATGATAAGACAAAGAGAATCACTACCACAACTAACATTTTGATAACCTTAACTTTAGATTTTTGTTGCATTCTCTCCATTTGTGCATCTTGCGTATCAGTTGGAATAGATCTTCTCGAAACTTTGATCCAAATTAAAATATAGCACATAGTTATAAGGAACATAGGTAGAATATAGCAAAATAATAGGTTTCCGATAACGAAGTAGAGGATTTCACTGATAGGGTTTGGCCAGACGTCCAAGCAAAGACGAACGTGGGGGTTGTCATCGAAAACAACGACCAAGTCAAAGAAAAACACCCATGGAGTAGTGACGACGATAGCGAAGATCCAGATGAATACTATCATCATTCTAGAGCGCCCTTTTGTGATCTGACACTTCAGCGGCCACCATATAGCAAGAAATCTGAAACAAACAAAATAATGACGTAAATAAACTTTGAAAGTTTGAGTTTTAGCCCGTCAATAATTAAGTTACAAGATGAGATAAACAAAATTGTTAATTATAAGTTTAAATTATAATTTAAAATGAAAATGCAGGTGAAATTTTGATTTTGACTTGTAAATATTTTTATGGCATACTTCTAACAGTGAAGCGAAATACATGTGGAATTATAAATACTATTATTGGTCTAACTAAATAATTTTTAACGTAGTTAAACTGGAGCAAACGACTTCCCATTTCCTATACCTCCAGAACCCTCCATCAGATCTTCGCCAAATTTAAACGAGACTATACGTGAAGTTTACCCTAACAAACAAAAAAAATATCGAAATTGGTTCATAAATGACCAAGTTCAAAAGTAACATACATCCATACTAATATTATAAATGCGAAAATAACTCTATCTGTCTGTCTTCTTCACACTCAAACAACTGAACCGATTTGGATAATATTTGGTACGAAAATAAATTGAAGCTCGAAAAAGGACATAGAATAGATTGTATCTTGTAAATCCCATGGGAACGGGAACTATGTGGATAAAACCCCAAGAGTTTTAGAATTTTTTCAAAACACATCCTCACTAGCATTATACCCAAAGCTGCTAATTATCAAAATTAACATTTTTTGGATGACTTGAGGATCCAAGCTGGGACCGCATGATTTGTATCGAAAAGGCTCAACAATGACTCCATAGCCTACAAAGCATTCATTTTATTTATCTGAAAATACATTAGCTTTTTTGCTGAAATTACATGACCTTCAGACTAGTGTATTTCGCAACAGAATTCAATATTCTCTGAGAGAGTAACGATATTTATTGTGCGTGTACCATTTTATCTCTAAGCAATACATCTTCTCTGATCTAGTTCAGAGCTAGTTACAGGTTACGAGGGTTCAATTAAGGTCAGCCCTAGTTTTACGAGCTGTAGCCATAAATCTAGGTATTTAAGGTTGATGAAAAAACACTCGTGTATTTTAGTTAATCATGTTTACGCTAGGTTTTATTTTATAAAGCAAGATTTTGCCCGACATTGATATAAATGTGCAAACTTATTTCCTTGCACCAGCATTCCTAAATTTAAAGACACCGATTAAATATCTTTAACAGACTTGCACTGAGACATCGAGACTTGAAACAGCAAGTCGTACTGAACAGTTGGCCTCCAACAAACTGTTAAAGTAACAGTATTGAGATCATTCGTGCATAAGTAATTTAAGGTAATGCATTCGTTAAGTTATATTTCGCCTCTGTGGTCTAGTGGTCCAGTGTTGGCGTTGACCACACGAGGTCCCGGGTTCGATTCCCGAGTCGGGCACATTAAAAATATGTGTTTTTTTCAGTTTTCTGCGAAACACAAAGTTGTCCAGGATTGGAAAGTGCCCGGATGGCGATAGGCTTGCCACCTATCACATTTGTGGGACCAAGTATCTTCGGCTAATCGTGGGTGCACTTGTTGTACCTCTGCCTACCCCTTCGGGGATATGGGCTTGAAGATACTTAAGTTATATTTCATTATGAGAATTAATAAAATGTTAAACATTAGAAAGCATAAAATAAAGTTGTTTAAATAATTGGTAGTGATTATAGCAATGTCAAAAAAATAGAAATGTAATATAATTGATTACATAGTAATTAGTAAAGGTAGTTCCTAATATTTAAAGCAAGGGCCTTTGTCCATATGTAAAAATACATCGTGTTCTCTCGTGTGTGGCAGAGCATATTTAATTGCTAAATGTAGGGTATTCCCTACATTTATATGTTTTCTACGAGTTTACTTAGTTTATCTAATTTTTTTTATATCATTAGATAGCAAAAAACAATTCTACTCGCTCGGGTCTGGTACCATCGCCTTACCTATTCCTGCCGCAATAGCGTCAGTGCTTGTCACTGTCGTGTTCCGGTTTAAAGGGTAAGGTAGCTGGTAAGCTTTTGCATGCGACATTAAATCTCGCCACAAGGTAGCAACGCACCATTAACATATTTGGTGACTATAGGCGACGGTTGACTCTTTCCATCAGGAGACCCATCTGCTTGTTTGCTATCTTATAATATAAAAAAAGATGGCTCTCCTGATGGAAAGAGAAACCGTTACCAATAGACAAAGATGTTAATGGTACATTGCTATCCGTATGGTGGTATGGCTACCTTACCCTCCAAACCAGAACAGGACAATGACAAGCATTGATGTTATTGCGGCAGGAATAGGTAAGACGGTGGCCCCATATACCCGGGCGTGACGTTGCGGAACTACCACCTAGTACTTACGGTGGTAGTGACATGTATAGCCAATCAGTCACCTTTTACGACCTGCCTGGCAGAGTTGTACTTGATATATTCTCCAAAGGAGCCCGGACCAATACGGAGTTATGTGTAGGCTGTTTGTCGAACAATTACAATTAGTGAATGGGTTATTTACTCTAATATTTTGAAAGTGCCAAAAAACTATTGAAAGGTTAAAAAAAAGAAAGCAATACAGCGTAAACGTAGGTAAAAGAATGAGTTTAGAGCAAAAACTAATGATATCTCATCAAAACAAATATGTAAAATGAGAGCTAAGTTCAATATAAGAGTATGCGTCTCTGTCGACTTCGCAGACAAAAGAATTGAGATCTATTTGTGTGCCAATTTTTGTAAAGAAATTCCTATAATTTTAGTTACAAGAACCTGCAATATTCTAAAATTAATTTATGTAACAGTTTATTATTTCTTGGTACTTTCACAGTGTTTGCTATTTAAAAAGCAAGTTCATCAAGTTCTTGAATTTTAACAGATAATTACTTATATAATTCATTTAATTCACTAAGAATATATGCATATCTAGCTCAAAGTTTGATTTAGCTAGTTTTCACCTATATACAGACAATTAGTGCAAGTGTGCTTTCTGTTTATACTGTACTGTACTGTTGGTAAAAACTAGCGAAGTCAAATTTTAAGCTAGATAGATATTCTTAGTGAAATAAATGAACATAATTTCATGTATGTAGGATAAATAGTTTTTGAGTTGTGAAGCGGTCAAAAGTAGCTCGAGATGGTTCATGTAATATTACACACGGGTGCTGGGTCGTCTGTCCCTTCTTCGAGCTCGGCTGGACACGCACCCGCGTGTCTTGATTTGTGTTGTGGAAAGTACAGTTCTGTTAGTCCCTGTTAGCTTTATTCATGAGCCATACTTGTTAAGATTAGTTAAATCAGAAAACGTGATATATTTCTAACAAACTTTATACCTATTGCAACCAAACATGTTTAAGAATACGTACTTAGTTGACCATGCGGGCGTAATTAAACATTTTATGATGGATAACTTTCTTCTTAGAAATTATTTGTCATTTTAATATTATTTAGCTATTTATGTCATAACTAATCTGATGATAACAAAGAGATTTGGAAGACATAAATAATGCTTAGATGTCTTTTCGTGGCTATTTTATATTATCCTATATTTTTTAAATAGGGCAATGGGCCCACCTCTCGTTCCCACCACTGTAACTTCTGTAAACCAGAATCAACAGCGGCAACCGTCCTAATAACCTCTGAGTTGCGAGCTCAGGGTGCCCTGGGGAAAAGCTAAGCTGTCTTGGATCCCGCAACGAAATTAATCAGAAGTATATAGGAGGAGTAGGAAAATACATCCTGTTTCCCTCCCTTTTTAGCAGGAGACAGCAAAATGTTAAAAGCATAAAAATGCTACGAAATGAGACTTTTACAATCAGGTTAAGCCTGATTGCTATTGCACCACGGAAGTTTGGAAATTAGGGACCTACCAGAATGGCCTACTTAATTTTGCTTCCAGTAGTAAGTGTGACAAAATCGTTTGAAAGCACGGAAGTTCCCACGTGTACCCACAAGATCGGAGTAATAAATTACACCGGATATACATTGGATACTATCAAGCATTTGACGACGTTCGTTTTGCCAAAGATTACACTCCCAAAGAATGTGATGTGCAGTTTGTTCATATTTACAGTTTAATGTAGAGCACTCGCAAAAGGGAGAAGGAACTAATTTAAACGAGAATAATTTAGCTTTAAAATTACCGTGGCTAGTGAGAAACTGTGCAACACAATGATCTATTTCTATCCAAGTTTTACTTAAGCGATCCCGGATGCACGGGAAAAAGTTATATAAATGCCGTCCTTTAGTTGAACAAGACCAACGCGACTGCCATTCATCAATTAATTCATTAGTAACGTCGATTACGGGATTAAAAAGGCGACGTATTTTTGTTTGGGCTTGCGAGTTGATAAATTCTGGGTTAGTAAAATTCCTAGAATTGTAATACATTGAAGCCCGACGCTGAATTTCTAAATCTAATGGTAAGACGCCTGATAAAACGGGTAAAGCTTCGGAGCTTACAGTGCGATATGCTTTGCATAGAAATATTAGTGCTAGACGCTGATTTTGAAGTAGTTTGCGCCGGATCGCACCACTCGTAACTTTATCAGCCCACGCTGAACAAGCATAACAGATACAACCTAAACACGTGGCGTTATAAATTATCTTTAAAGTGTTAAACGTTAAACCCCATGTCGAGGTAGATATGCCCGCAAAGGATAAGAAATTCCGTTTAGCCTTTTCACCGATATAGTTAATATGATTTATAAAAGTATAATTTTTTTCTATGACCAAACCTAAATATGTTACCGATTCTTTTCTCTTTATTGTGCTATTATTTATTTTTATACCGGGAGATGATAGGAGCGAACCTTTTAATATTAAGTAAAACGTTTTATGGGGCGCAAAGCTTAAACGATTTCTCAAGCCCCAGTTGATGATCAAATTAAGACTAGTGTGAGCCAGCGACTCTATCTGTGCTCGTGTGTTAGCTTGTATCATTAAAGCAACGTCGTCTGCATAACCTATAAGCGAGCATCCTTCCGGCAAGGCTAATGAGAATAAATCGTCAAATCCTAAGTTCCATAGATATGGTGAAAGTACTGATCCCTGAGGGCAGCCTAGAGTAAGGCGTTTAGACACTGCGTAATGCCCTAGCTGCAATTTCGTATGACCGTTTTCTAGATACGATTTAATTAGCTTATATATATTTGAATAACACCCCCTTGTTTTTAATTTCAACAATAACATCGGCCACCAAGCGTTGTCAAAAGCACCAGAAATATCCAAAAAAATACCTACAACATAATTATTTCGTGACAGTTCTACCATTTTTCTCATAGACAGTACTGCATCGATAGTGGATTTTCCGGCAGTAAATCCAAACTGTTGTTTATTGAACGTGGGCCCTCGTGGTAGAAGTCGAGGAACTATCAATCTTTCTAACAGTTTACCAAGGGTCGGCAGAAGTGTAATGGGACGATAAGATTTAGGGTCATCCGTAGGCTTGTCACCGGACTTTGGAATAATTTTAACATATCCTTGGCACCATATTTTGGGAAAAACTCCTTCAGCAATACAACGATTTATTATTTTTAAAATAGAGTCCGGGGCCGCTAAACACGCATGTTTTATCATATAATTTGAGATTTTATCCTCACCGGTGGCTTTTTTCGATGGTAAGTTGTTAACGGTGTTTAAAAGTTCGTCTAACGTTACAAGGCTCGACATGGGGGACACAGGTATCACGTCAACTTGCGATCTAATTTCACGATGATATTCGTTATCGCGCTCTAGATTATCATCCGGAATTAACGTATGCAAAAGAGCGTTCGCTGTCTCCTCTAAGCTAAGCGTATACGTATCGTTAATTTTAATATTATTATAAAAAGATAAATTATTTTTCGTACGATTTTTGATTTCATGATACATAGAAGACCAAGGGCCTTCTTTTTCTAATCTATCCGTAATTTTTAGCAGAAAATTTCTTTTTGCTAATGCAGTGGCGGCTCGATAGTGTGATCGGGTCTTTCTTAAATTAGCAAGAGCTTTAACATATTCGTCACCTTCCAAACGACGGCGCTTAAGTTTATTAAGGTGGCGTCTAGCTTTCCTAAAGTCTTGCCGTTTTTTAACTAAGCTGTCGTTCCACCATTCACACTTTTGAGTTTTTATTTTTGAATGACGACCTATAGCAATATCCGCGCAGTAGGTAAAAGTATCAGACATTATTTCTGATTGTTCTGACACTGTTAATGAATGGCGAGTGAAATCTTTGGCATGTGCAGAAAATAAATGTCGGAAGAGATTCCAGTTAGCAAATTTAGCGTTATATATATAATCAATCGTATTAGATTCCGAGCTCACAGGTAATAGTGGGTAAAATATTATCCTATATATATATACTATTATAGCTATATATATACTATTATTATACTATATATATACTATTATAGCATGCGCCACATTTTTAAGTACTATATGTACTATACGAGCTTAGCAAGTAGTATATTAGTAACTTAGCTTAGCAAATAGTAGCTTAGTAACTTAGTAACGTAGCAGGTTGATTGTTCTTAAGTGTAAAGTTTATCCATTACATTTATTTTTAACATTTATATATTAATACGTGAAGCAGAAACTTTGTATCTTTTTTAAGACAATTACGCGAACGTATAGGAGTTCACATTACGGAGGACAACAAAAACTTAATATTTTTAATAATATACTTTAAAAAATAAACTTTACATACACTACATTCATCTATGTATATAAATATTATAAATGCGAAAGTTTAGATGTAAGGATGGATGTTTGGATGGATGTTTGTTACTCAATCACGCAAAAACTACAGAACGGATTTGAATGAAACTTTACAGTAATATAGATTATACATCAAAATAGCACATAGGCTACAATTTATAATGATTTTGTGTAATTTGGCGGTAATATAACGATAAGTATCAAGTAAGTCGGAAAAATTGCTGCCTTCTGAGAGCTATGTTGGCGTGCGCTGAGAAAACCGCTGAAGTTACACGAATATAATGTATGGAAGGATTGTTTGTCTTAAATAGTTCTAAATAAAAGTCCGCGACAGCATATGTCTACCTTTTATGTGGAATCCATAATATCCAAAATAGTAATCCATAAATACAATTAAATTATTATACTTTTTTACAAAGCATATTTCGAAGTATTTATTACTTTTTTAGTAAAATTAGTACATTTGTCGCTTTCAGCATTTTATGTTAAATGAACTTTGTCTTTTACACTAAGAAATTCGGACGAATAGTTTAAAAGTTATCACGATAAGATTAAACTAAATGGCGACCTCAAACCGGCGCTCCGAGCAATTGCCGAGCAACGCGCGCCAACACCGCGCGTGCGAGACCCGAATGTTTTTTTTTTTTTCTTTTTGAAATGACAAAAGCTCAGCGACACCGTACTAGCTGTCGAGTAGAGTGCTCGGTCAGAGTTTAAATCTTAATTTCGGCAATCAACGCCCGCGCTAAGGGTTGTTCTAAGACCGGAGTCATCGGGGGAGAGGGACAGGAGAGAGGGGGTTGACGGGGGGGGGGGGGTTGACTAATTACAGGAGCAGTGGCATTTCGCTACAGGGTGCAGGGTTAAATAGGCGTCTTAGTCGTCGTGGCGGCCACGGTGTGGTAGTACAAGTGAACCCACAATTAGCCGAGGATACAATTATAATTCCTCAATAAATCGACTTCAATATCAATCACATCGAGATTCATTTCTTAACATAACCCCGCCAAAAGTCCAATAATGTGACAGGTGGCAAGCATATCGCCAACCGGGCTTTATCATATCCCGGGCAGTGTTGTTTTTATCAGAAAACTGAAAAAAAACATTTTGAATTGCCCGACCCAGGAATCGCACCCTCTTGGTCATGTGGTCAACAACAACACCGGACCACTAGGCAACATAATATGCGATATTATATATTAGAACAGTAGACATAATTATTGTTTTTATTTTAAGTACAAAATATAAATTACTTTTTATTTTACTTACAGTTTTATTAGAACTAGCGATCGCCTGTGGCCGAAATTCGACCAGACTAAACAATAAAATCTCCTTTAAGCTTGCTTGACAACTGACTTTAGCCAAATCTATATATCTATATCTATATAAATATTATAAATGCGAAAGTTTAGATGTAAGGATGGATGTTTGGATGGATGTTTGTTACTCAATCACGCAAAAACTACTGAACGGATTTTTTGGTATTCTACGATATTTTAGTACTAATATTATTTTTAGTACTAAAAGTAAAAATTAATTAGGCGGAAAATTTCGGAAATAGCCTGCGAGGTGATGCAATTTACAGATGTTTATATTTTGCTGCTGCTGTACGACACGCTCTTCAATAATTCAATAATATGCATTCTAATTCTTACTTTGCATAATAATAATTTAAAGTGACATCTAATTGTCTGTCTGTCTATTTGTTTATCTTTGTAAATGTATGTTTCATGATTGATCTGCAAAGCTGTTTGTGATGATATATCATAATATGGATATTCTAAGTTCTGGGGAAGGACATAACCTACTTATTACGAACACCACGCGGGCGAAGCCGCGGGTGAAAGCTAGTGTGATATATATGATAATATACACACATGTACATATTATTTTTTACAGCTAAAGTTTGTGATACTTAGATATTTTATTGTTTAGTTTGTGGTCGAATTTCGACTAGAGGCTTCACTAGTCATTATAAATAGATAAGTAACGGTAACTTTTACATAAAAATTGAGAAATAAACGTGTATGACAAATCTTTCAAGAACAACATAAATACATTTTTATAATACTAACTTGTATCCTTTCTGAAAATGTTGCTTGAGTATTCCAAACATATTAATAAGGTATTTTTATCAGCAAGTTGGCAGTATTCTCATTCAAAAGAATTTTTTTTCTATTTTAAAGACGCTGTGCCTTTTCCTGACACGTCTACTAGAATTAATTTGACATCCAAAATATTTTTATAGGTTTCAGGTCAATGACTGAAACATGTCGGATTTTTTAACAACTATAAATTCTCATACTTCGTGTATTATTGATTAAGAGTGTATAATAAGGTTATTGATTAAAAATAATAGTATCACACAAATATTATTAATTATAAGACTTTAATCACATAAAACAAAAATATGCAGCCCAAGCAGTAGAACAATATATTATCTTGTAGTAAATTTAAGAGTATTGTAATGTTTCACAACTGCACTTTATTTATTTTAAAGCCAACCGGTTTCGCTAAATAAATAAATTCGGACATCATTAAGTCTTTTATAAATAAAAAAATGATTTTAAAATATAACTATATACACTAAGCTTGTATATTTATGCCTTAGAATAAATTGAAATTATAAAACAGTACAAGAGTTTACACTAAAGAAATCAATATATTTTTTTATATAAATTATAGAAATAAGTGTTTTGGTGTGAAATAATGTTTGTAATTTGTATTGACTATAATTGAAAAAAAAAAAGCTCACTGAGTTTCTTCCGCAGGATCTTCTCAGTGTGTGGTCACGTTCCGATTCGGTAGTAATTGTAAAAAAATCGACTCACAACATTTTAATAACAAAAAATAATTTTAATTTTAAAATATTTGCACACCATATCATGGTAGAATATGTTGGTAACTTAATCAAATTTTAATATCTTGTAGCTCCCATTCTGGCAAATAAATAATTTTTTTCTTTCTTTCTTTTTTTCTTTCTTTCTATATCCTAAGATAATAAACAAGAAGATGAGTCTCCTGATGGAAAGTGACAACCATCACCTAGAGACATCAAAGACGAAGATGGTGCATTGATATCTTAGTAGCAAGTAGTAGGGAAGCTTAATGCCACATACATAAGTTTGATGGCGACACGGGAACACGACAGTGACAAGCACTAACGGTATTGCTTCAAAAATAGAAACTGTGGTGGTACCAGACACGGGCGAAACAATGCAGAACTCTACCACCTAGTAGCCACGATGGTAGTAACTCGCATAGGTAATCATTCGCCTCTTACAAACTGCCCAGCAAAATGGCAGAAGGTCTAAAAAGGGGCCCGGACCAAAATTTTGTCATTAAATTATACTAATCCAGTTATTTTCCGCATACACAATTTTATTAGTTGTAGTTTTATTTTATTATTATTATCGGAAAAGATCTATTCTATCTCAGCGTAAATCTGGTTTAACTGTAACAACGGGCATAAGCCAAGTAAATTACAATGTGTGCGGTAGTGTTTCTTCTAATTGCATGAATTTTCTCACTGTCCTACAAGTATTTAATATAGCGGCTTTTTGGATTATTGTTAGGATATTTGGTTTTAAATTATTTTTAGGCTTTATTGATATTGATATTTGGTTTTAAATTATTTTTAGGCTTTATTACTTTTAGGCTATTGCGGATGTTGTTAGGGACTATCCCGGTTGTTGAAATTACTATGGGCACTATATATACTTTTTCTTGTTTCCAAATTCTTATTATTTCTTCTTTTAATTCTGTGTATTTATTTATTTTTTCTGTAATTGTTTTTTGTAAGTTATGGGTGTTGGGTACAGCTATATCTATTAGGTATGTAGTTTTATTAATTTTATCTTGTAAGGTTATGTCTGGACGGTTGAAGTGAATTGTTTTGTCAGTAAGTATGGCGCGATCATAGTATAGTTTATGTGTTGTATTTTCTAGAACTGACTGACGTGTGTACTTGTAATATGGTGTGTTTGTATTCTGAATGAGTTTATGTTTTTGTGCTAATTTCTGATGAATTATGTTAGCAATCTGGTTGTGTCGGTGTGTGTAGTCTGTTCGTGTGAGGTTTGTGCATGCTCCGGTAATATGTTGAATGGTTTCTGGCTGTGTTTGACATTTACGACATTTGTCGTTAGTTACTGTAGGGTTCTTTATTATGTACTTTCTATAGTTTTTCGTGTTGATTACCTGGTCTTGTATAGCCATAATGAATCCTTCTGTTTCTGGAAAGAGACTACCAATTTTAAGCCCCTTATATTGGAGGCCTTTGTGTCAATATGTGGTTGGTTTAAATCGTGTGGGTGTCGGCCGTGCAGTACTTTTTTCTTCCAGTCTTCTAATTTCTTATTCTGTGGGTCCATGTTTTGTGGGTTTTCTTGGCTGGGATCTTGTTCCAAATTGAGTGGTGTATAATTTCTATCGTTTTGAATTATAGCTTTATGTAAATCGCTAGTCTGTGATTTAGTATGGAAATATAACTTTAGATTATAAACCTGTTTGTGCCATAAGTGTTGTACGTCAATTAAACCTCTGCCTCCGTCCTGCCTCCTGATAGTCAATCTTTCAATTGCGGATTTCGGATGTAAATTATTATGTTTTGTAAGTATTCTGCGAGTTGTACGTTCTATCTGTTCAAGGTCTGTCTTTGTCCACTTTATGATTCCGAATGAGTAGGTCAGGATAGGTATGGCGTAGGTATTGATGGATTTAATTAGGTGTTTTGCAGAAAGTTGTGATTTACAGATAGCATTGATTCTTCTTTTATATTCTACAGTCAATGTTTGTTTAATGTGTGAGTGTGGTCGAGACCTTTCAGTTGTTGGAAACCAAGATATTTGTAGACGTCATTTGGTTCCATAGCTGTTATGTTATTTGTATCATCAATTGCATAGTCACCGGGTCGATTGCATATTTATATCTGTACTAAATTCTGTAGTAGTTTTTATAAGCTGTCTCATTTCTTTGTCATTTTTTGCATATAATTTAATATCATCCATATAAATAAGATGTGATATAATTTTTTCAATATTACTATGTTTAAGTCGGTATCCGGCTCGGTCGCTGTGCAATCGATAGGAAAGGGGATTCAATGCAAGACAAAACCACAATGGACTCAAAGAATCTCCCTGATATATACCTTTTCTTATAGCTATCTCTCTAGTAATTATGTCAGTATTTCTGTTGTGTAGATGTAGTGTAGTTTTCCAGAGTGTCATAATATATCGTAGGCAACTAATTATTTTGGGATTAATTTTGTAGATTTCTAATATTTTAACTAACCAAGAGTGTGGGATGCTATCAAAAGCCTTCATATAGTCAATATATGTACAGTGGAGATTTCTTTGGTTAGAGGTGGCATGTTTTAAGACGGTTGAGTCTATGATGAGTTGTTCCTTGCATCCCATGTGGCCCCGTCTACATCCTTTTTGTTCTTCTGCAAGTATATTGTTTTGTTCTATGTGTGTATTGATTCTTTTGGCTATGACTGATGTAAGCAGTTTATAAATGGTTGGTAGGCATGTTATATGTCGATATTCGGATGGTTGTGTAGGGTTGTTTGTTTTAGGTAACATATAAGTTGTTCCTGCGGCTATGAACTCAGGTATATTCACTTGGCCTTGAATGATTTCGGAAAAAATTTTAGCTAGTGGGCTGTGTAATACGGTTAGTTTTTGAACCAAAAGTTATGTACTTTGTCTGAGCCTGGGGATTTCCAGTTATGTAATTTGGTTGTTATGTTTCTAATCTCATCTTCTGATATCTGTTCGAATTCCATTTCTTTTATTCCATTCCATCTTTTTTCTTGTTCTGTTATCCAACCAGCGCCCTCTTTATGGGATTTCTGATCTTCCCATATGCCTGCCCAATATTCTTCTATTTGTTGTTTTGTAGGTTCTTGTGTATTATTTACAAGTGTGACGGTTTCTCGTTTTCCTAAATTTCTGTAAAATAATTTTTCATTAGTGGCAAATGTAGTGTTATCTTTCTTGCGCTGCTCTGATTTTTTGTATCTTTTCAGTCTATGTACTTTAAGAGCTAGCTTTTGCTTTAGTGTATCTAGGTATTCTTCTGGTATTCTATTGTTGATTTCATGCCTTGTGTGAATGGTTACATTTCTAAATATTTCTTCTACTCTTTTGACTACTTTCTTAGATCTATTGTTGTTAATGTATTGTGTAAGTTTTCCTATATCTACCCTAAGTTTCCGATATCTTTCTCTAGTCTGTGTTGCCACGATGGTTTGTATTCGTTTTTATTTCTTGTTGTTCTTAAATTATTTGTTATATTATAGTTTAATTTTTCTGATATAACTAAAGCAGTACAATAGGTTAAAGTGTGAATGTCTTTAAGCTGTACGTTTGGTGAGATAAATTTGTTCAGTATATTTTGGTTAAATAAATCAATCAGTTCAAATAATTTTTGACTATATTTCAATTTAGGTAGTTTTTGTCTAACCATAGGATCCATTCCTGAATATAGGATTAATGTGCTTCGTAGTTTGTCTGTTACTTCTTGCATGTATGTGTCGTTTATAAGATGAGTGTTTATTATTGTATCTATATCATTCTCTATTAGTATTGTTACTGCTTCAGTTTGTGTGGAACAGTGTGAAATTTGTGTGTTTGCCAAAGATGTGTCAGGCGAAAGTGTGATTTGATGTGTGTGCGCTAGTGACTGGGTTTGTGTATATAAATGTGTAGGTTGTTCTGAAGTTTGTTGTCTTCTGTGTTCGCTAACATTATTCCTAGTTTCTTCTTCGTGCAGTTGTTTTCTTACTTCGTCTTTTAGTTTTTCTAGTGTAGTTATAGACATTAATTTATTTCTTTCTATTGCTCGTTTTTGGTCAGAAACTCGTTGTTCGGATACATTTACGTCAGGATATTGTAGTGAGAAACGTTCATGCAGTTTTTTCCTATAAATGGTCATGTCTGTTTCTAATTTGATGATGTAGTAGTAAGTGCGCATGATAAACAGGTTAACTTCTTGACTCCATTTCATGCGCATCCTTGTTTTACCTGCCTTGGTGGACGCGGGCAAAAAGGCATTTGCCACCCGCGCAACAGTCAAGGTAGGTCTAGGACTGAGTGTCTCTCTTGAGTGTTCATCGACGACAGACACCGTTGTGGGTACATATGATACAATGGACGGGCTTAAGGGTTCTACTAATGATGAAAATGAATTTAAACTAAAGTTGTCTATGTCAGTCTGTCGGTTTTCTGTCAAAGAGGCAGTAGCATCTTCGGGTGACCCGGAGCGAGCCTGCCTATACTCAACTCCGTTGACGGCCCGTATGCTGTCACATCCAGCGTCAGCTCCAGATGTGCCCCGGCAATCGCCCCCGGGCAGCGGCCCTATACGCTTTTTCTTACTACGTGTCTCCATTTTGGGTGGGTTGCCAGTGCCACGTTGGCCACGCTAGTTACTTTTTATCGTGTGTCCGCCCCCCACGTGAGTCTGATGGTCGACTCGGACGTATGGTTGGCCTTGAAGGGGGCAATTATTATTATTATTATTATTATTTATTTATTTTTATCGTATCAGTTTTTTCACATAAGCGTTTCAAGCGACAGCTACACAAAGGTAGCCCAGAAAATCAGCTGTAGGGTTGATAATACTTGTCACCCTATGTGTTTGCTGAGTCGCTTACCATTTTACCATCATGCTGCTATACATAAACATTATTATATAAATTTTATGTTTTTTTTACTTTGCATGTGCTGTAAAAATTGTAACTATTGATGTTTTTTAAAAAGTGTTATGTTTCATTTTCTTTTGTTTACTGGAATTGTTGGTTTATTGTTTCTTTTTCTTATCGCATGTTATTGTTATTTACTGTGTATGTATAGTACTGTAAGGTAAATAAATAATTCTTATTCTTATTATTCTTAAATTTCACAATGAGCCGATGATGTGAAGTATAAATTAGAAAAATGCATCTAAGAACTAGTTTGTGCTGAATCTGGACATGACCAATTATATATCAAATTTCATTAAAATCAGCCCAGTTCCTTTAGGATGAAGAACAAAATTACCCACAAACTTCAAATTTAGTAGAATTCCGCGATGTCTCGCCCGGGTATTTAGAACGACCGCCTTACCTATTCCTGCCGTAATAGCGTCAATGCTCATCATTACCTTGTTCCAGTTTTGAGTGTAAGGTAGCTGGTAGACTTTTGCGTGTGACATTACCATCCCGCCGCACGGAAAGCAACGCACCATTCATGTCTTTAGTAGGAGGCTCACAAAATTATGTAGATCCAACGGTTGTGTATTTTGTCTGCGCTTATTTCATCACGATCATTATCACGTATTGCTACGTCGTAGATGTTATGATAGACTGAGCGCTAATCTACATTAATTGACGATAGATTCTCTTTCCATCAGGACAGTCATCTTCTTGTTTGTTATCCTATGATATTATCCTATAAGGCCCTTATTTCTATGTTTTACCAATCCTAATAACACAGATGTGAAAGTGAGTGTGAGTGAGTGACAGTTTTTATTACACTTTCACGTCTTACAATTACTTAACCAATCATCATGAAATTTTGCATACATATTGTCCGGGTTAAATAGAAGGACATAAAGTACATTTAATTTAGAACAAAAGTATCGTTACAGAGAAAGAGATTAATATCTTTTGAAGCAAGCGATTTTTCGCGCAAAAGCCAGAATTTTGTATCAAAACAAATATTATCCGATTCACAACTGCAACTTACCGGTTTGTTAGTTTTCAAGATGAATGATGATCCATATCTCAGCTTTTTATCGACGTGATAACGATTACCGCTTATTTTTAGTGATTACCGAGACGGATAGCATTACGTGTTTTTTCGAGGCTCTGGTATTTTAACACACCAAATACAGACTGCGACTGAGATTTGGAGTTTCGACATAAACCTAGAAAAAACTCAATAACACATTTGCCTAGCCAGGGGTTCAAACCAGCTCATAATCTGAGCCGAATAAACTAACTCTTACCACCCCTATACTCTATAAGTCTTTATGCTCATTCTAATTTAGCTCTTCAATTTAAATACATTATTTAAACAAATACCAATAAAGTTTATTTAAATTTATTTCCAAATTGGCCAAACTTCTCAAACTATCCAAACCCTACGAAATAACGTTTATTGCTCATTGACAGGTCAACAATTCCAACTGACCTCGGAAACTACAATAAATCCACGATAGTGTCCGTCACAAAACTCTAAAATAGCTTGATTTAATGAAGAGAGGTTCAAATTCAAAGTGGCATCCATTTGCAACCCTTACAAGAGGTGTTTCTAAAAACTAATTAAATCAGTAGACTGTATAATCGTCAGAGTGCTCACGGGCAATATCATGCTGACTTTATACATTATTTCCCTGACTGAGCTCGCAAAATGATATAGATCCAACGGTTTTGTGAGTTGTTTTCGCTCATTAATTATCACGTATTGCTACGTCGTAGATGATACGATAAACTTTTAAAATAGGTTTATTCACCACTAATATTTTGCACTCTTATGTATAAAGGTTGTTATAAATGTGTTAAAATTATTAAGGTTTGATCAATTCATGTATATAGATCGGCAAAATATATATTAATACATGAAGCAAAACTTTGTACCACTTTTTCCTATGATTATGCGAACGGCGGTGTGTTAAATTTCGCACAGTTAATGTTTACGTTGCGAAGGACTGCAGTAATCTAATATTTTTAAACAATATGTATTAGAAATACATTTAACTAATAAAAGTATACATTACACATACTACATTCATTTGACGTAGATGATAGTAGACACACATGTGTAATATTTTCTTTACGGCTACAGTCTGGTGCCAAACATAAAAGAGATTTTATTGTCTAGCTATGGTCGAATTTCGGCCACAGGCGATCGCTAGTCTATATTTCAAAGAGAAAACATTTGTATTATTGTAACAAATATACTAAAAAAACACTAGATGGATCTTAAAGATGATTTCCACATTGTAAGGCAACCCTACCTAAGAGTATCATAGTACCTACTGTTTCATCCGACTGAGCAAAAGTATGTAATGATTTTGGATCACGTGAATTAAGTCGCGAAAACAACTAAGTTATTATTTAACTAGCTGATCCGGTAAACGTTCTTCTGATTCTGTATAAATTATTTATTGTGAATATTTTGGTGAAGGTTAATCGGAGTTGGGGTTAAATAGTGAAAAAAAGACTATACAACCCGTTCACCTAGCGGTATGAAATATACTTTACGACCTATTCACCTAGCGTTATGAAATATATTTTACGATCTATTCACCTGGCGGTATGAAATATACTGTACGCCCTATTAACCTGGCGGTATGAAATATACTTTACGACCTATTCACCTGGCGGTATGAAACAAACTCCACGTAATATTCACCTAGCGGTATAAAACATACATTACGCCTATTCCCATACCTTCCAAGTATACATAAGAAATACAGAAAACGTCGAGCCATTTCAAAGTAGTGCGACCACAAACACCGTGACACGAGATTTATATAATACTTGGTTTAAAGTGGAGCTCCTGACTGGGTGGGTTAATGAAGTGTTTATAGCGATACCTGGCTACCAAGATTTGATACTATAAATTCATTTACATTTTATAGTATCAATTATCCCGCGAATTAAATAACAACTTATCGGAATCATTCAGAATCCAACAGTTACTTTATCTTACAGACAGGGCTCTTTTGTTCCCTAGGGGTGGGATGGATGGTCAGCGCCTATAAATATGGTAAAAATTAGAAATGATCATCTTAAAGTGTTATAAAAGGGCTTTATATTAAAATGCTAGAAAAAAATTGTTTTTTGTATCACTAGATGACAAATTTACCTTTTCAATTTAAATACTTTATTTAAACAAATATCATTAAAGTTTATTTAAATTTATTTCCAAATTGACACTAGTTGACAAACTAGCAGATGGCTCTACTAATGGAAAGAGAAATCATTGTCTATAGACACCGAAGATGTTACTGGAACGTTGCTATCTGTGAGGCAAGATAGTAATTCCACATGTACAAGTCTACCAGCTACATTACCCTCCAAACCGGAATACGACAATGATAAGCATTGACTCTGTTGCAGGAGGAATAGGTACGGTGGTGGAACCAAATACCCGGGCGTGATGTTGCAGAATTCTACAACTTAGAAGTTATGATGGTAATTACACGTATAGCCAATTGGCCGCCTCATAAGAACTGCTTAGCAAAATAACAGATTGTCTTTTTTTTAAAAAATAGCTCGAACCAATACGAGGGATTTATGTTTTTTAACTTAAGTTGCTTCAATTATATATTTGGCCCTACTCAGACTTTAGGCCCAACGCTTTGTATTGAATTACTCAAATAACTAGTAAAATTGTACTTGGACCTTCATAAAATGGCCATCCCTTTAACTGGCGTTATAGCAAACTTGTTGATAGTCAAATTGTATTCAAAAAATAAAGTAACTTAATATTTCGCGGATCTATATGTTTATACTAACAGCTAGAAAATTTATTTTCTAATGTATTGTTTAAGTAATTTTTTTTTGTAAGGATAATCCCTTGAATGAGAGGTTCGAGAGCTTTTATAAATAAATGTATTTATATGTCGGATTATTTAAGGTTCTATTTGCAAAGAAAGAAAGAATGTCCAACTACAAATTCAACCAATTTTTTCGGCACTAAGATGAATTTATAAGTATAAGATACAATTTAATTCACATTATAATCAATTAAATAAACGTTATTTATTATTCGTTTTAACAATAAGATACCTATTTATTTAAAATTATTTAGTTTTATTAATAACATCATATTAATTAATATCATATTTAAGTATTATCTAATAACAATTCAACAAGCGTTATACAAAAAAAAAAACATTTAGTATTATCTAATTTAAAAAAAAGTTAAATGAGAGTCGAGGAATTCTTTTGATTTCTAACTATACCAAAAATGTGAGTTGCCTTTCTCTTCCACATTTGTTTTAACTAATATTGTTTACAAATTCGCCGCTAGAAATACAAACATAAAATATTGGATAAGAAAATATTTTCAATTAATATACACTTTTTAATTTAAGCTATCTTCCTCTTCCAAAGTTCCCACATAACAACAGACAGAAAATGGGATTCATTATGAATCAAAATTTCGAGCAATAATTCATAAAAATAAGAGAACAGATGCGCTGAGTTTTTACAGAATTCTAATAATCTTATTGGATTATAAAGCCGTTTCAAATTTCCGAGGATAAGACTTCTATTTTGATTAATTGGATAATTTTCATTTTCTTATACTCGTACTACCTTTATTTATTTGTATTTTCGATATCTGTTTACTGTACCTGAGACACTTATAAACTTCATTAGTGTTTTATAATAGTAATTCCTCATTTTAAGTGAATTTTTGTACTCTTTATGATAAATAAATATCTGTAAGTCGAATTTTGTGAATTATTTGGATAGTTATGAAAGGTAAAATTTTGTAGTCATTATATTTTATTTGGTGTCAATAAGCGATTGTAGACTCTTTTCATCAAAAGAGCAAACAAACAGATAGCTCTCCTGATGACAAAAGAAAACCATCGTCTATACACACCAAAGATGTTAATTGTTCGTTGTCATTTATATGGCAGGAATGAAATGATACAATAGATGCTATTGTAGAAAGAATACGTGTGACCAGCAGGCCTACTCTTGAAAACAATGTAAATCTTAAACCAATATTGATAAAAATAATAAGTTTCGAATATCGTCAAAAAACGGTACTCTTGAAACCAATATTGCCC
This sequence comes from Apodemia mormo, assembly GCA_036924255.1. Taxonomy (NCBI): domain Eukaryota; kingdom Metazoa; phylum Arthropoda; class Insecta; order Lepidoptera; family Riodinidae; genus Apodemia; species Apodemia mormo. The sequence continues at coordinate 40,290,374 of JAUPFN010000011.1, read as the reverse complement.
ACATTGATTCTGTATAGTAAAGACATAATTATTGGAAATAGATGTTATCGTTACATGTCAAGCTAGTGTTAAAAGTGGAAATTTTAAGTACCGTTTTAAACAAAATAACGAATAAAAGCAATAATAAGTAGTTTCAAAAAATTTCGAAATCCGTGTGGCGCTGTCGCCGAATCCAATAATTGAATATAGTTGTCCAGAGTACGAAAACTTCAAAATTCATTAAATATTCATTTAAAATTCAAATCGGTTTTTAAGAGTCCTACTGGATTGACTTTGCAGGATTTTACCACATATTATGGGCACGAATATAATAAAAGTGACACGTAAAACCAATCGCACGACTTTTATTAATTAACTGCCTCTCAAGTCCTGTTTTGCCCTTCGTGATTTGTTTTTTATTAATTATAGGTACTTACCTATGGAAATTATAGTATGCTTAGTGTATAATATAGAATCCTACAGTGATATGATATGTACGTTAATATTCAATCTAAGTGATAATAACAAATTTTATCTTATCTCCTGTAGTAGAAATGATGACGGTATTCTTCGTTTGATATTGCAATCACGACATAACGCTAACAATACACGAAATCGTACAAAATGGATGATTTTTTCGCTTACATCTTCAAATGTTCAGTCATAATATCTAATATTTTTCGACATTCGGAAAATAAATGCCTTCGAAAATTATATAAACTGTCGACTTGACACATTGATTAATGATATATGTCAGGTGGAGTTCCTCGGATCAGTTTGAGCTCCCACATCGGTAGTTTCAAACAGTTCGTTGCCCCGTTTGCTTTCAATAATATTGCTTATTTAGAAGATATTTATATCTCACGAGATCCTGAAGGAAATTCTAGCCGGATACATTTTCACTGATGGTTTTATAAAACACATATGTTACAATTGGATTGGAAAATTCCTATGCTACAACAAGTGCATTCAAGTAAGTCGTCCAATAATCACGTGATGTTTTAATAGCAGCATTTTAACACCCTTATTCTCCCGCTGATACGTGGTGAGGGTTTAGAATCCCCCCCCCCCCCCTCTCTGTCTCTCTACCCCAACGTATATATTATAATTATTTTTTTTGTCTCTTGCGGCGGGCGGGGAAATCGTTGACGTTGAGTAAAAATCAGCGCGTTGTCGTTTTTCGGTTAGAATCGCGTATTCAAGGAAAGAATTATATACCAAATGTATAAGTTGAAGATTCTACATTTTGAAGGACATGATATTTAGTGGTTATATATGTAACCTATAAAATAAAATGAAACGAGAATATGGCTACATATATAACTACATAGTAAACCTCAACGAAATTAGTGTAGTAATACGTAATAAGTATGGTCACTGTGTAGGCAATAGGCGCGCTTTGGTCAACACGTGTCTCGGCGACAAATCGCTGTTTGTAAACAATGAATTTCGATATCTATGTACGGGTGTTCGTACTAAACATTTTTATTGGGTAATTATGTCATAATGTATTTTTACATATTCGGTATTAGAATCGAATTTTAAATATCCTTTTCAGTATGTAGAATATTTTACCAGTCAACCTGTACATAATATTTAAGAAGTCTGTTGAGAAAACAATAAATATTTTTTTCCTATTTGGGGAAATTCTGTTGAATTGGTATGAATTTTTAGAGTCCAAAAGAAATGTATTCGAGCAAAATGTGGTGTTAATCAGTTACATTCCTGTAAACCACTTTTCAAGTCTCTTAAGGTACTTCCCTTACCATGTTTGTATATTTCAGAGGTATGTGTATTTGTAAAAAAGCACCAAAAGTTATTTAAAACAAATGCTGAAGTCACTGGTAACTCATATTTTAGGAATAGTAAAAAATTATATGTGCCTAATCAAAAATTAAATATTTTTACAAAAAATGTGTATTGTATGTCTATTATTATATACAATCATATTCCTGATAGTCTTAAATCATCACCTATAAATAAATTTCGCAAAAAGTTGTTTGATTTGCTGTTAGATAAAACTTATTATGATATTAAAGAATTTTTAGCCGATAAAATTAAATATTAATGGATAGAAATATAAGTTTGTTGAATTGTCCTTAAAAAATTTCAATGTACCTAGTAAAATTTTGTAAATAGTGAACATTTTGTAAATTTTAAAAAATTTAATTACACAAAATATGAAACTTGTAATTATAAAAATAACTTTTGTAATATGAAATCATTATTGTACATTTATAACAAGTACATAAAATAGAGAAAAAAGACCAACCCGCTGAGTTTCTTCCGCCGGATCTTCTCAGTGTATGGCCGCGTTCCGATCCGGTAGTAATTCTAAATAATCGATAGAATGTTTTAAATGTAATATTATATAATGATAATTTTTTTAAATATTTGCACACCATATCATGGTAGAATATGTCGGTAACTTAATATATTTTTAACAACTTGTAACACCCATATTCTTGCAAATAAATATTTTCTTTCTTTCTTTCTTTCTCAAACATATTCGGAAATAATGTCATTAAGTTTGAATAAAGAGCAAGTGAAATATCATATTTACGTACAGAGGTAGGTACTGTACAGATAAATATGTCATTGCCGGTGAGTTTTTTGAATTTTGGACAAGAAACACATCGCCCGGCAACGTTGTATGAAAAGACGTACTACTAGGTTGTAATTTGAATTAAATTTGAAGCCCTCGGCTGAGGCTCAGGTCTTCCAACTCATGCTCGACCTGCAATTGCCTATTTCCCGGCTTTGCAATAATGTACTATTATTTTTATCGATATCAAACTCAATATGTTGTATTCTTACAAATAACGGCATAAATGTGTTAAGAATACATATCACATTACACGAAAGTGGAGAGAGATTTACGTATCGACTAACTTAATCCTGCGAGTCTGCAATGAATAATGCTTAAGACGACGCGCACACCGAAAAAAATCACTTTCGTCATATTTCCCAAAAGCGCCAAAAGAATTAAAACTTTAAGATTGTGGGTAAAAGAGCTATACTCGGGTAATAATAAGTTTTAGCCGCTTTTAACACTCATGGTATAAAAATTTGATGTTTCATTCAAAAGGCAAAAAAATTACAATCTTGTAAATATATCTTACAAAAAACTAAAAAGTATGGGCATGGCTAGATTTTGCACGCGCAGCCTTTGGCATAGTAGGCCAAAACATTAAGCACTAGCTGTTGCCAGCGACTTCGTCCGCGCGGACTTCGTTTACTCCGCACAGCCCCTCCCCCGTAGGTGATAGCGTGATAATATGTAGCCTATATGTTGACCCGACCTGTTATTAATATTCATGCAAAATTTGAAGTAAATCCATGCAGTACTTTTTGAATTTACCCCGGACATATACACATACATATATACATACAGACAAACTGACAAACAGACATACAGACAAATAGACAAAAATTCTAAAAACTATATTTTTGACTTCGATAACGATTGTAGATTTTCTTTATCTAGAGAGAGAGATAGAGTATTCTTTTAAAAAAATATTCAATGTACAGTTTTGACTCTCCTAATAAAGGTAATAGCAAGACAAGCGAAATAAAGAACCATATTTCGCGGGCAAATTATGCACGCATAAAATTACAGGCAAAACGATTTTACGCCCCCGTAACTTCGTAAACCCCTACATTGCAATTTTATTTCTATCATAAGATAGCTAATAAGCAGATAGCTCCCTTGATGGAAAGAGACAACCATCGCCTAAAGGTATTAAAGATGTTAATGGTGCGTTGCTGTCCTTGTGGTGGAGTCTTAATGCCACATGCATAAGTTCATCGAAATCGTTATAATCGTTTTCTAGTAATCTTCTTCTTCTATATATGTAAAAATCAATTGCTTTTCGTTAGTCTCGCTAAAACTCGAGAACAGCTGAACCCATTTGGCTAACTTTGGTTTTGAATTAATTGTTGAAGTCCAGGGAAGGTTTAAAAGGTGAGAGAATATAGAAAAAAAAATAAGAGTAGTTAAAAAGACAGAAAAACGTTTGCGGGGTTAACTAGTCTAACCCCGCAAACGTTAAATAAATAAATAAATAAATAAACTTTCTTTATTTATTTATTTATTTATTAACACTTTATTGTACACAGAAAATAACATTAATAAGAGAATACAAACGTAACTATAGTACAATGGGCGAGCTTATCTCTACTTAAAGAGATTTCTTCCAGCCAACCCGTTAAAGGAGAATAAAATAATGAAAGAAAAGAAATGAGTAGACCTAGTGTACAAAAAAAGATACAAATTATATAACTAAACCTAACATATACTTACGATTTAAAAAAAAAGTAGAAAAATATATATACAATACAAGAGATATTTAGACTTCAGCTAGAAAGTGTTCCTTAACTCGTTTTTTAAAGGATACTAAAGTCTGGCAAAGGCGAATCTCACTGGGCAGAGAATTCCATAATTTTACAGCAAGTACTGCGAATGAGTGCGAATAAGCAGCAGAGTTGCTAGGAGGAAAGCGTAACAAGGTTCTAACATTAGAGCGACATGGGGACTCAGGGGAGTGCAAGAAACTAAAGGAATCACGAAGATACTTTCTTCTTGTTGCTATTATCAAAGTAAATTTTCTCAGACGGATAATTATTAATTGCGAGTAATTAGTGGGTTTAACTCAATTATATATTTTCATAGCTAAAGGTAGTATAATCACTAGCTCCCATAGTGCAGGGGTTCATCTGTCGCCTACGGGCATGGAGTGCGTAAATATTGAATTTTTTTCTTGTAGTGACAATGTATGACTACATTCTACACGCGTAAGTACCTAGTGAGCAAAATGTTGTCTTCATACCTAACACGGATTAATAAAAACTAGCGTTTGATCTGTTGTCGAAATTCTTTATGACTTCGTTTGACGACCACAGACCAGAGTTTAATGTAGTAAAATACTATGCTACATGGAAGTCGTGTTCCATTTTGTTAACACTAGCTGCAGCGCTGAAAAAATAATAAGTCGTCCAACTAAAGTCAAAACTTGTTAAACGTTACTGTACATATTTATATATAAATTGCATTCCATTTCATTTTTTATTTTATTTTAAGTAAATTGCTCCCATCTGTTCAATAGTATCGTAAGGTTATGTGTAAGTTGATACCAAATAAATTGACAAAAAAAACGGGGAAACGTCCCCGCTCCCCTCTCTCTTTTACCGCTTTCTCTCGACTTTAACGAGATACCCAGCAGTAAGTAAGCATATATTCTTCAATAAAGGGGCACTGATGAACACGGGGAATAATTATATGAGGTAGAAGAAACATCCTAACTTACAATTTTTTACGTAAAAAAGTATCATTACGCCCGTATCCCCGAAGCGGTAGGCAAAGGTACACAACAAGTGCAATCACGATTAGCCGAAGATATTTAGTCCCACAATGTGATAGGTGGCAAGCCTATCGCCAACCGGGCAAACTATCCAATCTCGAGCAACGTAGTTATTTTTTTTCAGAAAACTAAAAAAAACACATTTTTGAATTACCCGACCCGAGAATCGAACCCGTGTCTTGTGGTCAACACTGACTTTGGACCACTAGACCACAGAGGCGATCATTTACGTTTTTCATATTATTGGCGTTAAGCGTCCTGCCATGATAATAAATATCCAAAGGTGTATTCAGTTGAGCAACCGGTCGCCATGATGGATGTCCTCTCATTATTCGGTAAGCAGACACGTATTTCGCAAATAATTACCACTTATTTTTCACTTTAATGAAGCAGATGCTTCTTTTTAAACATGGTTATGTATGACTTTAATACTACTAAGGTTCCCTAGTAATTTATATGTATAGTACTAGCCGACCCCGCGGCTTTATTTGCCTGGATTTAATTGGATAACCCTTGGTTTTAGTTTTTCGCATGGATACCCAATTTTTTATATACCGCCGCACGGATAGCAACATAAAGTTCTAAGTAAATCTAGAGAAATAAATACCTATTCATTCTATCTCATTCTCTGAGGTGTCATCTTTTCGTTTAATCAATCTTAATATGTTGACCCGAATTAGAAAGAGAAGGTGAGACCTCAGGGTGACAGTAATATTTGCGGTTTGGTTCAAGTAGGTATTAGATTTTATTATATGTATACAGATTGAATAGCAAATAAGAACATCCCTCTCATAACCATTGCATTGCAGAGGCAGCAATCGTGTTAAAATGCAATGTCACCAGATATCTATACATCTATACAAATTAATAAAAATTGGAGTGTCTGTTTGTAATATTAAAATAACTGCTTCTTACTAAGTGCATATATAAGTATACACGTACACATACCAAATTAACATTTTTTTACCATTTTTGTCTGTCTATCTGTCTGTCTGTTTGTTCCGGGTAATCTCCGAAATGGCTGGGCCGATTTTAACGGGACTTTCACTGGCAGATAACTGATGTAATAACGAGTAACTTAGGATACTTTTATTTTTTAAAAATTCTACCCGGACGAAGTCACGGGCACAGTTAGTTATATCAATAAAATAGAACTATTTTTATTTTTGCTGATATATCTACTAACTATAATATTTTACTGTAGATATTATTCTGAATAATTTTGACTGAAATAATCAATGTTAATATTATAAATGCAAAATTTCGGATGTTTAATGGATAGGTGTTTGTTACTCAGTCCCACAAAAACTACTAAACGGATTTGAATGAAATTTGGCACACAGGTAGATGATGACTTTTTATCTCACAAACTTAGGTGATCCCGCGGGATTAGCCAAAAACTTTTTAATGCAACGGGCTGCACGCTGCAGGTAGTTCTGATATAATTTTGAATGTGGCTATAGACATTCAGAAAAATGTATTAAAAAATTACTCGGAAGGGCCATTCCATATATTAATATAATATATATTATGGATCTTTAGGTCAAGTGTTATGCGACTCAATAATAGCTTCTAATGTTTACCTTAAATTACGGAAATAATCTTTATATATATATATATATATATATATATATATATAATAAAAATTAATTCCTGAAATAGTTGTACGCGCATAACCTTGTAATAAAATGCAAATATCCTTATTTTAAAATTCAATGTTGTCAGTAAAAGGTTACCGTACAGTCTTTTTTTTTAATTTCATAGTTTGAAAAGTGCGTGAATGAGTAAGACAGAAAATAGTGAATGGGTTCTTCAAATCCTTGATAAAAACAACTGACAACAAAAATGTTTTCACTGCACGGACATACTGTATATGGATGAGTTTGTCTAATAATTTCATTAGATACACCACTCGTGCGAAGCCGTGGCGAGCAGCTAGTAAATAAAATATAAATTAGAAACCTATTTATTAGAAATAAACTAGTTATAAAAAGTAATTTAACGAGTGTAGGAATGTATTTATTAAAAACGCTTCCGAAATCCTTATACGCCAGATTAAAATGGAAAGACATTATTTAGGTTCGTTTTCTGTAACATTTGTCTACTTCTGCGCAAAACCAACCCATTTCGTGTCGTTACTGGAAACTGTCTAAATAAGAAATAGATACCCTTCTAACTGAAACATTCCTAACTAGATGTATTGTTTGAACCAGATTTTGCTTGTAGATTCAGATAGGTAGAATCTCTATACATAAATGTCTTAGATAGAATTTTTTTAATATCATTAGATAGAAAACAAGCAGATGACACTTCTGACGGAAAGATAAACCATCGCATATAGACACTAAAGATGTTAATAGTACGTGGCTATCCGTGTAGCGGGATGGCCATGCCATATGCAGAAGTCTATCGGCTACCTTACCCTCCAAACCGGAACACGACAGAGACAAGCCTTGAGACTATTGTGGCAGGAATTGATATAGCGGTGGTAACGAATACCCAGTCGTTTCGGAAATGTGCGTCCTAGTAGTCATGATGGTAACACGTGTAGCCAATCGGCGCCTTTTACAATCTGCCTGTTAGATCGACAGTTGGTCAATTATTCAAAAGAGCTCGGACCAACACAGGGGAAAATTTATAGCAGTTTGGCAAAATGCTTGACAGAGAGGCAGAAAGTCTATTGATTAAATAGGGCCCAAATTAACGTATTATTTTGATGTTTTTAAGCAGGAAATGTTTCATACCTTAAAAGTTTACCTACTTGTTAGCTTGCTGTTCATCACAAAAAGCCTCTTAATAACCTTTGTTATAAAACGAAATACCCAAATTATTTATAAATTGAATATTTTACTGCAAACACTACAAACCCATAGATGCAAATAATTATATCATTTCAATTATTGCTGAAACCTAATTGAATTATATAAAATGATAAATATGTTTACATAAATGTGTAAATAAATTAAATACTCATTTTAATAAAATTTATTAGCGAATCTTAAAATGATAATAAATGCAAAAAAAAATTAAATTGTAAATTAATGTGATTTTATTTTGATATAGATTTGATTATGAATTTTACATCTATCGCATGCAATGACGTCAAATATGTTAACAAACAAAATACATAACAGTTGATGCACCATATTTAATACAATGAATGATTATGATTATTATAATTAACCAATCTGGTGTTGGAGATTGTACACAATTATGCGACATAATTTGATTAAATTGGTAACACAATGTTGCTATTTGTATTTCCTGAAACCGACCTTCCATATCTGTTTTGTCAATATTTTATATACCATTCTTGTAACATGTTCTAACCAACCGATTTTTCATTTTCCATTGCAATCCCACAGAAAATTCCTTGGCATTGAACTTCATATCTTTAGACTAAGATTTCCTTTTAAAATTTCAATGTAAAATCTATTATTATTTAAAAATGACAGTACGGATCTCTAAAATGACAATGAAACAGGCATGTATAATCGTTGGGTCAGAGGTTTGAAGGCCTTTACGTATTATGCCACGGACACACCCATCCACCCGTTGCTCACAAAAGCCTGTACAACAATAGACAAAAGATTATTTTAGAAGATAAGAGCCAGTATAATGACCTACAGCCCGATAATCCACACTAATACAAATACATATAAAAGGGGCATTTCACGTCAAGTGGACAAGGAAACAAAGTAGGTTATGGTTATATTAGTGGATGTTTTGATATGTACACAATTTATTTCGTGTGACGCTTAAGTGTTGTAAAATTAAAGTTACTTTAAATATACTAAAAAGGAATTTATTTTAAAATTATTGGTGTAAATTGAATTTCTACGAGTATTTGAATAGAAAACCAAAAGTAAAGGTTTCACCTAAGACTTTGAGACACTTCGATTTGTTTTTTTTTGTTTTCACTTCAAATTAAGACGTCACAAAACAGTAAACAATACTATATGTAGTAATAAAAGTGTGGTATTTCGATAGCATTAACAAAAAAAATCATAAATAAATTTATGGCCATATTGCTGTTTAAATATTACCCCATTAAAGTAGAATCGTGAGCTAAATACCCTCGAGGCGTCGCGAGTATTGCTGTGAGACCTTTCATATCGGTGACACCGACGATTGGCATATCGGTGACACCGACGATTGGCTGTGATTTATGAGTCGAAAATGTACAGTCATCTACAATACTTACTATAAAAGTTCTTTTAAGGAACGTCGTCAAAGGAACTTTACTAAGTCCATTTGTTTAATGGCACGCAAGAAAACAAGTGGATCTTGTAATTAGAAGTAATAATATTCGAATTGTTAATAATCGTATAATGTTATGAATAGTAATACTTTTATCTTTTGTGTTATTTGGAGCTCCTTTGAAGAATGCACCATCTGATTTACTATATTAGCATTTCGCAACAGGTCAAAGATAACTTTACCACCTAGTCGTGCTACCTACTTAACAGCACATTGCCCAGTCCTGTCACAATAATGTCAGTGCTTATCACTGTCGTGATTCAGTTTGAAGGGTAAGGTAGTTGGTAAACTGAATACATGTGGTACGGAATCACTGCCATGGTGACAACGCACCGTTAAAGTGTGTCCAATTTGGTAACCATCTGCTTCTTTGTTATACCTTTTAAAAATTGTTCGTTGATTTTTTTTTTAATTTTTATAACTTTAAGCAAACACGCACTCTCAGGCACAAACAGATATTATATACCCTCCCACATACACATTTATCCACACAGAGAGAGAAAGAGAGACACACTACTGCCTACTGTGAAACTCTCAAACTATGATGTTAATTATGTACTCATTTGCGTAACAGATTTCATGGCTAGAAAACTTAATAGCGAGTAAACGAGTGTATGTTTATGAGCATGTGTATATTTTTAGTTCCATATGATTTGCTTTTGTTGTCTACTTTGCAAAATTTTTGATGACAAATTCAAACAATTGTTGGATTTATTGGAATATTGAAATGATCATATCAGCTAATATACGTCTGCTTTCCAGTCATAAAGTGGTGATAACGGCAAGATTCCTCATAATTCTTAAACTTGTGATGGTGCTTGTATTTTAAGTATCTTATAAATTTGTGTTGAATGTGCTCTAACCTTTGAATATGGGTAACGTATTGTGGACTCCAGATAGAACTGCAATATCCAAGTTCACTACGTACGTATTACGCATAGTATAAAATCGTAAAACGAACACTATAAACGAACACAGAAACGGATAACCAACCCTTAACACAAAACCAAGATTTTTCTAAACCTTCCTATTATTTACATGTCGAAATGTTTGGAAAATATCAATTTAAATAGACCATGACAGCGGATGGTTTTCCTAACTCAAAGATGATAGCATGATACTGCCTAGATACTGTTGTGTATTAAGCTACGCCTTTGTACCATTTTTGTACAATAAAGTAAATAAAATACAGTCAAGATTAAAGTTAAATCTACTACTTTTTTATTAGACAGAATCTGTCTCGCGTAGTCACCAAATCGAAATGAAACATTACACAAATTCAAAATTACCATCGAAATATTAGTCAATCTTCTAGCTCCAACTGTCACATAATGAGATGATTCGGCGGAAGAAAATCAGTCGGCTTTTTTTTTTTTTTCAATTAAAATGTTGAATCAATTCCGTTAATTATTAGAGATTGGTAAGAATAGCAACCATTCCCGGGCAGAAACTCTCTATAGACTGAATGCTTTGATGGACTAAATTGTCAATAAATTCGTATGGCCTAGAAGGTGATTATTATGAAAGAATTAAAGGGTATAGTCCGTCTATACCCTTTAATTCTTGGAAAACATAACCCTCTTTCTAGCAAAATCGGATAAAAAATAAAATATAAAAATGCTACCTTGTCAAAGAAAAAACATAAGGATAAAACGATTACAAAATTATACAAACTATCGGCATAATAAATAATGTTACACATTAAGTATAATTTTGTCATTACGTTGATTAATCGAAGTACGTAAATGTGCGGGCGCACAATACTATAATTAATATTATTCAGCCACATTAACGGCTCAGTAAGTGGCATGGCCTCGCCAACTTGTAGAAATATTTTAGCATACCGTAAAGAAATTTAAAAGCGACAATCTCGATGTGTTTGTCAGAATAATATTTCTATAATACGTATATTTTTTAGCAAACAAGCAGATGAGTCTCCTGATGGAAAGAGTCCACCATCGCCTATAGAAAACTATGTTAATGGTGCGTTGCTGTCTTGTGGCGAGGTCTCTTGCCACATGCATAAGTTTACCGGCTACTATACCCTCCAAACCGGAACACGACAGCGACTAGCACTGACGCTATTGCAGCAAGAATAAGTAGGGCGGTGGTACCAGACCCGGGCGAGACAATGCAGAAATCTACCACCTAGTAAAAACGGACTAACAGGAATTTTATCAAGATCAACTTTTCTGTATTGGTTCAAGTCCCTTTGAAAAATAGGCCAATTGTAATTCTGTCTTGGCTATTATTGTCATTATCATCGCGATAATTATGTAGTAGAGTTCTGCGACGTTTCGTTCGGGTCTTTGTACTTTTAATGCCGCAAAAGCATCAATGCTTGTCACTGTCATGTCCCGATTTGGACGGTAAGGTAATTGGTAAAATTATGCATATGGCATTAACATTTCGCCACAAGGATAGCAATGCCCCCCAAATATCTATGGTGTGATCTTTGCAAAAAACTCAAGCAAGCAAGTGGTCTTTATATAATTAAAATTAATAATATTTGAAGATTAATAATGTTATGGATAGTAATAATATTATGTTTTGTGATATTTCGAGCTTATTTGAAGAATATATCATCTATCACGAGAACCATCTGCTGCTCAGATAAGATTGATTATTATCACAATTGAGTTCTAGCTTGGAGCATAAGGTCGAATATTGTAATATCAAGTTTTGGAAAGTAATGGTCCAAGAGCTGGCGACGAATTTTGGGAAGATCCTTTTAGCAGATTGGAATTACGAAAATGTATGATTTCGTCGTTTCATGTATTTTGTTGTGTACAATTTAAATGTTAAGTAAATAAATAAATATAAAATAAATTTATTGGTAACATTCGTAAAATGTGTTAGAAGGTACTTTAAAACTGACAAAAATGTTTGGCATATTTTTTTCGAATTCTAAAAAAACCTAATTAAAATATGAAATAAAAATCAAGTTGCCAAAAATACCTTTTTTGGGATTTTTGTTTTGAAAATTTTGTATACTGCGCAGTAGTGAAATGACCGCAAACGCTCAGCCAGACTCGTAGGGTCGGTATCGCCATTTAACGAAATTATATATTTTCGCAATTCTAATCTGCCAAAGGACCTTCCTGAAATTCATCGCTAGCTCCCAGTCTATAAGATCAGTTGATGTCATGATTGTATTATAGCTACAAACGAGAGGTGAAAATTTGTCACAGTCGTATCCTTGCATGGAAAGGTACCTTCCTTTCCATGCAAGGATACGAATAAAAATACGAATTGCGTCCCAATCTTGGTCTAGCTTGAATCTTAGATCAAATGTTTTCACTGTCGTGTTCTAACTTCAGGTTTAAGGTTAGATATATTCTCAGTCATATTCTAGCTATAAGCTTTAGGCCTAGGATATACTTACAATCGTATGCTAGCTTCGAGCTTATGGTCGAATGTTATCACAGTCATGTATTAGCTTCAAATCTACGCACATTGCACAGTCATGTTCTAGCTTGAAGCTTAAAGTAAGATGGCATCACAGTCGTGATCTAACTCAAAGTTTAAGCTGGATTTTATCATAGTCGTGTTACAGTTTCAAACTTTCCTTATACGTCATTACAGTAGTTCTCTAGCTTTAAGGGTGAGGATGACTATTGCTACAGTTGCACTCTGACTTCTTATGTACTACCGCTTAGAAGACCTTGACGCGAAATACGTTATCATCAAGACAAATCCAAAGACTTCCTATACATGCACATATATGTGCACATGTATGTGTACAATATACAATAGCGACGGCCAATTTACATTCCCTGTAACTGGGTGTTTAAAAGTGGCTTATTCCACAAATCCCCGTTGACAATCCCTATCAATGGGGATTAGTGAATTTTTTGTTCATTAATCCCCGTTAACGACAATTGGAGCTTGTAGTGGGGATTTATGAACTAAAAAGTTCATTAATCCCCATTACGTTAAAAATAAAATACTAATGTAAGAATCAGGTACCTTTTATTTATAATTGGATAAGAACTCACTTATTGATTATTTTATAATCAAACTAAATGAAATTTAAGCCTGATTAAAATACTTAAAAAAATTACTTAAAAATTTACAAAAAAACAGAAATCAGAGTCACAAACGTTGCGATCAACTTTTATATTACCTTGACTATTTTAAAAAAAATTCATTACTTGAAAGTAACTATCTGTATTTTATTTTATAGTACTTATGTTTTCTTATTAATAGCTGTCATTTTATTGAAGAAACGTAACTAATAGTTAAAAATCTGATTTTATTATAAATGGTGATGAATCGGTTGCTCAGGCTCAAAGGAGCTCTGAATGTTTTTAAAATAGTCAAGAAAATATAAAAATTGATATCAACGTTTGTGACTCTGATTTCTGTTTTTTGTAAATTTTTAAGTAACTTTTTAAGTGATGTAATCAGGCTTAAATTTAATTTAATTTGATTATAAAAATAATACCAGCCACATCAACGCTCACATGCACAAATAGAAAAAGAAGCATTACAAAAGACGCCAAGTTCGCCATTAACAAAAACTTCAAGAGGGGCAAGAAATGGTACGTGAGGTATATTGTCATATAACACATACATCGAGCATAACACATATATATCGAGCTTCAGCTTGGAAGTAGCTTGGATGTTATCACAGTCGCGTTCTATTTTGGACCACGTTATTGGTAAATCTGCGGATTCTCCTTAGGCTTTGAGGAATCATTCACATACATATGTGATGTTTATAAGCAATGACTGATGTCGGTTAAATAAGCAGAGTAACCGTTTCATAATTTACTAACTGTTGCCAGCGACTTCGTCCGCGCGGGCTTCGCTTACTGCGCAATGCTCCTCCCCCGTAGGTGATAGCGTGATAATATGTAGCCTATATGTTGACCTAACCTGTTAGTAATATTCATGCAAAATTTGAAGTAAATTCATGCAGTACTTTTTGAGTTTACCCCGGACATACATACAAACAAACAGACAAACTGACAAAGATTTTAAAAACTATATTTTTGGCTTCGATATCGATTGTCGATCACGCCCCAAGTATTCTTTTAAAAAATATTCAATGTACAGTTTGACTTTTCTATGATTTTATTATATGTATAGATTAGTTATATGTCAAAAATATAGCCAATGATTTCTAGATCATCAAAATAAAGGTTATTTTAAAATTTTATGCTAATTTCTAGTCGAATAAGAAAACCAGGAAATTGACGAATAAATCAACGATACACCGAATATTCCAGCACGCTCAGACGCCATCTGACTTTAAATATGCAGAAAAATGATTTAATGACAACCCATAAAAACGTTGTCGACGAAACAGCATCGCTTACATAAAAATTCTGCTGAAAGGAACCGTATAATAATGGCGTGCCGCGTGACGATAAATTATCGAAGCGCTCATTCTCGCCATAACAGAAAATTATTGAGCCTTGGTTAAGAGTGTTTTGATTTTTCAGAGCAGTTTTAAAAGATCAACATAAACCATCAAATTATGTTTTATACTATTAATCGTTGGCACTTGGTGAAACTGCGTTTTGGTTTTAATTATCATAAACCTTCATAATGTTTGATATGTTTTGTAGAGAAATCTATCTATATTTGTTATCGCCTATATATGATTTCTGTGGTTATCGCCTAGTGATAGAAGACATCAATTTTAGAGATTAATCAAAATATTCGGTCTTACCATAGACTAAACTACAAGATATTTTTTAAGTTTGACTACTATAGGAACACTGCACATTTTTAATATGGGTTAAGTAATTTTCAAGATATGGACAAATATGTGAAAACGTGACAACCTGAATTGTCTAAGTGCAGCAGCGAGGTGGTCTCGTTAAAAATAAAACGCAGGTTTCAGGAGAAGCTGGGGCATTGAAGTTAGGTTTGCAGTATTATTTATATAATATAAACGTAAGTACATATAAACGTCAAGCAAATACGTTATAAACATTTCTAGGGCAAATACGCGGATAGAGACGTTCGAATTTTGGCACAGTTTAAATTAACGTACCAGAAACTTTTATTAATTTTAACTTAAATGCACTAGACATACATTAAAAGAATCATCACGCCCGGGTCCCTTGCGATGTAGGTAGAGTAAACTGAATGTCTATAGACTTTCCAGTTCACCACGATTCACTGGTTTGTCGGTTGGCGAGATAAGTGGTGATCTTCATCGTCGCATTTAGCGGCATGTTAACGATTATCGACTATTTCTAGCGATAATCGGGACGACAGTTTAACATGCTCATCCGAGGCACGGGAGTAGTAATACACCACTCCGCCAGACTTCGAGTTGCTACTGAGGATTAGATTTTGAGGTAACCTCGAAAAAACTTCAATAACACTTTTGTCCGACCCGAGGAATGAACCCGGGAACTCATGGTCTGAGCCGAATAGACTAACTCTAGACCACGAAACGGTCAAACATTAAATTAATAAAAATAAACATTACATACACGACGTTCATATTACATACACGAGAATGTACACAAATGTATACAATTTTCTTTACGGAAATCAGTTGTGAAATATAAAAGAAATTTTACTGTGTAATTTATGGTCTAAATGACCACAGGACAACTGCTAGTTGCAATTATTACGTGTTATTTCCTTACCTTTGATATGTAACAGTTTAAAATGAATTGACATTATTTTATCAAACGACCTGTCATTTTCCCAATCAGTGAACAAACATCAGTGAACGTATAATTGTCGAGCCCGTCGATGGCTAAAATAAACACATAATTATCCACATTACGCAAATTCGTCAACGCCTATTAATTTAACCGACAGCTTAAACATTCACAAGACATTGATAATGATTTTGATCCGGTTACGCAACTGGGTCAAAATATTTGCTGTGGTTATTTGTAAAATATAAGGCTGTACCTACCGATATACGACTATCAAATGGTAGTATTGTTATCATCCAATATATAAAATAACTTGTCATATTAGTATACATTTTTCATTTTGTATCAATTAATTATAATATTCATTAATTAATTGATACGACAAAAGACCTCATTCTATCAACCACAGACCGCACAAATACTAACAGACACTTATTAAATGAAACTATTTTACATCACACTTGAACTTTTATTTCGCTATAAGTATCTATACATATAATAAAATCGTAGGAAAGTCAAAACTGTACATTGAATATTTTTTTAAAAGAATACTTGGGACGTGATCTACAATCGATATCGAAGCCAAAATATATAGTTTTTAGAATTTTTGTCTGTTTGCCTGTTTGTCTATTTGTCTGTTTGTCCGTTTGTCCGTTTGTCCGTTTGTCTGTTTGTCCGATTGTCCGTTTGTCCGTTTGTCCGTTTGTCCGTTTGTCCGTTTGTCCGTTTGTCCGTTTGTCCGTTTGTCCGTTTGTCCGTTTGTCCGTTTGTCCGTTTGTCCGTTTGTCCGTTTGTCCGTTTGTCCGTTTGTCCGTTTGTCCGTTTGTCCGTTTGTCCGTTTGTCCGTTTGTCCGTTTGTCCGTTTGTCCGTTTGTCCGTTTGTCCGTTTGTCCGTTTGTCCGTTTGTCCGTTTGTCCGTTTGTCCGTTTGTCCGTTTGTCCGTTTGTCCGTTTGTCCGTTTGTCCGTTTGTCCGTTTGTCCGTTTGTCCGTTTGTCCGTTTGTCCGTTTGTCCGTTTGTCCGTTTGTCCGTTTGTCCGTTTGTCCGTTTGTCCGTTTGTCCGTTTGTCCGTTTGTCCGTTTGTCCGTTTGTCCGTTTGTCCGTTTGTCCGTTTGTCCGTTTGTCCGTTTGTCCGTTTGTCCGTTTGTCCGTTTGTCCGTTTGTCCGTTTGTCCGTTTGTCCGTTTGTCTGTTTGTCTGTTTGTCTGTATGTATATCCGAGGTAAACTCAAAAAGTACTGCATGGATTTACTTCAAATTTTGCATGAATATTACTAACAAGTCAGGTCAACATAATACCGACATATTATCACGCTATCACCTACGGGGGATGAGCAGTGCGGAGTAAACGAAGTTCGCGCGGATGAAGTCGCTGGCAACAGCTAGTAGAATATATTATTTAATTGATCGATCGATTACGCTTTTTAAAGCATCTTTACGACGTAATTTTCTTTACTATTACGTCTACTACTACTAGAATATTACGTCCTGAGTAGAATATTACGCTTATTTAAAAAGCGAAACCAGTCGATAAACTAGTTTCAATTATTAATAATGGAATTTCACCAAGTACTGACGATTGAAAGTGTAAAATTAACTAATATATACAATGATGGGCGGAAAACGTGTAGCCGCTAGTAGCCGCTCTATAAATTAAGTGGAGAAAAAACTTTGGACCCTTTTTAAGACAATAGCACGAACGATGAAGTATGAAATACGTCACAGAAGTTTACATTAAGGAGGACTGCAGAAACCTAATATTATTTAATAAAATGCCTTAGAAATACATTAAATTAGTAAAAGTAACCGTTACACATATGACATAAGTAATAATATACACACATACACGTTATTAATGTGACATAGATGATAATATACACACATGAACACTATTTTCTTCATTGGTAAAGTCAGTTGTGAAACTTAAAAGAGATTTTATTGTTTGGTTTATGGTCGAATATCGGCCACAGGCGATCGCTAGTATAAGTAAATGCCTGTAAATTTCAAACGATTGTAGATATATCGTGAGTAAATGGAAATGTGCCATGTGCTATTTTATCGTGCCGAATATGAAGCCAAGTTTAAAAATATGGAGTGATATTATTTCATCGATAAGTACTATAAGTGATATATGTAAATGCCACCTACGCTGACATCCTAAGAAATTGCCTTGAAATGCGTATCCGGTTTATCCATGCTATCATCATTGTGTAGCTGTTGGCTTCTATTTTGCTACATATATTTTTTATCTTCCTTTTTCACAAGGCTGAAGTTTAGTAGTATATACCCTTAAAGTAAGTAGCAGTATCTTCACGTAAATTCACGCAGTGGTGATCCAAATCGCCATATTATACTGACCTGATAACGGTTACCATTTACTTCTTAAGATAGCTACGATTGAAAACATTATGTATTCGTCTAAGGATCTTAGGTATTAATTTTGGATTCTCGAGGAAAAGCTAAAAAATAAAATATTGATTGTTGTTGAGCTGTGTTTAGCTCAACAACAATCAGTATTTTATTTTTTATTTGCATTATGATACAATGCAATTCCTAATGACTTTAAGGAATTGCCTTTAAAAAAGTTCCGAAATATTTCAGCAAATTGGTTTAACGAAAAAAGTTATTATTCAATTTAAGAATTTATAAAACATAGCAATTGAAGCTTAAACACATTTTTTATATTAATTAATATATTTGTTTTAATTATTTTTATTCAATATCTAGACTTTGTAGTGAATAATAGCAATTGTAATTAAATGGAAATTTTAAATCTTTATTTTTATTATTACAATCCAAATCATGTTTAAAAGTGTGATTTTGTAAGTGTTGGGCTGTGCGAGTTACTTCCATCGTGGCTACTAGAATGCAGAACACTACCATGTTCTGCATTGTCTCGCCAAAGTCTGGCACCACCGTCTTACCTATTCCTGCCGCAATAGCGTCAGTGCTTATCAATGTACAGTACCCGGCGATAAATATTGCACATCGACCTTTGGAAAGAGACAATCGGCTAATTTCGGCTTCGTAGAGCGTTATCTCTGTCGCACAAAATACAAACAGTCCGGTACCTATTAGGAGCTGTTAAAACAAGTGATTTGCTTCTTTTGATATTTTTATTCTTTGTATAAAATACACTAATTTTTCTATAAGTGATGGCTTTAGGTTGGGGTAAAAGAAAATAAAAAAACATTTTTACATTATGTTTACGTATTTAATTATTTTGGAACATTACAGCTTTAGTGTACATAATAAACACCATTATACCTATTGCTAAAATGAGACATTGCAATAAAAATAATAATAATTCTAATTCTCAATTACTTCCATTTCACTATCTGTGCTCTCAAAGAGGTCAATATCACTGTCACTATCAGCCGTATTTATTACTAATCTATCAGTGTAATTGTCTAAACTGTGTTGAATGCTTCTATATTCATTCTCACATTTGATTGCATGATCGCAAACCTTTTTCCACTCTTCAGCGCCGATCATGTTTACTTTTTCAGTCAATAATGTTTTTACTGTAGTTAAGTTCATACCCACATTTCTAGAGGCTACATAGCCTTTCAGTTGAGACCATATATTTTCAATTGGATTAAAATCCGGATGATATGGTGGCAATCGCAACACAGTGTGCCCATGTTCGGCAAGTATTTTGTCCACAGAAAACTCTGTATACCTCTCCTTGTGCTGACATATAATAGCGTAAATCTGGGTTTTTGTTAATTTTGGATCAACTGGAATTTCATGTCTGTTTAACCAGTTGATCATTTCCCGTTTAATGGTGTTTGAGTTGGGGGGTCTCTCAACATACTTGTTGTGATAGGGTGCGTTGTCGATAACTAGAACAGAATCACTGGGTATATTTGGGATTAATTGGTTAACCAGCCATTTCTCATAGTTATCGTTATTCATTTCATTGTGATAGTCACCTGTAGTGTCCGTGGATTTATACGTTAAAAAAGCACCGGGTACAAAGCCTTTTTCATTTCCCGCATGAACTATTATCAAACGTTGACCTTTTGAAATTGGCTTTTTTACTCCTTTTTTCTTATCGTCACTCCAAGATTTCCCTTTAGTGTGGGATGCATGTATATATGACTCATCCATGTAGACGATATTTTTTCCTGTTTCGCGAAATTTGCGTATTTTATCAAGGTATTCCATTCGTTTGAGACTAACGTCGTGCTTTTCCATTAGAATTTTTCGATTATCTTCCATTTTAGTGAACTGAAATCCCATGTCATGAAGTATTTTTCTCAATGTTTTTTCAGACCCATTGTAATTAATAGCTTCAGATAACTTAGCTTTTAATGATTTTATTGTTGGCAGTTCATTAAATCGTAAGTGAAAATCATACACCATTCTTCGAACAACATCGTAATCAAAATCGTCCATATCCAAACGAAATTGCTTTTTTGGTCTCCCTTTTTTTGGAGTGCTGAACTTAATTTCAGTCGAATGTGTTTCAGTACTGACTTCGTTTAATATATTGTTCAAAGTTCTTCTTGAAATTCCAGTGGCATTTGCAACTCGCTCTTGAATCTTCTTAAAATAACAACTTACATTTTCATCTACTTTTTTTTTAAATCTATCAGCTTCGCTTACAAAGTATTTATAAACATTGTAGATAATTTCACGTGACTGACCTCGTAAAGGTTTCCCTCTTTTTCCGAAAGAATTTGTACAGTACAGTACAGTGTAATTTTTTTTGTACAGTACCCGGCGATGGTCTCAACTGAAAGGCTATGTAGCCTCTAGAAATGTGGGTATGAACTTAACTACAGTAAAAACATTATTGACTGAAAAAGTAAACATGATCGGCGCTGAAGAGTGGAAAAAGGTTTGCGATCATGCAATCAAATGTGAGAATGAATATAGAAGCATTCAACACAGTTTAGACAATTACACTGATAGATTAGTAATAAATACGGCTGATAGTGACAGTGATATTGACCTCTTTGAGAGCACAGATAGTGAAATGGAAGTAATTGAGAATTAGAATTATTATTATTTTTATTGCAATGTCTCATTTTAGCAATAGGTATAATGGTGTTTATTATGTACACTAAAGCTGTAATGTTCCAAAATAATTAAATACGTAAACATAATGTAAAAATGTTTTTTTATTTTATTTTACCCCAACCTAAAGCCATCACTTATAGAAAAATTAGTGTATTTTATACAAAGAATAAAAATATCAAAAGAAGCAAATCACTTGTTTTAACAGCTCCTAATAGGTACCGGACTGTTTGTATTTTGTGCGACAGAGATAACGCTCTACGAAGCCGAAATTAGCCGATTGTCTCTTTCCAAAGGTCGATGTGCAATATTTATCGCCGGGTACTGTAGTCATCCGATTAGGAGGGTAAGGTAAACTTTTGCATGTGGCATTAGACCTCGCCACAAGATACTAAAGCACCATTAACATCTTTGGTGTCTGTAGGCGATGGTTGACTTTATCCATCAGGGAACCCATCTGCTTGTTTACTATCTTATGATATAAAAAATGTAATCCTATTTCGTGTAATGATTGACATTTATTATTATTATTGACTAATATTATAAAAAAAGAATTTCTCATATTTATTTGTTGTATATAGTATATATGAACTCAAAAACTACTAGAAATGTTTTTACAATTATTTCACCTGTAGAAAAATACATTAAATGTTGTGAAATAAATAGATTACATTTTATTAAAAAATATATGGATCCCAAAAAGAGTGAAATACCTACTACTTGGCGCATTCTGCGAATAATACATATTGATGGTGCTCGGCTAAATAAATATATCACGTTTACATTAAGATGTGAACTCAGATGTAAATTGTGATTTCATAATTAGTGAAAAAATACGCTTATTTGAGAAATATAAAATATCTGAATAAAGATAAGCTTCTAATTCAGCCCACATTTTTATATCATACGTAAAGTTAGACTTTAATATTTTGTTTAATATTATAGGACAGCAACTTGTTCGCTATCCTATGGTTATGATAAACTTGTTTGCTAAGCTGATGGTTTTCCTGATGGAAAGAGTATAGTAACAATACTAGTACGTATAATATCGTAGCCGTAATTGCTATTTTACTCGTTATGAAAAAATCTTTCACATACGTACCTATATAATAAATTTATCACCATCCAACCTGTACTGCTGACTTATATTAAGTCTTATTTTCAACCGTACTATCAACCAGTACATGTCGTAATTCGGGCCGATTAAAAATAATGTCGTGTATATAAGATCAGTGTTCTGTGCATCCTGTCAGTGGGTCACCGATCAGCCAAAATGTTCACCAACGTAAGTACATTTAATTACTTTATCATTCATCATTAAAATAATACACCATAAAATATTATTATGAAAAATTACTTTATTATCTCTTTGATGTTGGGACGCACAGAAAGCTTCATAATATTTCAAATAAAATTCAACACTCTTCGATAATGTAACAATGGCACCACCGTCAACGATATAAAGTCGATAAAATGTAATTGGTGTCTTGCTTGTACTATTGAGGATCATGCAATTTTTTTGTATTACAGTTAAAATATTTATTGCTGCTGTATTTTCATATTATATCCTTAACTGCCATCATTGATCACACTACAATTTGTTTTTACTGGCTACCAAATAGCTAACTCCGTTGCTTCGCCCGCGAGTAGAATAACATGTCGTAGATATAGCTTTTCATACAAACTTTCATACCATATTGAAGCCCTTTAGATTTTTAAAAACAAAGTCCACGTTTGACCCTGGAGTTTCAACGACATATAAGCCAAATTTCATCATAATCGGTCCAGCAGTTTAGTTGTGAAAGGGACAATCAGATTTTCGTATAAATAATATTAGTATGAATTAAACCAACTCAGGGTTTTTGATATTACCTTATTAAACCGCTTTTCTTGATATTACCACCTCAAAAGTCTAAAATTAAAGTCAAAATAGCCTTATTCAGCAAAAAACAACATTCGTTTTATTGCCTTTAATATTAATAAGTTTGCGACAGTTTCACAGTTATCGCCAAAAATAAGTATATCGGCCTCGATATGTGCCTTCCTGCGCTCTATCTGGAGTAAGGCCAATGACTTGCGCACCTGCTGAATATTTCCTTTTTTCCTACTTCCGTAATCGCTACTTTATTTCGATTGACTTTACTAGAATACACGTATATAGACTACGCGCATTTCAAATACAATACAGTCCTTTATTATTAATTTTTGAATCTTTTAAAATAAAATCTGAAAAAAATATGTAATTTATTGTTGCAATTGATGTGTATATGTTTATATTTACATAATATTATGGTTCTTTTAATAAGAGTACACCTTTTACATCCACTGATGTGAGGTAAGTTAAAAGATTAAAAGCAAATCCAAATACGTTTCAAAAATGTAAATTATTTATTTAGTTATGTTTTATATACTTAGGGCGGCTTGCATCAAAATGCTTAAAAGCATTTAGTCCCTTGAATAGGTTTAGCAAATGTCAAAACGCCTTAAATGCTGTCACTTTGAACGTATTTAGTGATATAAATTGATTTAAGCATTTTGGTGCAAGCCGCCTTTAGTCCAGAGTTCTTAATCTGTGCAGAATCTTTACTTACTAAATTTATCTGATAGCCAATTAAGGACTTACATTTATATTAATATAATAAATGCGAAAGTTTGGATGTTTGGATGGATGTATAGATGTTTGTTACTCAATCACGCAAAAACTACAGAACAGATTTGAATGAAATTTGGCAAATGTGTTGATAATGATCGAAAATAGCATAAATGCTACTTTTTATCCCGGAAAAATAAGTTGTTCCCGGGGTATTCACCAAAAACTTTTATAATGCAGCGGGCTGCACACTGCAGCTAGTCATTACATAGTATAAAACAAAGTCGCTTTCTCTGTCTGTCCTTATGTCCCAATGTCCCTATCTTATCCTAAATCCTTGTCCTAAATCTTTAAAACTACGCAACGGATTTTGATGCGGGTTTTTTAATAGATAGGTTGATTCTTGAGGAAGGTTTAAGTGTATAAACCTTTCCGATATTCCCACGGAAATAAAAGCTGCGCGGGTGAAACCGCGGGCAGGTTGCTAGTTTTATAATAAAGTAATAGTTACTAGGGAAGAGATTTGTCCCTATTCCAAACATGTTTTAGAAATAATTTCAAGAATTTATTTATGCCATTTTAGTTACTACAATATTTTTTATTATTTAAATATTATTTAATGAAATAGTTTCTAAAAATTGATAAATAGGTGTGATTTATGAATATTAATTATCTTTAGAACTGTGATTATCATCAATATTAAAACTATTTAAAGTATCTATATATTAATAATAATATAATAATTACAAAACGAAATCCAACTTGCCCATCAGCTATTCAGTATACTCGTACATATTTTCTACTTGACATTTTGTTATGCTAGTGTACGCAAGATGTACCTATATTTGCAACGCATACCCGATTATACCACTAACGATTTTAAGACCCCTTCTGTGGCAGGCTTACCGACAAATCGGGCATATATATTATTCAGTCTTAGGCAAGATACATTTTCCAGAAAAACTAAAACTGTAATTACAATATGAATTATGCCATATATAAAATTAAATTCAGAAACTTATGCGTCTTTACCGATACCAGTACCACTAAATATTTTTATAATAATAAAAAATAATAATAGCTAAGATTTGTACACTTTATGATGGACAGTAAAAACATAGTAAAATACATTAAATTTGTAACGTAAGCGCGCTCTATGCCAACCCGTGCTCTAATTACTGTCTCCTCGACAAATACTACAAGGTTGTAAAGGTTGCGTCCAGCAAACATAATAAAATCCATTTGTCAACAAAATGTACTGTAACAGGAAACGGATATTTTCATGAGCTATTTCATCCAGTCTGCTGCTTTTTGATGGAGCCTTTTATTTATTACTTATCCTTACACGCCAGTTCCTTAGGGTGGGTTGATCTGGGGACTGAGTGCCAAATAGGTGGTCTAGAAAACTTGCCTAACTTCCTTCACATTCATAACTCTCTTTATACAATATGCCGATTCCAAACACACTAGACACCACCCTCGGAATCACCCGGCCAGTTTGAAGTTTTGTCAGTCTTTATCTCCCTCAGTATTACCCATATTCCTGCACATTAGCATTCCATGCCTGTTTTAACAATCTTTCATCTTTCTTTTTTATATCTAAACCAACGAAGCATGCTCTTTCTCTTTCAAACACAATTGATATTGCATTTTGCTACCTTTGTCTATTTTCAATATATGAGGTGCCAAGCAATGTTTTGGAAACCTAAATTATGTATGTATATAATGAAATATCATCATGCAAATTTCCTTGGTGAGTAAACAGAGTGAACTGAATGTTTTAAGACTTTGCACTTATCTGTTCAGTAGCTGGCAAGATATATGATAGTTTAGCATTTGCTAACCTTCATACATTTCCAAGAAATTTGTTTACGTAACAAACTTGTAACAAACAGGTCCGAAAAGTTTACCTTATGGAAGGTAGAAATATTACCTTCCTGCCCTACCGTACATAAGATACACATCTTTTCGGATATTGTACCTGCTTTCCAATACAATAACAAATACTTTAATACTTATAGCAATACTTGTTGACTTATGATGAAATTTCATATTATATTTCATCATGGCCGACTACATATTGTCGTGACTATCGATCGTATTTTAACTGCATCAATTATTTATTTACTTAAATGTATGTAGTAAAATATAGGTACAACAGTAGACTGAATTCTAAATGCATCTGGGGGCGCGGTAGTGGCCCCGCTAAGTCAAGC
This sequence comes from Apodemia mormo, assembly GCA_036924255.1. Taxonomy (NCBI): domain Eukaryota; kingdom Metazoa; phylum Arthropoda; class Insecta; order Lepidoptera; family Riodinidae; genus Apodemia; species Apodemia mormo. The sequence goes on along the minus strand of JAUPFN010000011.1, from coordinate 40,264,314 downwards.
AAATCGAACAAAAAAGCGGCATAGCCTTTTATTTTATTTTATATTGCTAATTCTTTAGTCTATTAGTACCGATGCATTATTTTTTTATATTTCAAAGCATAGCATAGATGCAGATGGCTCCCCTGATAGAAATAGATAACAATCCGTTGCGTCGCTATCCGTGTGGAGGGGATGGGTTGGAGTTTCTCAGTTACCGTACTCTCTAAACCAGAACACGACAGCAATAGGTAAAGCAGGTATGCAGGCTAAGTAAGGCAGGAATAGGTAAAGCGGTGGTATCAAACCCGGTACAGACTGTGCAGAACTCTATCATTTTGTAAATATAAACGATTCAAAATATATTATATACAATACGTACAGACTATATGGACAGACTTAGGTTCGTATTCCGATTTATATTATTATTCTATTTTTAATAAATAACGTAAATATTCAAACGCGCGCGCTCTACATAAAAAGGCGTTGTTCACCTCAATATAGACCATAAAATCCTGTGTTTGAATCCCCTTGTCCAGTAGTCTGTTTCAACGGGTTTTCTGAAAAACGTAGTCTGTCCGATTTCCGATATTATGCTCGATTTTTTTGATAGGCTAGCTACCTAATTTTATTTTACTTGAGATATTTATAATATATATTTATAATACTTGAGATATTATTAATTAAAACGATATTGTTTAATAACAGAATATTTAATTTTAGAATTTATATTTTTTGGCAAAGACTTTCAGACAGTATTAATTTTGTGAAGCAAATGTAAAAATAAATAAATTTTAAACACACGAACAAATGAACGAAAAAAATAGTTCAAATTTCAGTCGGAATGTTTGTGTTTAGTCACGCTAGGCAGCTATGATGGAATTAATTGCCAAAATACGGGATCTTAATTTACCCCGTATTTAACTTTGATAAATACGGATACCTAAATTTTTGCAGCACGAAAAACGGGACGACCCGTAAAAACGGGACATTCGACTACCCTAGGTCAGATTGCCTACTTATACTTCCGACAAAATATGGTTAGGCTGACTATCTAATTTTTTCGACGAAAATGGTAGGACTAAGATCTTATCCTTACGACAAAAAATGGTCGAAATTTATATTTCCAACAAAATATTGTAGGAGCAAATCATATAGCATTAGTATTGGATATCGTACACTCGCATTAAAGATACAAAGTGTTACTATTTCGCAATTGTCATAGCAGGGATATAAGATGCAGGAAATATCTAATTGTGTCATCTTTCAGTCATTTACAAGTGGCAAACAAATTTTATACAAGTAAAATAATTTGTTTTTTTTACAGGTATTATTATGTGCTATCTTGGCTTACGCCTCTGCAGCCCCAGAACTAGCATCATCAAGGTCATATGTGCCACTGGCGAAATCAACGTCAACATCAAGCAGTCACTCAGTTGATCATGGCAGCACACATGTATTACATGCTCCTATTTTGCATTCAACACAATACGCATCATATAACTCATATGTGCCATTGGCAAAATCAACATTAACCACAAGCAGTCAATCAGTAAACCACGGCAGTACCCATGTGTTACATGCTCCAGTATTTCATTCAACTGAATTACATGCTCCAGTTTTGCATTTAACTGAATTACATGCCCCGGTATTCCATTCTACGGAAGTGCAAGTCCCTGTGGGATACAAGATTCCCGACTCTGCAATATCTCACCATAGTTCTACTGTCCATGAAACTGTACCTCTAGCTCCGTTACCTTTGTATAATTTATACCACTAGTCAAACAGACGAATAGTAAACTTTGACAGCTGTATTTATGTTATTATTTTGTTCCTTATTTTGTTTTAGTATTATTCGATATGAGTAATGAAAAAAAGAAGTATTTAATAGGGTGGGCATTTTTTATGTTTTTACTGTTATAATTTATTCTTTATATTAGATTATTTAGATAAATACTTAAAAAACTGATTTTTGTCTTAAATTTATAAATGGACCAGTGAAAGCATGGGTCGTTACCTCAGATACCCTAATATTAAAAACATTTTTAATGGAGCATATTATGTTAAATTGCTAACAATAAAATATTACATTAGAAATTAATTATTTTGATACCTTTACTTACTCTGATATAACTACAATTACTTAGATTAATAATTAATTAATATTATTAATACATATTGTATTAAAAAAATAGATTAAAATTTAGTAAAAATACTGCTTAAACAATGAACCTGTAATATTATTGTAAAACATGTATTAAGCAATATTTAAAGTTTTCAAATGTATAATAAAATCAACAATTTTACATATTGTTTCACTAATTTCCCACTTGAGATCAGTTAGACCCAAACAATACGATAGCAAACAAGCAAAGGTTTTGCTGGTTGAAACAGCTTACTATCGCCTATAGACACGAAAGATGTTACAAATACATTGTCCTCTACGTAGCAGGCATGTAATGTTCCTCACATAAGTTTATAATCTATTTTACCTTCCAAAACAGACTGTGACACCACTGACGCTATCCATACATACATACAAATATAAAGGCAAAAGTATTACATACATACATATACATCTTCACGTCAGGTCCCGTACGGGATAGGCAGAGAGAAACGACTGTCATAAATCACAACAGAATTGTCTTGCTTTTTTTTACACAAAAGTCTTTTCAGGAACAAACCGCTAATTGTAATGACAGCATTGGGTTGATTAAAGATCCAGGGTCAAACATTGGCTTTCTTTTTCTTAACAATCAACCCCTAAAGGGCGGACCCCTACAGGACGATAGTTTGTGTGAACAACTTTATCAACGACAAGTTAATCTCCTCACGGGCAAAGCTATGCGGGTCAGATAACAAAAACGTATTTTGAGACAAAACCTTAATCTTATCACCTCACTCAGACTCACCTTAATCAAACTGAACCTTAATCGCCAAACAATCAGATAGCTCTCCTGATGGGAAGAGACAACCATCACTTATAAACACCAAAGATATTAATTAATGGTGCGTTGCAGATAGCGTGTGCAGGGTCGAATTCAGGTTTACCGGCTACCTAAATCTTTAAACTGGAACATGACGCTATCGACAGGAGTAGTTAAGATGGTAGTACCAAACCCAGTCGAGACTTTACAGAACTCTATCACCTAGTAAATATATTATTTTATTTTTCATCATAAGACAGCAAACAAGCGGATGGCTTTTTTGATGGAAGATAACCATTATCTATAAACACCAACATTTTTAATGGTACGTTGCTATCCTTGTAGCGAGGTCTTAATGCCACATGTATAAATAAGTTTACCGACTACCTTACCCTCCCAACCGGTACAAGGTCAAACATTGATGCTATTGCGAAAGCGATAGGTAGGTCCCGGGCAAACAGACAATAGATATTACTTTACAATTTGAAAAAGTGCCAACTCATTTGCTTCTATACGATAAATAAAAACAAACCCAAACCGATGACCTTTGTTAGATAATGACCCGCAAGGCCAATGAAGCTAAAACAAGACCCAGTGAAACAGGTATACACAAAGCTATTAAAAAATTACGGCTAAGAGCGATAAGCTTTCCATTTAAAATAACAAACATAATTATCGAGGCATAACAAATACGTTTAATGACAAGTTACTCACGTGTAGTAATTCATGTAATTTAAAATTATTTCGGCGCTACGGTCACTTCTAAAGGTGAAACCTTCATGCAGGAGAGGTCGGGTTCACCTTACTCCTTTATCTACGAAGGTTTAATATGATAAATAACAGTTATAATAATATCGTTGAAAAAATTACACGAATTAATGTAACTCAAGTGAGCAAATGATATAGGAGTTAAATATATATATGTACTAGCTGCACCCGCGAATTTCGTTCGAGTGGAAAAATTTCTTAAATAAAACCTCCATTATTTTCACTATAATAATATTAGGAAAGATGTAGAGGCAGAGGTACACCATCATCAGTGCAACCACGATTAGCCAAAAACACTTAGTTCCACAATGTGATAGATTGCAATCCAACCCGGCACTTTGCAATCCTGGGCATCATTGTTTTATCAGAAAACTGAAAAAAACAGTTTTTGAGTTGCTTGACGCGGGAAATCGAACTAGGGACCTCATGTGGTCAACACCGACATCGGACCACTAGGTCACAGAGGCGAATATATAAGATTATGCACATGGCATTAAATCCCGCACTAGGATAGCAGCGCACTATTAACATCTTTGTTGTATATAGGTGACGGTTGTCTCTTTCTATCAGAAGAGTCATCTGCTTATTTGATATTTTATTATATATAAATATGTTAGTTGGCTCGGGTATTTGCCATTTTGCCGGGCAATTCTTCAAAGGCAAACGATTAGCTATAGCTAGATATAACTACCATCGTGCCATTCTGCCGGGCAATTCGTCAAAGGCGAACGATTAGCTATAGCCAGATATAACTACCATCGTGACTACTTAGTGGTAGAGTTCCGCAACGTCTTGCCCGAGTTTGGTACCAACAACTTACCTATACATTCCTGTCTCTTAGCGTTAATTTTTGTCACTGTCAAATTGAATAAAAAAGTAGCCATAACCTTGTAGCCATACAGAGAGGAACGCGCCATTAATCATCTTTAGTGTCTATAGACGATTGTTGTGTTTTTCCCACCTGCTTTATTGACCAACATATAATTTAAAAAAAACATCAAAACCCAGAGCTTTCTTGACCAACATATAATAAAAAAAACACCAAAAACCCATAACTACAAATATGAGCCTAGAACTCATCATACAAATATTTGATGGTAGTTAAACCCAAGTCCCGTCTAACCAGTCTAACCAGTCGACCAAAAGGGCGGCCAATCTAAAACACCTGACGTATTCAATGTCTCGGGGTCTGTGTACAGAGACAAAGTGGTGTAACGCAAGAAACAGGGAGTTAGGGACGCTGACCGGGACGAGATCTAGGTTCGATCATCGATGGAAACTGATATTTATGTGACAAGCATAAATGTGTGTATTTTTAGGTAATATAATATTCTAAGTAAATAAATAAATATAAAGTATCTTCACGCCCGTATCCCCAAAGGGGTAGGCAGAGGTACAACAGTCGGTAATACAAAACCTGGGCGATATTTTGGTATATGTAGTATATGTACCGTGATACAGCCAAAAATATACCCAAGTGGAAATACACAAATATACCCAAATGAGAATACACCCAAAATTCATTATCATACCTGAGTTATACCACAAAAAATAATCGACGTTACATAAAAACGACTAAAGGTGTCCTGACTTTTTAATTTCAATGCATTTGTAACACCCGTATTCTTGCAAAAAATATTTTCATTCATTTCATATAGATTTTAACGACAAAAAAATAGTTTATAGGATCAGAAATCCTCGTAGGCGTTCTAGTACAGGGTGTACTAAGGTTGCCTGTGAGGGTGCCTAAATTCCATCACAATCTGATCAACGAATTTGGATCGCATAGGGACATAAATATTTGTAAGCGATTTTTTGCTTACAATCGTATGTATATATTATGGTTGTGGGCAACATATCGCGTCTACTACTACGTTTTGGTAAATAAACATAATAACTAACACACACGCATTTCATAATATAACTATTGTGGTAAATCAAAAGTTGGGTGCAATTCTGATTACACCGGTAGGTAAATATAGAGTCTAGACCTTGAGTCAACACTATTCCGAGCAGAATATGAATGAGGACGCCTATGTTATTGACATTGATATATATATATATATATATATATATATATATATATATATATATATATATATATATATATATATATATATATATATATATATATATATACCGACCCTGACTACGCAACTTCGTCCGCGCGGAAAAATTTAGAAAAAAAGTAGCCTAAGTTACTTCGTATTACATCAGCTATTTGCCAGTGAAAGTCAAAATTGGTCCAGCCGTTCCACAGATTAGCCGAAACAAACAGACAGACAGACCGACAAAAATTATAAAAAATGTTATTTTGGTATATGTATCGTGTATACATCCATATGTATTTAGTAAAAAGCGGTTATTTTAATATTACAAACAGACACTCCAATTTTATTAGATTTATAGATATAGGTATTTCACTATTTATATTATGTAAGTATTTCTATATTGACTAACATCCACATTGTAAGTAAATAATTTGCTTATTTAGGGATTAATTTATTTATTTTATTCAGAGAGTATTTATGTTATAAATAAATGTTACTTTCTTCTATTCTATAACTTTATTGTTCGCCCACTTAGTTAAATTTCAACGAATGCATTGGTTTTCAACCGACGTTAAAACAAAGGTTATCAGTTTAACATGTATGTAATTTTATTAGAATTGGATAATGTTTGAGTATGATCCGAGTCCAAACACTTTGTATATTTGTACGTTTGTATGTTTGTACGTTTGTACGTGTGCATGTTAGTACGTTAGTACGTTTGCGTATTTGTGCATTTGCATATTCGTACGTTTGCTATTTGAACGTTTGTAATTCGTACGTTTGTACGTTTCTACGCTTCTACGCTTCTACGTCTCTACATTTTTAAGTTTCCATGTCTATGTTTGTACATTTGTCCGTTTCTATGTTTGACCACAACTTTTTCTGAAAATAAAAGCCATATTGAGATAATTATTTTTTTTAAATAAAATCAGGTATATTCCAACTTAGGAAACAGCATAAGTTTCATCAATATCGTATTAGTAGTTTTTGAGATATAAGTATAATTGGTATTAAAAATCAGTTTAATTTTTTAAATTACTATTATTATATTTTTAGTCTGTAGAGAACGATGGCATTTGGATCTAATCTTGACAAATAATCCTAATGGGTATTGACATGCCCTAATAGGGTATTGACATTGACTTATTTATGATTTTTTGATGTTTTTGAATTTGATATTAAAAAATTAGCACTTTGTATTTAAAGATGCTTCAAGATCCTATGTCAGATATGCACTTCATTCATTCTGTTTACATTTCTATTTAATTGTTTTGTTTCGACGTCTATAGTCTTGAGTAATGTATGAGAAATCAGTGATTCGTCGTTGTAGTCACGTAGTTTTCGGGACAAATATCACGACGACTTGCTGGATCAACCATCACGTAGGATCCACAAGTTTTTTATTGTTGTTCCTGTAAAACTAATTAGGAATTACGGCAGTTGAGTAAATACTCTTAATAGTTTTAGAAATATTGTAGATACCTATTTCAAATTATACATATAAATATATATAAAGAGATAAAACTATATCTATATTTCAAATTATACATATAGTTTTATCTCTTTTCAAACGTCCTAAATATTTTCTGTCCTACAATGTATAACCTGGAAACATGGGCGTGCCCAGGTTCTGGGCCGGGGGGGGGGGGGGGGGCAACCGTAACATTTTAAGACTATTTTTATCTTAATATCCACGGCAGTAGATAGATAGTAGAGAGGTAAATTTTCCAGCGGAGGCAGCTGCCCCTCCCTGCCCTGCCACGGTACGCCCATGCATGGAAATATATGAATGGCTTTAAGCCGAGAAAGCGTTATATTATAGGACACTACCCGAACTCGATCGTAGGGCCACCTACCGGTTCAGTTGTGAATCAAAACCATTCTTAAATCCACTTGAACATACACAAAACAAAGCATTGAAATCGGTCCAGGCGTTAAGAAGGAATTCAGTCACATAAACATGTACTGACATGTGTAAAGAATCCATACTAATAATCTAAATGTGAAAGTAACTCTTATTTAAGTTAGTCTATAAGTCTATTTCACATTAATATAATTGTAATTTGTTTTTTTTTTTTTTTTTTAAATGGATCTTACGAGTTCCAATTTTTTTAAGCAATACGTACTCATCTCGAGAGGTTAATATCATTTAATGTTTCACAGCAGTTATATATTTTTGAAGTGAAAACTTCTTTAGGCGCGTTGAGCGTTTTGGTAGAGGGTAAAATCCTCGGTTCGCGTCACCGACATGCTAATGATAATAGTATATCTATAGCTATGGAGAGCCAGACTAGCGCACGCGCAGTAGCCTGTGTACACGTATACACTAATACATCGACTATTTCTGACTGTATTATGTGCGCGTTGGACGCTTTATATAGTTATATAGTTTTAATTACTCTCAACTTAATAGTTCCGTTTTCACTTCTATCGGCAGTCCCACGACTGCTACTGTTTTTTTTGTTTTTATTTCTAGTAGATACCTAATGCTGTAAATAATTTAATAGTGCCTGTCTTTATATTGCTGAAGTACTTTAGTTTTCATTAATTGATGTGTTTAAATTCTTTTAGTATATTATACACTTCGACTTATATTTATGGTCAAGTATTTCACTTTACCAGGTTGGCTGTAAGAAATCTCTTTTTTTAGAGATAAGCTCGCCTTTTGTACCCATTGATATAAAAAATCCCAAGATGCACAGTCTCGAACAAAACTGACACTCAAAACTGTCCCTAATTTCACACAAGTAGTTACAAATATGCCAAAAATATATGTTTTTGCATATCCAACCTTAAGTGCAAGAATTATAGTTGTTTTTACAAAGCAATGTACGAAAAGTAATAGAATTGACAGTGTCGCGACTGATGTGATTCTATTTGAATAGAGCGCACCATTTAAAATATTGCGCTTATTTTTAGAGGACGTTTTTGAGACATTGATTGTGTATCTTGTGCTTTTTATATCAATGTTTGTACCTTTTTAAAAATACTGCTTGCTGCAATTCTGTTTGTTGTTCTGTTGTATACAATAATTTATTAAATATATAAATTAATAACTATGTTTGTCGGTCTGTCTGTCTGTCTTTTCTTCACGCCTTATTCACTGTACCGATTTGGATGAAATTTGGTACAAAGATAGTTTGAAACCCGAAAAAGACAGGATAAATTTTTATCCCGAAAATCCCACGGAAACGGAACTATGCGGGAATAAGAAGTAACTTAAGCTACTTTTATTTAAAAAAATCCACGATTACAATATATACGATACGATATCAAGCGATAAATGGATGAATCAATCAAACTTTATTATTATAAGTAGAAAAAGACCCTCAAATTGGCTCCGAAGGCTACAAATAATAGCTTTTAATAATCTAATTGCAAAAGTTGCTCCAACGTCTACTTACACAATAATGTACATGATTTAATTAGCATAAAATTCGATAACTATTTTTAACCAATGATTATTTTTACAGTTATGATTTTAGTACAGGTTCGGGCCTGCCACTTTGCATGCGGTAATCGTGAACATATCTATGCTATTTTTTGTCCCGAACCAACGCCCGAAAAACACACACAAGCAAATAGTTTGCTCAATGGTTTCTGACCTTTTCAGGATTGTTACTCATATGATCTCTGCGGGGAAACAGATTTTACCTCCCCTAATGGAAAGAGACAACCACCGCTTATGGACACCAAAGATGTTTATGGTGCGTTGCTATCCATGTGGCGGGATGGTAAAGCCACTTACATAAAATATCGCAAATACCGTTTATCGTAAATATATGCATGTAGCATTAGACCTCGCCACAACATAGCAACGCACCATTAACACCTTTGGCGCCTAGAGGCCATGGTTACTCTTTCCATCAGGAAACCTATCTGCTTGTTTGCTGTCTTATGATATAAAAAAATATCGTAAATAATTAATTATAATAGAAATATTAACATGTTTGTCTGATGACGTTCGGATTACCTACGTTGCCTACTTTGTAAGGAACCCAGGAAGTAATATTCGCATCCTTGTCGCGTTTTGTTAATGCAAAAGTTTACCGACTATCAAATTGTTATGTTCCGTTTAAATCTATACATATAATAAAATCGTAGGAAAGTCAAAACCGTACATTGAATATTTTTTTAAAAGAATACTTGGGGCGTAATCTACAATCGATATCGAAGCCAAAAATATAGTTTTTAGAATTTTTGTCTGTTTATCTGTTTGTCTGTTTGTCTGTTTGTCTGTTTGTCTGTTTGTCTGTTTGTCTGTTTGTCTGTTTGTCTGTTTGTCTGTTTGTCTGTTTGTCTGTTTGTCTGTTTGTCTGTTTGTCTGTTTGTCTGTTTGTCTGTTTGTCTGTTTGTCTGTTTGTATGTTTGTCTGTTTGTCTGTTTGTCTGTTTGTCTGTTTGTCTGTTTGTCTGTTTGTCTGTTTGTCTGTTTGTCTGTTTGTCTGTTTGTCTGTTTGTCTGTTTGTCTGTTTGTCTGTTTGTCTGTTTGTCTGTTTGTCTGTTTGTCTGTTTGTCTGTTTGTCTGTTTGTCTGTTTGTCTGTTTGTCTGTTTGTCTGTTTGTCTGTTTGTCTGTTTGTCTGTTTGTCTGTTTGTCTGTTTGTCTGTTTGTCTGTTTGTCTGTTTGTCTGTTTGTCTGTTTGTCTGTTTGTCTGTTTGTCTGTTTGTCTGTTTGTCTGTTTGTCTGTTTGTCTGTTCGTCTGTTTGTCTGTATGTATGTCCGGGGTAAATTCAAAAAGTACTGCATGGATTTACTTCAAATTTTGCATGAATATTACTAACAGGTCGGATCAACATATAGGCTACATATTATCACGCTATCACCAACGGGGGAGGTGCTGTGCGCAGTAAACGAAGTCCGGGCGGACGAAGTCGTGGGCAACAGCTAGTTAAAAAAAATAATTGGTAAAAAACTGGAACATAGCAGTAATTTACGTTTTTTATTTTATAAAATCTTGTTTAAGTAAGTAATAATTATAGTTTTATGTATGTATGTAATACTAGTATGTAGCTGCATATGTATTTTTACAACGCAAAAGGCAAATAACGAATTGCGATAACATCTGTTCCGATAAATGACTGTCGTGTTCTCGTGATGAAATGATTTAATGTGGAGCAGGTTCTTCGATTAAGACATTAAGCGGTGAAGAAATGCGTAATGAATAACTGAGGATTTTTTATTTTGGTTACCTTCATAACTTAATTAAAATTGACAAGATGATTACAGGTTCGCTGAAACCATGGATTAAACAGATACGTTTTTTAAGACAATTCCTTATCTTGTCAGTGTAACTTGCATTTACACGTTGGTTTAATACTCAAAAATTTACACACAGAAATACAGAGTTATATACTTACTGATAAAATAAAATCACTCCAAGGGTAATTTTTAAACCTAGTCATCTCATTCGGTACGATAAAATAGTACAACATGAAATATTTCCAAAATAATATATCTACAAATGTATAACAATTTTGACAGTGATAGGAGCGTTTGCTCATATGTGTGGCGATACGTTTCCTTTCCAATGCCGTGTCTATTAGTATTCATGTGGTCTATGGCTGAAACAAATCTCTGCTACTAAAGATAAGCTCACCCATCGGCAAAAATAACATTCAGCTTTGTTTAACAATTAATGTTTTTTTAGTAATGTTAGTGCACAAGATATATTAATATTATAAATGCAAAAATTTTGATGTTTAGACAGATGGATGTTTGTTACTCAATCACGCCAAAACAGCTGGACCGATAAAGATGAAATTCTGCAAACATGTAGATGATGACCTGAAATAGCACATACGCTACTTGTTTTCCTGAATAAATTAGTTATCCTCGCCAGAACCACAAAAACTTTTGTCTGTGATCTAGTGGGCCAGCGTTGGCGTTGACCACATGAGGTCCCGGGTTTGATTTCCGGGTCGGGCATATAAAAAAAAGTTTTTTTCAGTTTTCTGATAAACAAAGTTGCCCAGGATTGGAAAGTGCCCAGTTGGCGATAGGTTTGCCACCTATTACGTTTGTGGGACCAAGTATCTTCGGTTAATCGTGGGTGCACTTGTTGTACCTCTGCCTACCCCTTCAGGGATACAGGCTTCTTCATTCTTTTTTACACAACGGGCTGTGCGGTAAAGCTAGTAAATAAATAAATATTTTATTTTATGTGTTTTACAATTTAAACAAAATATTGAATGAGAAGGTTTTTATATCATAAGATAGCAAACAAGCAGATAGGTCTTCTGATGGAAAGAGTCAACCATCGCCTATAGACACCAAAGATATTAATGGTGCGTTGCTATCTTGGGACGAGGTCTAATGCCACATGCACAAGTTTACCGGCTACCTTACCCTCCAAACCGGAACACGACAGTGATAAGCACTAACTATATTGCGGCAGGAATAGGTAAGGTGGTAGTACCAGACCCTGGCGAGACAATGCAGAACTCTACCACCTAGTAGCCACGATGGTAGTGACTCGCATAGCTAATCGGTCGCCTTTTACGACCTGCCTGGCAGAACGGCAGTTGGCCTATTCTTCAAAGGAGCCCGGGACCAACACGGGGAAAAGGTATCTAATTTTTTCCTCTTTTTGGTCCGGGCTTCTTTTGAAGAATAGATTAACTGTTGTTCTGTCAGGCAGTTCGTAAGAGTTTAAAGATAGGCCATGCGAGTCACTACCTTCGTGATTACTAGGTGATAAATTTCTGCATTGTCTCTCCCGGGTTTGGTACTACCGTCTTACCTATCCCTGCCGCAATAACGTCAGTGTTTATCACTGTCGTATTCCGGTTTGGCGAAAATCAGCTAGTTATTTAAAAAATGTACTATTTTTGAGGAATATGAAAACAAAACCTGCACTAATCAGTGTTATTTTTTATATCATGAGATACCAAACAAGTTAATGGATCTTTTAATGGAAACAACCATCGCATATAGACACCAAAGACACCACGCTGCTATCTTTGTGGTGGGATCTTACTGCCACATGCATGAGTTTAGCGGCTACCTTACCTCCCAAACCGCATTACGAGAGTGACAAGCTATAACATTATTGCGAAAGGGTAAAGCAAGGCCACCGCCCAATTAAGCAAGCAGAGCTCTGTTACATAGTAGTCACTATGGTAGTGAGAAAGGTATTTGTGTTTTTTTTTCAAAATGATTCCAGACCAGGTTTACCATCTGACAGACTTTTGGCGCATTTAATAGGTATTTTGAGGTTTTTACAGGTATTTTGACATGTTCTTTTCTGGTTCAATTTCAAGCATCTTGGACAGGCATCCCTTCACTTATGTATGGTAAACTCATTCCGAACTAACTTGAAATTAAAACAAAAATAAAAAGAAAATCTAAGGTTATCGTTTTGATAAATTTTATATCACATCTGAGCAAATTCAGGAGGTAACATTAGTTAATAATCCATCCTTTTGCGTAAGTTTAACTTTTGACTAATGAGCACAATAAAGATTTCATAACATCTTTTGTAAAGGGTCCGTACTTCATAACGCAAGCGTCTTGATTGCAGAGATGTTACACACAGATTACTGATAAAATCACTCACAGATAAGTTGGATACACGATTTGAGCAGCTGTCCACTATCAGTTTATCCCGTGGCTATACCTGTGTTGTAGAAATATTCTGAAACAAAATTTCTTGTTTCATTTTATTTTTGATTATGTTATCGTCCTAATAATAATGTGGTTCTTTCGGATTGAACATTATTATTATTAGCGATCGCCCTGTGATTGATATTTAATAACAATAACAATTAATGTTTATTTCAGAAAATTACATAATCAGACTTAAATCTATAATTACAAGGTTTTCTTAGATATTTATGATATTACGTGTGCCTGAACTAGGAAAACTTGTATTTCGAAATTTTACCATAGATTAAACTCCCATATTCTGGCAAATAAATAATTTCTTTTTTTCTTTCTTCTCTCTTCTTTAAAACAATAAAATCTCTTTTAAATTTGATAACAGATTAATTTATTATTAATTAGACTTAAGTAAAATATATAGTGCATATGTATGTATATTATTGTGTACATATATCACTTGAATGTAGGTGGCGTGAATAATGTATATTTTTATTATTTTTATGTATTTCCGATGCATATTACTTAAAAATATTAGGTTTTTGCAGTCATCCACAATGTAAAATTTAACTGTGCGAAATCTCATCCTTAAGAAGGGATTCAAAGTTTTTTCTTCATGTATTAATATATACTAGCGATCGCCTGTGGCCGAAATTCGACCATAAACTAAACAATAAAATCTCTGTTAAGTTTGACAATTGACTTTAGCCGTAAAGAAAATAGTATACATGTGTGTATATTATCATATATGTCACATAAATGTAGTGTGTGTAATATTTATTTTTATTATTTCTAATGCATTTTATTTAAACATATTATCCATACTAATATTATAAATGCGAAAGTAACTCTGTCTGTCTGTCTGTCTGTTATGCTTTCACGGCCAAACCACTGAACCGATTTGGATAAAATTTGGTATAAACATAGTTTGAGACCCAAGAAAGGACATAGGAGAGTTTTTATCCCGGAAATCCCACGGGAATGGTAACTATGCGGGTTTTTATTTTAGAAATTTTTCCACGCGAACGAAGTCGAGGGCACAGCTAGTGTTTAATAATTTAATATATTTCTAATGCATTTTATTTAAAAATATTACATTTCTGCAGTCCTCCGCAATGTAAACTTTAACTGTGCTAAATTTCATGCTCCACCGTTCGCGCAATTGTCTTAGAAAGGGGTCCAAAGTTTTTCCTTCACGTGTTAATATATAGATATTACTTACTAACTATATAATGAGAAGAAACAAAAAATGTAAAGATAGAGAGTGGAAATTTGTTAGACGCGCATTGTGATATTTTGCTGTTATTGGAATATCTCTATTGTGCTTGTTCTCTACAACTATATTCAGCTATATTAATATTATAAATGCGAAATTCCTATGGTTATGTTTGGATGTATAAATGTTTGTAACTTAATAGCGGCTGAACCGATTAGGATGAAATTTGATAAACAGATTGATGATCTGGAAAGGCACATAGACTATTTTTGTTACGAAAAAATTAATTATTCCCGTGGGATTCACTAAAATTTTTAATAATGCAGGCAGCACGCTGTAGCTAGTTTAATAATTCATAACCTATATAATATGTAAAAAGAAAAGTCCTGACTCACTGACTGACATATCTACACGCAGACTAAACAGGCTGAAGCCTGTTGGTCCTAGGGTTTAGTCTGCGCGTAGTTAGTTTTTACGCAGTTATTCTCACAATGTATATGAGGAATGAGAAAATATTTTTTGAAAATCATTCTTTAAAATATTAAAATAGGGATTGATATATGTTACAAAATTTGTTACTTTTAACGATATGTAAATTTACCCACGGCTAAAGCTGCGTGGGTTTGTTAGTATGCAATACATTGTGAATGGGCTCTATTACAATCGGTTAAAATAAATTTATCGAATATCTACTCAACCCGTATAAAGAAAGAAACTTAATTCCCATTAGTAAATTTCTAAAATAGGCAACGTGCAAAATTTTGTAGACTTGTTTTTTTGGCATTGAACTACAAAAAGATCAAAACACTGGTTTCCTTGCAGGGTAACCAACCTTTTAGGGGCTTAAATATGGAATTAAAGTTCTTATGAAAGCTTATGATGATAATATGTTACTAATATATTTCTCTACTCGCAAGTGAATCTAGTAAAAAACACAACGGTTCCTTTGCAAAGTAGTAAGTCACTGAACGACAAGTGACGTCATTTACAACGTCGTATTGAAGCTCAAGGAAGTGAATAGAAATCACCCCATTTGTCTCAAATGTTAATTAAACTAAATTTCTAGGTTAAATTATGACGTCGTAAATTTATACAAATAAATAAACACATTGCGTAAATTTAACTTGACTGAGTGAACTTGACATAGCCTACTTACTCGAAATGATATTCATTTATTCACAATTCCTGACAAGTAAGTTTTATAATGTCGTTTTAATAAGTTGAAGCTTAAATGGATGTGGTATTTTATTAACTGTGCTCAGTTTTCAAAAAGAAAGTCTTGCGACTCGAAAAACTTATTGCTATTTGTATTTTTCTATGACTTTTAGAGGTTACATTGTGAATGCAATCCCATTAATATTATGAATTTGATTGTATGTATGGGTGTGTAAGTATTTGTAACTGCTACTTCTTCCCTCCGAAACGATTGGACAAATTTGGATAAAACGTAGTATTTATGAGTCTAGTAATTTAAATTTTAATCGGTGAGGTTCAAATAAGTATAAGTGTATCACTAGTAAAAAAATAATACAAATATCTTCACGCTGCAGTGGCTGACTTGTAAGGCAGGCAAAGTTGACAGGATGACATTATATGTAAGATCAAAATTTCATTTCTTTTTCCCCATTATCAACAAGTTTAGTTATATTTAAACTTTGTCATCTCCTTTCAAATTCATAAATTTAGTTTAACATGTTTTTAATAAATCTATATTATAGACAACTGAGTTAAATAGTGTCGTAAAATTGTTTCAAAATAATAAAAATGCCTTATCCATTGAAAGCTTATGTACCGCTCATGAAATAACTTCAAGTACACTTTGCAAGTCCATTGTAGAGATTCGGCAGCCCGTGCTCGTATAAATACAGATCGCAGCGCCCCAGTAGTTAGATAATTCGGCAAGCCTGACAACCACAACAACTTCTTATCATCATGCAGAAATTCGTGAGTTTTAACTTCTTATATTTTTATTACTAAATAGTCAAATGCAGTAATAAATCTGAAAGCGTCAACAGTATTTTTTCTGCGATTAAACTTCACCCGACTTTCGTTTTACATTTTGGCCAAATTCCTGAAAAGGAAAAGTTTCTCATTTCTCTATTAGCCTTCTGAGAACTCGATCATTTATTAACTTACTAGCTATGTCCGCAACGTCCATGTGGAAAAGTTTCTTAAATTAGTTAGCCTAAGTTACTCCTTACGACCGCGGATTATAAATAGACACTCTCAGGATTTAACTCGTATAATTAGCGTTCCCGTGGTATTTCCGAGATAAAATCTATCCTATGTCCTTTCTCGGGTCTCAACCTATTTTTTATTAAATTTCATTTAAATCGGTTCAGGATTTAGGCGTGAAGAAGAGACAGACAAACAGAGTTATTTCGCATTTATAATATTATTATGGATTTGGAATATTTGTTTCTTGTTTGAGAGGGTATAACTTTCCAATTCATCACGTATAAATTTGGTGAAGATCTGACCTAGAGTTCCAAATAAACATAACGTTAGAAGTTTAAGTTATATTGCGTTTAAATTATCTTCCGACTACCGACCGACTTATATCCAACTGCACAAAATGGATACTAATTAGAATATCTCAGTTAAATATACCAAACTTTTGCAGAGCTTTCTTACTAGTACTTAACAATAATAATATTTTAAGTTAAAGCAAAACTTTTATGTAGCTTTTGTAACTTTATTTTAACAAAAATTTCAGAAATAAATCAATCACAAGCGCTAAAAATGTCTGTACTGTTTTTGTCTATAAAATATATTATACACTGGGATTTGGAAAAGCAGGATTAACAATTTTTTAATTAAATGTTAACAAAAGTACAATGGTGGCTAACCTTTCTTATGGCTAGTGTACATGAAAATGATATGAAGTGATTGATAGTGTACATGAAATGTTTTCTATTCAACGGTCCATTTGTTCATACAGTAGGAGAGCTGAAGATGCTAAATGGGTAGTCCTATTGGATTTCTAGATTAAATTATAAGAAAAATAAAAGGTTATGTGGTGTTTGTCATTTCAATGATGGAGAAAAAAATCTACGGATAAAAAAACAACTGTGATATGGAACACTAAATCGTGTCAGATTAAGGAATGGTGGGTTAATTGCCACCTAAAATTAAGAAAATCTAACGATTCAAGTATATTGTAAGGGAGTGGGAAGGTCATAAAGTTGCAAAGAAAATGTTGCTTTGACATTCTCGAGCGCGTCTGAATTTTCTTTTATTTTGTTTTTTTTTTCTGCCCTAGTAACCCGTCTCTATATAAAGGGTTTATATTTGTTGGAGAGCCTCAATAGTATACGAGGCAACCCCCCCTATGTTAATCTGATGCGCTTGAGCAAATCCAAAAATCCCCTCTTGGCATTGGGCTTGGAAAAAAATTTAACTGATAATTTCCACAAGCCGAAGTTATTAGAATTTTGTTTTTTTTCTGCCCTAATAACCCGTCTCAATATAAAGGGTTCATATTTGTTGGAGAGCCTCAACAGTATGTGAGGCAACCCCCCTTATCTGACGCGTTTGAGCAAATCCAAAAATCCCCTCTTGGGCTCCCCAACTATGTCGCCTCTCACTATAAAAATATTCTTTTTTGAATGATCTTCAAACATTTAATTTGTATTATAAACTTGTAAATGTGTACAAAGTTTCGTCTAGAACTGGTTCCACTGCCTTACTTGTCTGCCGCAATAGCGTCAATTCTTGTCACTATCATGTTATACTATAGAGAGTAGAGACTATTTTAAAAGACTGAAGTAAAGACCATGAAGTATGAAGTAGAACCATCTGCCATTCTGCCCGGCAATTCGTTAAAGATTCGAAAAGCACGAGTCTATATTATCGTAAATACTAGATGGTAGAGCTATGCAATGTCTCGCCCGGGTCTGGTACCATCGCCTTACCAATTTATGTTGCAATAATGTCAATACTTGTCACTGTTTTATTCTGGAGGGTAAACTAGCCGGTAAACTTCATTTGGAATTAACACCACGCCATCCGGATAGCAACTCACCAAACATCATTGGTGTCTGTAGGCGATGGTTGCCTCTCAATCAGGTGTACCATCTGCTTGTTTACTATGTTATGATCTAAAAGAACAGGCCAAAGTTACTACATATCCTTAAGAACGCGGTGTAGGTATACTCGCAAATATTTAATCTTAAGGAATAATCAGAAAAAAACTGATCGCCAAATATCACGATTTACATAAGTTTAATATTATTTAAATGTATTTTTATAGGTAGTATTCGCCGCTGTCTTCGCCTGCGCCGCCGCCGCACCTGGCCTAGTACTCCATCAGACTCCAGTCGTCGCTACAGTCCATGCCGCTCCAGTTGTCCACACCGCAGTACCAGTAGTGGCAGCCAAGACCACCATCACCAAGAGTAGCCAATTAGTCAACCATGGTTCTCCTGTCGTCCATGCCCCAGTCGTGCACGCTGCCCCGATCGTGCATGCCGCTCCAGTAGTTCACGCTGCCCCAATAGTTCATGCTGTATCCGTCCCAGTTGTTAAGACGGCAGTTGTGGCTCCTGTAGTACACACCGCCCCAGTGGTCCACACCGCCCCTGTCATCCTAAAGACCGCCCCCGCTGCCATCTCCCACAGCAGCTCTATCGTCAGTCATACCCCAGTCAAACATGTCTCCCTGGTCTCCGTTCATTAATTAACGATTTGGTAATAAATTATTGTTGATAACTGTAAACTTTTGTTTTTTTAGTTATCATAGATTCTCAGCCTATTTTATATAGAGTAGTGCTGGTATCGAAAGATACATGAACGAATGAATTAATATTTTTGAGAAAGCATACTAAGCTCGAAGATGCTTATTCATTTTTACTTTTTTTCCAATAGTCCTTTTTTTCGCATGCAGTTCATTTTGGACGTGTGGTGACCTCAGGCACTGCAATAATACTAGCTTAATAAAACATTCCAGCCTCATGTAAATAGAACCATCATGTTACAAACTAGGTCAGCAAGTCAAGACAGTTTAGTAGAGAACTAGCCTGCTATCCTAGCTTCAAAAACTATCCTCAAGTAGCCCGGGCATTAGCGTTTATTTGAGGTAACTTGTATATCGATAGACATTTAGATTGACCAAAAAATATTCCAAAATTAGTTATTGATGTCCGAGTCGAATGGCGTAATGGTAATGCCACATTTACAGGTTGACTGGTAAAATACTGTACATGCTGAAGAAGGGTATTCAATGCGCGATTCTGATACCATCGAATACTTTAAATAATAGGTACTTAAGTTTTAGGTATCGCCTCTGTGCTCTAGTGGTCCAGCGTTGGCGTTGACTACATGAGGTCCCGGGTTCGATTTTCGGGCACATAAAAAAAGTGTTTTTTCAGTTTTCTGAGAAACACAAAGTTGCTCGGGATTGGAAAGTGCCCGGTTGGCGATAGGCTTGCCACCTATCACATTACAGGACCAAGTATCTTCGGCTAATCGTTCGTGCACTTGTTGTACCTCTGCCTATCGTTTCGGGGATATAGGCGTGAAGATACTTTTTTTTTTGTTTTTACTTAAGTTTTAACTAAATTATCCAATAAAAATGTTAAGTACGGACATAGATATCGAAGTTCATTGTTTACAAACAGCGAGTTGATATTGCAACAGCTTTCGGCCAAAGCGCGTGCCTATTACCCACACGATGACCATATGTTTTGAATATTAATACGCATCTGGAGCCGGATCTTCTCAGTGTGTGGCTGCATTTCAGATCCGGTGGTAGTTTTTAAAAAATATGATGACGCATCAAAATAACTTGTAAAAAGTTTTATTGAATAAAGTACTTCTGATTTCTGATTACTACACTAATTTACTACTAGTTGAGATTTACTATGTAGTTAAAAAATAATTTTTTTTATTATATTTTTATTGGTTAAATATGGCCATTAACTATAGTGCCCTGTAATATGTTAAATATTTTACCAGTTAACCTGTATAAGTTTAACGACTACCTTACCCTCTAAAATGGAACAAGATATTGATAAGCATTACCGCCATAGCAGCAGGAGTAAGTAAGAGTAAAACAAAACATTGATAGGGGCTCTGTGGTCCGATGTTGCTGTTGACCACATAAAGTCCAGGTTCGATTACCGGATCGGGCAGTTCAAATGTGTATTTTCAGTTTTCTGATAAAAACAACGCTACCCGGGATTGGATAAGTTCCTGGTTGATGATAAGCTTGCCACCTATCACATTATGGGACAGAATATTTTCGGCTAATCGTGGGTGCACCGGTTGTACCTCTGCATACCTCTTCAGGGATACGAGCGTGGAGATACTCCTAATAATGCTATTAACAAATCTATTTACGCATGTGAGTAAATAAGCGCTTATTTATCAGCTACGACGTAGTCGACACACGAAGCACACGATCAAGCTTGGTAATTAAAAAACCGTAAATATTTTTAAGTCAGAGATAAGAAGTCTCTAGCGACAGTCTGTTTATGGTCTTCCTCATATTATTAATCACGTGAGATAAGCTGTGACATAAATGTTTTCGTCGTAAATCTGTTACCTCATAAACGTTTCATGGGCTGTTACCATTATCGATGTACCACCTAAGTGTGGTGGTTAATTCCCGATAAACTGGTAGTTGGTATTTAATGAATGTTACCCACCACACCTGGCAAACGTTTATTAAAATCATATTAAGTTATTCTACTTAAATTTGATATTTTTATATAATTAGATATCAAACAAACATATGCTCTCTTAATGGAAAGAGAAACAATCGTCTTTCGGCACCAACGACATTAATGGTGCGTTGCTGTTTGTGTGGTGATGTGGCAATGCTACATGCATAGTCTACCGGCTCCCCGTTTTGGTTCCGGGCTCCTTTGAAGAATAGACCAACTGCTGTTTTGCCAGACAGGTCGTAAAAGGCGACCGATTGGCTATGCGAGTCACTACCATCGTGACTACTAGGTGGTAGAGTTCTGCATTGTGTCACCGTCTTACCTATTCCTGCCGCAATAGCGTTAGTGATTGTCACTGTTGTGTTCCGGTTTGGAGGGTAAGGTAGCCGGTAAACTTATGTATGTAGCATTAGACACCACAAGCAACGCACCATTAACATCTTTGGTGTCTATAGGCGATGGTTGACTCTCACCATCAGGAGACCTATCTGCTTGTTTGCTATGTTATAATATAAAAAAAATACCTTACCTTACAAACCGGAACACAACCACGACAAACATTGACGCTATTTCGGCAGGATTAGGTAAGGCTGTGGTATTAAATACTCGGGTGAGACGTTGCGAAATTCTACCACGTATTAGTCACTGTGTCAGTGACTCGTAAAGCCAATTGATCGCCTTTTACGACCTGCCCTACAGACTGGCAGATGATTTATTCTTCAAAGGAGGGCCCGGCCCTACTTTACACAAAATTAATTTCTGCCTCTGTAGTCTAGTGGTCCGGGTCGGAGTTGACCACATGAGGTCCCGGGTTCGATTCCCGGGTCAGGCAATTCTAAAATGTGTTTTTTTTTTCCGTTTTCTGACAAAAACAACGTTGCCCGGGATTAGAAAGTGCCCGGTTGGCGATAAGCTTGTCACCTATCACATTGTGGGACCAAGTATCTTCGACTAATCGTGAGTGCACTTGTTGTACCTCTACCTACCTGTTCGTGGATACAGGTGTGAAGATATTTATATAACTTCTGCCACTGCTAAGTTATCGATATTAATATTATAAATGCAAAAGTCTGTCTGGCAATGTTTGTAAACTAACCCTAATACTATATTGACGACATGATTATTTTCTCGCTGCTAGCTAGCTAGCTATTATTAATATATATCCAAATTGTAGGAATTCGGGATATAAATTTGAATGACCATATTCATTCAGATTTATACCTTCAATAAAAGTGAAAGAATATTTCCCTAGGGTTGACCAGGGCCCCCTTTGAAGATAGACCATTTGCCGTTCTGCCAGGCAGTTCGTAAGAGGCGAACGATTGGCTGTGCGGGTCACTACCATCGTTCCTACAATTCCTGCTGCAATAGCATCAGTGCTTGTCACTGTGGTGTTCTGATTTGGAGGATAAAGTAGCCAGTAAACTTAAGCATGTGGCATGAAGACCCCGAACAAGGATTATAACGCACTATTAACATCTTTAATGTCTATAGGCAATAGTATCCATCAGTAACTTATGTTTTTTTTTATTTGGAAGAGTATACTTTCCGTGTAGTTCAATTTAAATTTGGTGAACATCTAATGTAGGGTTCTAGAATTAGAGGAAATTAGAAGTCAGAAATTGCAATCTAAATTCAACTTATTCCAATCAAAATTAATTTATTACAAATTGAATTAAACTAATTTATCTGTTTGGCCGTAATGACGTTACAGACAGTAAATAATTGTTGGTGACGTAGTCAGAAATACCAAAACATAAAAAGTGTCACTCAAACGCAAGCAAAACACAAAAACATATTGCATTAATAACGGAGTTCTCACGACCTAAATATGCAGTTTCTCATTCTAACGCTACTCCATATAAGGCAGCCATCATGATACATGTTATAACTCACTCAATATTTAAAAAAATAATGAGACTAATTAATGCTGATACACTAGCCGCTGTTCGCGGATTTGTTTTTTAATCTATGATTCTATACTACATTAAAAATAATTATATATGTATTTGTAAACTTTATTTTTTAGTTATAGAATATATATATAGATATCACAACAGATTAACGTAAACAATACAGTAAACAAAACTAAAAAAGGTACAAAAGATGAGCTTGTTTCAAAAATATAAATAGTTAAAGAGTTAAAAGAAAACATTAGAATCATGAGATGGGAAATGGAGAAAATTCCTTTCACTAGACCTGCAAGTAGAATCATAACCCTCCTCCAGGTAAGTAATTTAGGCAAGCTGGGAAAGCAGGGTCAAATAAAACGTTACAAAGTGGAAGTGCTGAGGATTAGGCATTCGAAAGCAGACATTTCGGAAGCAACCCGAGTTGGGTTCGAAACTTGGAAATGTGATCACATTTTGAAGACCAAATTTATAACAAGCACCTGGTCTAAAACCACTTCAATAGCATCCAACAAACAAGAATCAGCACTATCTAGTATAAGTAATACACACATGCTTCGGACAGTACTTATAACTTTCAATCTCGGTTTTTGCTAGAAGAAAGTCAGGTTGGTAAAGTTTGGAGTGTGATCACTTACGATTGGATTTACCTTCTGCTCATTTGTCCCCTTTTCTATAAAATAATTGCAATGACGGGAATCATCACTGATCTCACCAACTGACATTTTTCACATTTTATACTCTAATAGGAATCGGGCATAATTATTATTTATTAAATTTTATTTACACCAATAAGTACAATAGAGTACCAATGTTATGAGATATAAAAATTTGTCCTACTAGTCTCACTCGTAATCCAAATGCCTCTGGTATAACGTATGACATTTGTTTCGTAGAAATGACGGTGTGTCAGTTGTGGCTAATATGCATTCCACGCCTTTTGCGTTAGCTCCGTAAAAATACTAGAAATTCTAAAGTCACTATAAATTAGAGGAAAACTCTCAATTTAGTCAGTATCTTAATAAGCCAGCAAATAAGTCGCTCAAAAATATGTTTCGCTTGGTGAGTATATAAAATTTTATTTGCTAAGTTAGTTAATACCAAAAATTATTACAGTTTATATCAACTCATAACGTACAAAGTAATATGAAAGTACTCGTAGTAAGTGGATATATTTAAGAATTAGCAAAAAGAAGTCAAAGATAAGATTGGACGAAAGAAAATGTAAACGTATTTTCCCAAATCCCGACAGTGTACCTATAAATGACATATTTTTTCATATCAAAAGGTATTGCTACCTTATGATACAAAAAAATATGTCATTTATGTATTTTCTATACATATAATAAAATCGTAGGAAAGTCAATGTATGTCCGGGGTAAACTCAAAAAGTACTGCATGGATTTATTTCAAATTTTGCATGAATATTACTAACAGGTCGGGTCAACATATAGGCTACATATTATCACGCTATCACCTACTGGGAGGAGCTGTGCGGAGTAAACGAAGTCCCCGCGAATGAAGTCGCGGGCAACAGCTAGTACTATATAAACAAAATATTGAATGAGAAGGTTTTTATATCATAAGATAGCAAACAAGCAGATGGGTCTCCTGATGGAAAGAGTCAACCATCGCCTATAGACACCAAAGGTGTTAATGGTGCGTTGCTATCTTGTGGCGAGGTTTAATGCCACATGCATAAGTTTACCGGCTACCTTATCCTCCAAACCGGAACACGACAGCGACAAGCACTGACACTATTGCAGCAGGATTAGGTAAGGCGGTGGTACCAGACCCGGGCGAGACAATGCAAAACTCTACCACCTAGTAGCCACGATGGTAGTGACTCGATAGCCAATCGGTCGCGTTTTACGACCTGTCCGGCAGAACGGCAGTTGGCCTATTCTTCAAAGGAGGCCGGGACCAACACAGACAGACAACATAATTATAGGTGACGGTTGTCTCTGTACATTAGGATAAATATCTGCTTGTTTGGCTGCATATCACCTTCAAGAATTTCCAAGTGTTTATTATATTAACAGGTTATATAATAATTAAGATGAAATACAGTTTTTGTTTAAACTCTTTTTAGAATGAATAAGTAGAAGACAGTTACTATCTTCCTACGACATTTGCTGCATGGGCAATGAATAATTCGTATAAGCAATTGAACAAAAAATATTTATAATCAGTATCATCACGCCCAGTTCCCTTGCGGGGTAGGCAGAGTAAGCCGTACATCTATAGACTTTCCGGTTTACCACGATTCACCGGTTTGTCGGTTGGCGAGATAAGTAGTGATCGTCATCGCCGAATTTATCGACATGTTAATGATTATCGACACATGATTATCGATAACAGGGACCGACAGATTAACATGCCCATCTGAAGCACGGAAGACTGGACTGCCTCGTGGTCCAGGGGTAACCTATTCAGCTCAGACCATGAGGTCCCGGGTTCAATCCCCGGGTCAGGCTAAAGTGCTATTGAGGTGTTTTCGGGGTTTTCTCGAAAATCTAATCCTCAGTAGCAGCTCGGAGTCCGGCGCAGAGGTATATTTATAATCAGATGGCAACAAACACGTATCATTGTGATATTTTGTGAATATAACGTGATTCACATATGATGATAATAAACTTATTCAGGTTTCCAAAAAATATACATTTTATCGGCGTCAGTATGTATGTTTGTCCTCGCAATTGTCCATATCTGTTAATCAGATAACGTCAACATAGAGAACAGTTAATTTTTTATCAAAATCCGTTTTGTAGATTTAAAGTTATGGAATAATATTATGCGAAAGATTGACGGCCTGGCTTAGCGAGAAATTGTCGCTTGAAATTGAAAGCCAGTTCAGGATAAACAAAGGATTTGACGTCAGTTTTGCAATTTTGATGCGTTTATCACTTATTTTATTATTACCATTCACACCTATTACATACTAGTTCATAGTTGACTTGCAGTCTATAAGTAACATTTCAATTCCTTACACAAACTTTAAAAAACTTAGAAACATTACACAAACTAAGCTTCCCCAAAGGCCCAGAACTCTGACAGATTTGCTGCATAATTACAAAAACTATAAACATTATGAGTATACTTTATATATTAATTGTAAATTTCTTTAAAAAACTGTAGCTTTTGGTTTAGGTATTGTTTTATAACTTATGTTTTTATGTATTACAGTTAACGATCCTAGCTCTGCTCTCAGCGGCCACCAGCGCGCCTCTCGTGGTATACCCGTCGATCTATCACCACCCACCACTCTTGAGGCTCCATTCACCAATCTACCATCACCCAATCGTTCACCACGCACCCGTCTCTGTGTCCCACGTCAGCACGCTGTATCATCACCCGATAGCACATACACCACTGTTTTATAAATAATATTTAAAAATGATTTAAATGATGTAATAATGGCCTGATTTGACTGGATTTCAACTGGTATATATTATAATAATATACTCTAAAATAAGTATAATATATTTTATTTATAATTTTGTAACAAATAAATGATCATTTATTCATATGTGTCAATAATTATTTCTGTGCATATCTGCTGAACTTCATCAAGAACCGATCGGCACTGCACTAACGCTGTAACGCAATCTTTTATTCTCAAAAAATATATATATCCTCGGAACGAACGAACGAACGAACGGCCAATGAGGATATATAGGTATTATATATCCTCATTGGCCGTTCTGTTACCGTAACAGAAAGGCCAATGAGGCGATAACTCAATATATTCTGTATCATAAATAAAGAGATACATTAAATACTTACAGTACAATACAGTGAGGCCACCAGCCACCAGCAGGTGGCTCTGCTGATGGAAAGAGACAACCATCGTCTATAGACACCAAAGATGTTAAAGGTGCGTTGCTATCATTATGGCGGGGTCTTAATGCCACGTGCATAAGTTTGGAGAGGAAACTAGCCACCTTACCCTCCAAACCTGAACATGATATTTACAAGCATTGACGCTATTGCGGCAATAATTAGGTAAGGCGTTGGTACCAGACCCGGGCGAGACTTTGTAAAGCTCTACCACCTAGTTGCCATGATGTTAGTGACTCGCATAGCCAACTGTTCACCTCTTACGAACTACCTAGTTAGTTAGGCAAAGTGACGAACTACCCGGTCTTTTCTTCAATACTACGCCCGTGTTATCTCACGCCGAGCAAAGTATGTACATTGTACGGGTAGTATGATACTTACTATAACTTTAAAAAGATAAGGTAATATATCAGAACATAAGCTGGAAACCAGTTAAGAGGCGACTGTACCCTACAGACCCTTCACTGCTGTGATATTCCTTAAATACAACTGTCAAATAACATTCCATTTTAATTAAAACTTTTGTTGAAATTGGTTCTAAAAGGTCAAGACCTCAGTAATCTTTTCGTTTTAAGAATATGGAAGGCAAAAATTCATTCTTCAATATAATTAAAACGGTCTCTTTTCTAACTTATTATCAAAAGTTAATGACTATAACTATTGATACTAGCAATCGCCCTCTGAGTGCTAAGTGTAAGTTTTTCTTTTCGCATTCGATCGTGAGCGCGTTTCGAATTTACTAAGAATTTGTATGTGATTTGTACAGCACCACCTAGTGGTAAACGTGAGAAACAAGTTTACCACTAGATGAAAATCTATTTTTTTAAGTATTTCTTTTTTAGAATTTTTTGCACAACTTACTCGTCACTTATGAAGTTCTTGCAAAATACGGAGCAATATGTCATCCTGAAAGTACTATTCTCAGTTGGAACGCTTTTGGTTTGATGTGAAACAAAAGTGGTGTATTATTGAAAATTGGTCTATTGCACAGAATCTTTTTTTTTTTTTTTTCGGAATGTCACAATTGCTGTTAGCCTTAAGGGCTGTTACAGCTTCACCGGTCGCGTGGGCGAGCAGAGTGCTCAGCCAGAATTTAAAGGTGTAGGGCTGTACGCCCTCCGCCCTAAGGGTGTCTCCTGTGAGACCGAACCTCGGCTTAGGGTGGGGTCGTGATTTGCGATGAGAGGGCTAGTGGCATTGTTTTGTCCGTCCGCCGAACCTTGCCCTTGGGCTCGGTTCGCCGAAGGACGAAACAGGGGTCCTCGTCGCCGCCGGCGGCGACGGTGTCGCGAATGTAGGTGTGTAGTGTCATCGTGTAAACCGTTTGCCAGAGTTATCGGGTCATCGGGATCGGTAAGAACGTGGCGGGGCCTACGTAGTTTGGGATCGGGATTAGGGTCTGGGATGTAGTCAGCCGCGGCTACCACCAGTGGGTTCGGATGCGAGATGGCACGATCGAAGTATCTTTCGGAGATGTCTTTGAAATGCTTTGCTAAGCTCGGCAATTCAAGATCTTTATGGAGGTCTACGTTGCGCATATACCACGGTGCTCCCGTGGCAATACGCAGGAATTTATTTTGTACCACTTGCAACGGATGCAAGTCCGTACGGGGGAGGTGGGCGAACGCTACGCAAGCGTATGAAAGGATGGGGCGTACGCACGACTTGTAAAGTGTCACCTTGTGTCTAAGTGACATTTTACTGCGTTTATTGATAAGATGATATAACCGACCTACAACGAACTTAGCCTTAACTTTCATTCTTTGTATGTGCGGTTTGAATGACATTTTGCTGTCCAACGTTACCCCGAGGTACTTGACCGTCTTTTCCCACGGGATGACGTTTCCGAACAGGGTAATGTTGCCTAGTTTTCGCAGACCGCGCCTTTGTTGTCGCGGGTGTTTACCGCGGCGAAAGTACACGGCTGCACTTTTTGAGGGATTTATTTCGATACGCCATTTTCTGAACCAATCACCGAGGGCGTTGGCCGCAGCCTGCAGCCGCTTGGTGATTGTTACTTCGGAAAAGTTGGACGTATAGAGGGCGGTGTCGTCGGCGAACAACGCGAGCTCGACGTGCGGCTCGCGTGGTACGTCGCACGTGTAGAGGGAGAATAATACGGGTGACAGTATGGAGCCCTGCGGGACACCTGCTGTAATCGATCTGTGGGTGGAGAAGGCTCCTTCCACGCGGAATTTGAATCGGCGGTTGGTGAGGTACTCTCGTATGATGAGTACGAGTCTGTCGGGCACGCCCATTTGGTATAGCTTGTATATTAAGCCATTGTGCCAGACTTTGTCGAACGCCTTTGCGACGTCGAAAAATAGGGCGCCTGTGGGAATTTGCAGCCCCGGGGCTGCGTTTAACCCGGTTAGGATATATTCGGTGAGACGGTGCACTTGATGAGTGCAAGAGTGAGCCGCTCGGAACCCGAACTGCTCATTTATTAAGAGGCCTTTCTCGTGAACAAATGCCTTAAGGCGAGCGAGAATTATTTTTTCATAGATTTTGCCTAACGTATTTATTAGGCTAATGGGGCGGTAGCTACTGACTTTATTGCGGGGTTTACCCGGTTTGTGAATTCCTATGACGGTGGCTTCTTTCCACTCGTCTGGAAACGCGCAGCCGGCTAGTAGTGCATTGAAGATGCACACTAGTAGGCATATTAGGGAGGGGGGGAGGTATTTAACTACCTTATTAGTGATTTTATCGGGCCCCGGGGCCTTTTTATTGTGTAGGCCTTTTATAATGTCGCCTACTTCTTCGGGATCGGTGGGTAGAAGCGGGTCACCCTCCGGTGGTAGCGCCGCCCTGCGCTCTACTTCGCTATCCACAAGATGGACGTGGTCTAGGTCCGTAGGCTGGTTTGATGGGGAACATTGTGTTTGGATACTGTCGGCCAGGCATTCGGCTTTGTCTGCATCATCAAAAGCGGGCGTTTGATTAGGTCGAATGAGTGGAGGCATCTCTACTACTGGTTCGTTTTTAAAGGCCCTCGCCAACGGCCAGTAGGCCGTGTGCGATGGCGAGACCTCACTTAACAGTCTGTCCCACCGTTCGTTACGATACTCGGCGATGCGCCGCTTTACTTCTCTTTGTAAAGCTCGTAGCGAACGGCGATTTTCGTCGGTCATGTATCGGTCGTAGAGCCGCGTAGCGGCGTTTTTGCGTCTCAGTAGGTCGCGTAACTCTTCCGGTAGTTCCCATCTGCCCCGAAAGGCGTCCGGTATTTCCCGCGAGGAGCTATCGACTACCGATTCTATATGGCTAGTGAGTGACTTAATGGCGGATTTGGCTTCCTCTACCGTACTAATGTTGCCAGGAATTTGGTCGAGGTGCTCTGATTGTATCGATTGAAAATTCTCATCGAGTTTTTTCCAATCGATTATCTTTTTCATGCGGACGGCGTGCGCATGGTGGGGGGAACCTAGTTTGAAAACTACCGGTCGGTGGTCTGAGTCGAGTTCGTGTAACACTGATACTGAACGCAGTTGTAAATCTACGTTCCTCATCAGCGCTATATCGAGCACGCTCGGTCTGTGTGTCACGTCGTTTGGCGGGTATCTAGTGGGCTCTGACGGGCCTACTGCTACGAAGTTAAGTCTGTCCGTCAGTCGTTCGATGTCTAACCCATTTTGGTTGTTTATGGGGGAATGCCACAGACTGTGCTTGGCATTGAAATCCCCCCCTATTATGACAGAGTTGCCCATGTCGAATAGAGATTTAAGATCTCTTTCTGTTACTCTTTTACCGGGACCGAGATAGGCTGATGCTAGTATGACTGGTTGATGACCGGTCATACCCACCTGGCAAACTGAGACTTCGAGATATTCCAAAGTAGGGGGATCTAGGGGAACAATGTGGAGGCTTCTTTTATAGTAGATAAGAGTGCCCCCACCGCGATTCGTTGGTCGGTCATTTCTGACTAAATTATAATTAGCTATACGCGGATTACGCCTACTAGGCTTTAATAAGGTTTCCTGTACAAGGAGGATATCTATTTCGTGATTTTTAACAAATTCGCGAATCTGGTCTATTTGCCTAACTAAGCCTGCACAGAATCAATGTAACCCGACAGTTTATTTAAGTACTTGAAATTGAATATTCAAAATTATCCATTAAGACGTAATGTCGTTGTTTTCGCTAGTGTTGCGCGTCGATTCGATATGATACGATACGATTCGATACGTCACGACTCGATGCGATACAATAGCAGCGATTTGAGCGCGCTTGTAATATGAGTGTTAGTCAATATGTAAGTAAATATTAAAAATGTATTTAATTAACACCCAAACACGGAAAAACAAATATGTATGCTCATCAGACAAATGGTTGTGCCTGTTGGAAATCAAACCGAGACCTGACGACTGTTTAGTCAGGATCGTTTAACGGCATGAAACAAAACGCCTGCAGTTTGTAAAGTTTTTCTGCGTATGTGTAATTTTTTCCTGGACCAGCTAAATGGATTTAAATGGAAACACAGTAGTCTGTAACTAGAATTAGCGCATATACTACTTTTTGTTCCAATATTCTTGTAAAATTCCATTTCTCCTGTTCTCGTTTCATTGTTCCCATGGAATTACAAAAAAAATCTACTGTGCTAATAATAACAATAATAATATAATAATAAAATTAAAATATAAAATAATAAAAAGTAAAATTAAAATAAAAAATAATAAAAAAATAACATTGGAAAAAAAAGAGTATCTTCACGCCCGTATCCCCGAAATGGTAGGCAGAGGTACAACAAGTGCACCCACGATTAGCCGAAGATACTTGGTCCCACTATGTGATAGGTGGCAAGCCTATCGCCAACCGGGCACTTTCCAATCCCGGGCAATGTTGTTTTCATCAGAAAACTGAAAAAACACATTTCTGAATTGCCCGACCCAGGAATCGAACCCGGGACCTCTGTGGTCAACTCCGACACCGGACCACAACACCACAGAGGAAAAATTATACAAATTGATCTAAACCCAAAGTAAGCAAATTATTTGCTTGTGTTACTAGAAATATATAATATAAATACTGTAACATATATAATAACCCACCCAGACCCAGAAATACAAACATCTATGCACACCACACAATTGTTTGTCTCCGTTGGGAACTGAACCCGAGCCCCATCGATTTGTAGTTAGGTTCGCTAACCACTAGACCAACGGGGCGGTCATCCAGGTTACCGTTATATGTGTTTACCGTTTACGCTAAAATTGCAATAACTTGATCAATATATCTTAATATGCTGACATCTACTATTCACGTTATTCTGATGCTTTACCATCAGTGTTAGTCATTGTTGTGTTCTGGTTTTCTGTTGCTTTAATAATAATAATAATAACTTTTTATTTCAGACTTAAATTTTCCATATACATTTTAGTGTTAGTTAACATTGATGCTTGTCACTTTTTTCTAATACGGCGGATGGAGTACTCATTGAATTATTTACTATATCCAATATCCGTGCCAAGCGCTTAGACATATACCATTCAGATCTATCTAGACATTTTGAAATTGTGTAATAGGAATTGCTAAAATGCGTACCATGAATGATGAAAAGTGATAAAAAATATAATGTGATATATTAACATTTTTTGCTTAAATTCACATAACTCGAAAACGGATCTTTTTTTAATTAGACGTGATTTAGTTTTAAGGTTTACCTTCTAATTATATTTCTTTTAAAACACGATTTTACATAACAAAAACTTTTTTTTGATAACGATCCATTTGTCCTGACAATTTCATAAAAAGACACGTCATATTTTTAGTTGCCAAAGGACGACAAATTCAACTTTCGTCACAAAACTTGGCGAGATGACGCTATATCAAGTATTTTTATTTCATGAATCACCCCACTGGTAATTAAATTAGTTTATCAGCTAACCAAATGGCTGGTAATCCCAATCGGCGCATTTGCCCCGCCATTAACGAGTAGCGCTTGTTATTGGTGATAATGTTATTGGATAAAGTTCAATAAGCTTGGGCATGTACCTGCGTAAAATGAAATTTTCATAGCACATCCATTGTTTACAGACATCTAAGATGTGGTACAAATGCTACCTTTTGAGACAAATAATACCTACTTAACAAATTTTGGGTAAAATTATTTAGTTTGACATAGAAATTAAGCTTTTATACTATGAACATGTAGAGAAAATGTATTATTTCAATGTATGAACGTGGGCAGTAAAACCACTTTAATATTAAGTAAAAATATTGTGACTAAGGATTTAAGCAAAATTGTAATTAATTTTAAAACAAATGGCTATGAAAATAAATAGAAGTGATTTATTCCCGGGTTTAGGTTAATTGTAAATTATCTAGTAGTAGTTATATATTAACTACATAAAAAACACCAGCCAAGTACCATAATGATATAATATGATTGTTATTAATATAATTATATAGGACTAAAGTCGTGCACACATCACGCTGAAACTACTAGAGAAATGTACTTATTATAAAATCAAATTAAAACTGTTTTTTGTTCAAAATTAATGAAAGTTTTCACAAGCATATAAAGTGGAGCAAGCGGAGTGATACGCATGCGAAAGAAAGAGAAAGTTTTAGAAACAAAAAAAATCAGAAATGAAATCAGTTCCTATACTTTCAAATTAAAAATGTATAGTTTTGTAGATAGTCACATTTGGAAACAAATATTATCACAACTACTATTATCAAAGTGAACATGGGAATTTGTATGTATTTGTATGTACATGTTTGGACCTTTACGCTAAAATGTTTAGAAACTGGACTGAAATTACGTACCTACGTATTTACTCAGGTAACATGAATAACATACAGGCTATGTTTAATCGTGGAAAATGATTTCTACGCGATAAAATTTAGTTACAGAATAAGTAGCTGGCAAGGTGGTTTAACAATAAAAATAGCAACTTAAAAATTATAAATCATATAAAAAAATAACATCCTCGCGCGACAGCAAAAATTTTGAATAGGTTTACAGACAGAATTTTTATCAAGCAAACGTTACGAGATCGTGCCCTGCATAAAATATGAAAATTTACATTTCGCTATCAAATAGTTGACAGTTAAAATTTAATGCCTCACTATACCAATTTTATAAATTAAATATAAAGAGATTTGATACGCTTTTAAAATTATAAAATAAAATGCTTAAATAAAATTTAAATGTATTCATAGATGTAGTTATCATCAACATTTTTTTTTGA
Organism: Apodemia mormo; assembly: GCA_036924255.1. Classification (NCBI taxonomy): domain Eukaryota; kingdom Metazoa; phylum Arthropoda; class Insecta; order Lepidoptera; family Riodinidae; genus Apodemia; species Apodemia mormo. Next base: position 40,230,168 of record JAUPFN010000011.1, on the reverse strand, counting down.
TTTTCATTAAATTAAATTGAATGCTTAAATTCAGATATTTATAGTAAGTTCAAATTATAAATTTTCAAACCAAAAATTTAAAATAACCAAAACATAGGTGTCGCTTTAGTTTTATCTTAATTATTTAATTATATTTAAAATGAAATTTTACTTAATTCAAAATCATGACAAATTAAGGGTGGCTTGCACGAAAATGCTTAAATGCATTTAGTCCCTTAAACATGTTTAGCAAATGTCAAAACGCCTTAAATGCTGTCACTTTAAACGTATTTAGTGACTTAAAATGATTTAAGCATTTTCGTAAAAGCCGTCCTAAGAATTCAAAACATATTTCTGATAAACATTTTTTTGTAAACTGGTTGACCCTGTGCTCGCAGTCGGTCATCCCTGAAACTTTCTTGGGGTAATTTAGGCTCAAAGGAGCAAAAACTATACCTAAGCATTGGTTTTTTCAGAGTTCAAAATCTAAAGTTTATTATTAATTTCCATTTTAATTTCTGAAAAGCTGTAAATTTTGAAAACGATTACTGATTTTGTTCCCATTGACCGTATTTTTTTAAGTAAGCTGAGCTGATTAGATTTTACATTCGATCGGTATATTACCCCCCGTGTTGGTCCCGGACTCCTTTGAAGAATAGAATAACTGCCATTCCGCCGGGCAGGTCGTAAAAGGCGACCGATTGACTATATGAGTAACTACCATCGTAGCTACTAGTCGCTAGAGTTTTGCATTGTCTCACCCGGGTCTGGTACTATCGCCTTGCCTATTCCTGCTACAATAGCGTCAGTGCTTGTCTCTTTCGTGTTCCGGTTCAGAGAGTAAGGTAGCCGGTAAACTTATGCATGTGGCATTAGGCCTCGCCACAAGATAGCAACGCACCATTAACACCTTTGGTATCTATAGGCGATGGTTGACTCTTACCACAGCCTTACCTAATCCTGCCGCAATAGCATCAACGTTTGTTGTGGCCGTGTTCGGGTTTGTAAGGTAAGATATTTTTTTATATCATAAGATACCAAACAAGCAGATGGGTCTCCTGATGGTAACAGTTACAGTACAATTGCCTATAGACACAAAAGATGTTAATGGTGCGTTGCTATCTTGTGGCGAGGTCTTATGCCACATGCATAAGTTTACCGGCTACCTTATCCTCCAAACCGGAACACCGTCAGTGCTTGTCACTGTCATGTTCCGGTTTGGAGGGACAATTTGGTGAAAACTCGATTTTCGAAAATAGAGACAAAATCAGTAAGTTTCTTTTAATTATAAATAGCGCGTCGGCCGCTGTCGTTTTCTGGCATTGCTGCGGCCTATTAAATGGATATGAACAAAAATCATAAAAAAATAAAGTTCAATAAAGTTACTTCTCACAATTTGGTTTTAATATATTATGTACCTTTTTTCGTTCAGATCCCTTAATCAAACATCCATTTCATATAATATTAAATAAACTCAGACAAAGTAGTTATACTATCCTTTCATTAGGCCTCGATGGATCGTTCACATAAAGTGTTCTGACGTAAACAAGTACTTTGAGAAAATCTACTTAACTTTGACTCAGATCGTATGAATATTTATGTACTACAATTGTATTTGAACGACGTCTTTCCTATTCTACATCAGATCCTAAAATTTGACCAACAGTCTCAATTCAGGTTGACGCATAAACGGAGAACAAAAGCCTCACAAATTGTTTGCAATATGAGGCGAATGAATCGATAGCATTGACCGTTTTGTTTTTCTCATCACTATTATGTCAGCACACGGTACTTATACATTCCAGTAGAATAGAATAAAATTTATTCATCAAAATATATTACTATGTAACTATAATACACTACCATATTCTATAGTATATACTTATATACTATTTAAAAAAACATTTTATAGCAATCTATACACATAACAAAATCGTAGGAAAGTCAAAACTGTACATTGAATATATTTTTAAAAGAATACTTGGGACGTGATCTACAATCGATATCGAAGCCAAAAATATAGATTTTAGAATTTTTGTCTGTTTGTCTGTTTGTCTGTATGTATGTCTGGGGTAAACTCAAAAATTACTGCATGGATTTACTTCAAATTTTGCATGAATATTACTAACAGGTCAGGTCAACATATAGGCTACATATTATCACGCTATCTCCTACGGGGGAGGTGCTGTGCGGAGTAAACGAAGTCCGCGCGGACGAAGTCGCTGGCAACAGCTAGCAATATATAGATTTAAACATTACAATTACACACGCAAAGACAACAACTAAATACAAGTACACCAGGTAGATAAACAATATTGAGTATAGTATACATTGCTTACCTATTCCTGCTGCAATAGCGTCAGTGCATGTCACTGTCGTGTTCCGGTTTGGAAGGCTAGATAACTAGTGAACTTATGAGTATGGCAATAACACCCCGCCACACGGATAGCAACCTACCATTAACATCTTTACTGCCAATAAGCGTTGGTTGTCTCTTTCCAACAACAGACCCATCTACCTGTGTCATGTGTCATTTCTATATTTTATGATATAAAATAATACTATGTCTATTAGGAGTATAATAACGAAAACTTTATCGTAGGCTCTCAGCTCACAACAACTGCGGCCTAAATAATATTGGTGTCGCTAGAAATGTATATTGTAGATAATTGAACCGTGACATACTGTCGGTACTGGCTCCGAGGTGGTTTGTGCTGGCGCCAATGTCATCGAAAGGAAACTCGTATGTTAGCCGCGACCACTTTTACGATAATTAACGTTTATCGAAGCTCAAACAGCTTCCGACTGCTACATTTTGTACTTTATGAATACATATTAATTAAAAATAGTTTCTTTTCTGTCAATTTTTATTGTATAGTATCACGCTTAATCCCTTAAAGGTCGAGTAGAAAGAGTAATTATTTATTACTAGCTGTTGCCTGCGACTTTGTCCGCGCGGACTTCGTTTACTCCGCACTGCTCCTCCCGTGTATGATAGAGGTGATAGCGTGATAATATGTAGCCTATATGTTGCCCCGACCTATTAGTAATATTCATACAACATTTCAAGTAAATCCATGCAGTACTTTTTGAGTTTACCCCGGACATACATACAGACAAACAGACAAACAGACTTAAATTCTAAAAACTATATTTTTGGCTTCGATATCGATTGTAGATCACGCCCCAAGTATTCTTTTAAAAAAATATTCAATGTACAGTTTTGACTTTCCTACGATTTTATTATATGTATAGATTAAGGAAATTGAGAAAGTTGACAAAATATGAAAAAGTTTAGTTTTTATTACATTTTTATTAGTCCTTACTGAGCTTTCCTTAAAGTTAAATAAATAAAGCAATATTAAAACATACTATGTTGTTATATTTACCTTAAAATTTGAACGAACAATTCAATTAGTAAAGTTTTGACATCTCAGCTGGATTTGATGTCAGCGTCCTACTTAAAAGCATCTGTGCTTGTCGCTGTCGTGTTCCGGTTTGGATTATAAGGTAGCCCAGACGTTGCGAAACTCTACCATCTAGTAGTCATGATGCTGGTGACGCGTACAGTCAATGATTTGTCTTTTAAGAACTGCCTGGCAGAATGGCAGATAGTGTATTCTTCAATATGTGCCTGAACTGATATTGTTATTTTCTTATTTATATAAATATCTTCACGTCACATTCCTAAAACGGGTAGGCAGCGAAAATATAATGCCATTTATAACGATTCAGACAGATTCATTTTTTTTTTACTTTAGCACACAAAAATTATTTAATAGAACTAAACTAATTTTATGTATAGTCTCTGTTTTGATGCGAGATATAAGCTACAATTTATCCCAAAAGTGCATTATTCTTACGAGATTCACGGAAGATGGATGTAATTTACCGACTTAATAAGGACTACAGTATCGCATGTTTCTTGTAATAGCCAAGATTACCAGAATCCGAAGGGCTACTGAGATTACAGTTTAAGAAGAAAACCTCAAAAAAACCCTAATAACACATTAACAATTAATTAGTCCTGAAAAAAAACACGTTAATGTTGATTACGTTTAACACTATCTCTTACTACAATCATATCATCTTTACGTTAAATTTATTATTCCTATAATTACATCAATTATAGGAATAATTTATGTAATTATAGGTATTAAAAAAACGCCCTAGTCGAGCACACAACGACTGACTAGCTGACCGCCGCCAAAATTAGAGGTATCTTAATCACGCTACCGACAAGCATGTGACAAATGGCGTGGTTCAAATGCGTATTGCAACTTGTATACAATTCATGCAATTTAAAAATATGTTTTAACGGTCTAGAACATCTGTAATCACCATAAATATATCCGTTATTATTATATTTACCTAACAATTGGATTCAAATATGAAATGGAAATACGCATTACCCACAATCATTAAAAATATGCTAACAAACACTTTTGACTGATTCATGAAAGCCTCATTAAATTAAATATTCTAACCACTAAATCACGATACAATCCAGTGACAAAAAACTAAAATCTTATAAACTGTTCAAATAAAATGTGGCAATATTGGCTTTTTTGGACTTCTCTTGAATTAGAACTCGTATTTACGTTAACGAATTTAAAGCTAACAGTGGCTAATTTGATATTCACGAGAGCCTCCATTTCTAATGGAATTTCAATAAGACTACAATCTGAAAGGTACTTAGCATATTGTCTTCAAGTTCATATTGCTGGAAATACTGATTAATGCTGAAGTGATGACCTTTTATTTCTGTCGCAGTCAATTTCTATGTTTTGACATTATACAGATGGTGATAATTATATCTATATTATTACTTATATCACAAATGAGAAAGTTTGGATGGACGGGTATTTGTTACTCAATCTCGCAATAGCTACTACATAGATTTGGATGAATTTGGCACACAGGTAGATGATGACTTGAAATAGAACATAGACTACTTTTATTCGTAGCATTTTTATGCTTTTAACATTTTGCTGTCTCCTGCTAAAAAGGGAGGGAAACATGATGTATTTTCCTACTCCTCCTATATACTTCTGATTAATTTCGTTGCGGGATCCAAGACAGCTTAGCTTTTCCCCAGGGCACCCTGAGCTCGCAACTCAGAGGTTATCAGGACGGTTGCCGCTGTTGATTCTGGTTTACAGAAGTGGGAACGATAGGTGGGCCCATTGCCCTTTAAGACTACTTTTATCCCGGAAAAATAAGATGTTCTTGCGGAATTCACCAAAAACTTTTATTACGCTAGTCTATATTAATATTATAAATGCGAATGGTTGGATGTTTAAACTACTAAATGGATTTGAATGAAATTTGGCACACAGGTAGATGATGACTTGAAATAGCATATAAGCTACATTTTATCCCGGGAAGATTAAGTAATACCGCGGAATTCACCAAAAACTTTCAAAATGCAGCGGGCATCTACAGCTAATATTTTATAAACGTAAACGCTTAATGCAAATTGAGCAAGGCAAATTGTTGATGATTTCAATTTCATTAATGTATATGTCAAGGATGAACGTAGTTGGTAGAGGAAAAAAGATATTTTTTTTTAGATTTTGAACTTAAGGGCAGTCTAACAAACCTGCTCCATTTTATGTAACATGATGGGCCTCTAGTTACCAAAAAATCGGTTGTCTGTAAAGTTGGTTTACAGACGATAGTTGAACGTGACAACGTCTTAAGCTCTCGCTTGTACTCCAAGCCTTAAACGGAACGCCTCAGAGCGAGGTAACGCCGCATGAGTCATGTTTTTTCGTGCGTGCAGCCAGCTCTATCGAATTATAAGACGTTGTCACGTCAAAAACTATTTGTTTATCTAACAGGTGACCCGAACAATACGCTGCACCTAACTGTTAAAGCTACCATTAATACCATAGGGAGATATTATAAAATGACAACAATTCATATTCAGTTTAATAATAGACAGTCTCTTCTCCTGCCAGTCAGCTATACGGTAAACGATTGGCCAAAGTTATTGGTAGAGTTTAGCAAATTCCACGCAAGAAATTCCCATACTATCGCCTTACTATTTCCTGTTGCAATAACGTCAGTATTTTATTAGGTAGTGAACAAAGTGCGTGATCGAGTAACAAACATCCAAGTTTCACATTTATAATATTATAATATAGATTATAATATTTTTTTATATCACAAGATGGCAAACAAGCAGATGGGTCTCCTGGTGGAAAGAGTCAACCATCGCCTATAGACACCAAAGATGTTAATGGTGCGTTGCTATCTTGTGGCGAGGTCTAATGCCACATGCATAAGTTTACCGGCTACCTTACCCTTCAAACCGGAACACGACAACAACAAGCACTGACGCTATTGTGGCAGGAATAGGTAAGGCGGTGGTACCAGACCCGGGCGAGACAATGCAGAACTAGAGTTCTGCATTGTCTCGCCCGGGTCTGGTACCACCGCCAATACAAACTTTCGCTCTTTTTAGGAAATATAAGCATTAAACAACATGGATTCCGATAATACTGGACAAATATACAAAGAACGTAACAATAATTACAGCAGATATTGAGCCGCAGTTACTATGTAATTATTAATCTAAACGATAATAAATAGTGTGGTTATCAAATAAAACATCCGTCTTAACATAAAATAATTTTATATTTCACCACTGTTCTTGGTAAACTTCCGTGAATGCAGTAATCCTTCAACCGGAAGTGTTACAGTTGCTTTACTTGAATACAACAAAGAGATTAATGTACGTACGTTAGTACATAGAAGTCATTGAAATATAATGATTATGTGATAATTACTGACTACAAACACTATCATGACTGAATATAGCGGTTCAAATAAATATTTATAAAAAAAATGCATATTGTATGGCAATTAATATATAGAATCATATTCCTTATAGTCTAAAATCATTACCTATAAACAAATTTCGCAAAAAATTGTTCAATTTACTATTAAATAAAACGTACTTATGATATTAAAAAAATTTTATCCGATAAGATTAAATGTTTATATAAGGAAATATAAGTGTGTACAATTTACCTTAAAATTTAAATGTAATAAAAATTGAATTACAAATTTTGTAAAATAGATTTTTTTTTTAATTGTTTAATTTGGATTGAGCATAAGATGATATTTTGTAAATTGTAAAAATATTTTTTGTTGTGAAATAATTCTTGTCAATATTGTAATATATAAATAATTGTAATGCATGAAATAGAAAAAAAAAACAAGCCCGTTGAGTTTCTTCCGCCGGATCTTCTCAGTGTGTGGCCGCGTTCCGATTCGGTAGAAAATATAAGGAAATCGATCGAAATTCAAATGTTTGCACACCATATTATGGTAGAATATGATAGTAATTTAATTTATTTTTAAAAACTTGTGACACCCATATTTTTGCAAATAAATATTTTTTCATTTTCATTTTAAATCTACAAACGCTACAAGAAAAAAATCGTAAAAAATAGACAAGATGAAATCCAAATATAAAATCCTGAATCGCGATATCACAATTATTTTTCTTGTTTAATTATTTATCTTGAACACACTATATATGTACAAGTTTAGACGCTTCTCAAATGGACTTCGGTCCCCAGGCAGTACACCTTGCCTGGCTGGGAAGATCTTCCTTTTCCTCTTACTTGTCCTTGTGTGACGTCATCAACCTCCACAGTTGATTTACTTAACAAATATTGGCCCGCTGGTTCTATCACTATATGACTCTTTAGCGGGCCACAGGTCTGGATGAATTTAGATCATAGATAAATTATAGTCTGGCGTAGCACATATAAGGTGGGTAAAGTAGAAAAGTCTGCTTTTACATTAGAATATAGAAAACAAGCAGACAGCTCTCTTGATACAAAAAGACAACCACTGCCTATAGACCTCAAAGATGTCAATGGTGCGTTGCTATCCGTGTGGTGGAGTGGTAATACCATGTACAAAAATTACCGACTTCCTTACCTTTGAAATTGGAACCGGACCAAAAATAACAAACATTGAAGCTACTCTGGTGATGATAATAATAAGCCTTGGCGAGATTTTTTTCTTTTTTTATATAATAAGATAACAAACAAACAGATGCCTCTCCTGATGGAAATATAAACCATCGCCTAAAAGAAAGAAAGAAAGAAAATATTTATTTGCAAGAATATGGGTGTTACAAGTTGTTAAGAATTAAGTTACATATTCTACCATCATTTGGTGTGTAAATATTTAAAAATTATTACTAAGTGTATAATATTACATTTAAAACTCTGTAGACAGCAAGGATGTTAATGAAACTGTTGATTAACGTGTGGCGGTATGAGAATGCCTTACACTCCAAACCGGGAACACGACAACGCTTTGACGTTGTTACGACAATACCCGGGTGAGACGTTGTGGAACTCTACCATCTAGTAGTCACGATGGTAGTGACACGTATAGACAATCGGTCACCTCTTACGACCTGCCTGGCAAAACGGCAGTTGATCTATTCTTCAAAGGAGCCCGAACCAACACGGAGATAAAAATAGTGACTGACTTGGGAATTATTTTTAATACAACTAAAAAAACTACGTATACTATATTGAAATATTCCCTAAGTTTCCGTCTTAGTACTTCGATAGTAAGCGGCACAATTTTTTGAAGGTGAACCAGTGAATCGTTCTTCTGATAGTAGGACTAATAGCCACCTTTAGAATGCAAAGGTCTTAGCAATGCCTTGCTATATCTCTAGATTGTATTAAAACATAGAGTTAATTGAAATTTAAAACATGGATAGGTTTATTAATAGCGATCACCCTCCAATCAAAAATCGTCAATATTCTGATTTTGTTAAAGTTTCGCCTGTGTTCTAGTAGTCCGGAGTCTCCGGATTCGATTCCCGGGTGGACAATTCATAAATGTTTTTTTTTTCAGTTTTCTGATATAAACAACGTTACCCGGGATTGAATAAGGGCTCGGTTGGCTATAAGCTGGCCACCTATCAAATTATGGGACCAAGTATCTTCAGCTACTCGTGGGTGCACTGGTTGTACATCTGCCAACCCCTTCGGGGATACGGGCGTGAAGATACTTTTTTAGTTTTTATAAAAATAATTATAAAGTACCTACAAGGCTGTTATATTATACTCGCTGATAATGTATACATATACAGGTCGATTGATAAGTGTCGATTCTGATACAGAATATGTAAAAAATGGATATTTAAATTTGAACAAATTATCCGATAAAAATATTTAGTACGGACACTACGCATAGATCATTGTTTTACCGAACTCTCGAATTGACTTGTTAGTACAAATGTGTGGTGACCATAGTTTTTTAATATTACGACAGTAATTTCGTTAAGGTTTTCTTTGTAGTTAAACAATATTTTCATTTTGTTTTATGTTTATTGTTCGCTTATGGTCCTTAGCCATCGTGTACCATCTTGTACCAGTCAACCCGTACATATCTATACATATAATAAAATCGTAGGAAAGTCAAAACTGTACATTGAATATTTTTTTTAAAAAATACTTGGGGCGAGGTCTACAATAGATATCGAAGCCAAAAATATAGTTTTTAGAATTTTTGTCTGTTTGTCTGTCTGTCTGTTTGTATGTATGTCCGGGGTAAACTCAAAAAGCACTGCATGGATTTACTTAAAATTTTGCATGAATATTACTGATAGGTCGGGTCAACATATAGGCTACATATTATCACGCTATCACCTACGGGGGAGGAGCTGTGCGGAGTAAACAAAGTCCACGCAGACGAAGTCGTGGACAACAGCTAGTAAATAATAAGCCGAGAGTAGAGGGCTACCTCACCCTTCGCGTTGGCGTGCAAAAGTTAAAACATAGAATACGGTGTGAACAAGTGCCAACGATTTACAACATAGAAACCTCGTGATAGAAACTAATCCTTCCCAAACTACTACTTTACTAGCTGGTAGATAGAGTTCTGCATTGTCTCGCCCGGGTCTGGTACCACCGCTTTACCTATTCCTGCCGCAATAGCGTCAGTGCTTGTCGCTGTCGTGTTCCGGTTTGGAGGGTAAGGTAGCCGGTAAACTTATGCATGTGGCATTAGACCTCGCCACAAGATAGCAACGCACCATTAACACCTTTGGTGTCTATAGGCGATGGTTGACTCTTTCCATCAGGAGAACCATCTGCTTGTTTGCTATCTTATACTATAAAAAAAAACAATAATTATTCATGTAAAATAAGCATCTTTGTTGCTAAAATGTGTATTTGCCCATTAAAATCATTTCCCAGTTCAGCATAGGGCATGGGAAGCTTCCTTCTACGCAGAACTTCCATTTGGAGCAGCACAACCTTTGTGAAGGCGATAAGGTGAAGGTCCACGCGGTATCAATTAATTTTCAATACATTGTGATCAGATCTCAGACTGGTACGGTTGACTCACGACAGATACAGGATGATTAAAAATGTAATTGTTAAATGTATAGGTATCTTTTTTTTTTAAATATATGAAAAACTAGACACATACGTTACGTTGCGTACGTTCTCCAATGATGGTCCGGGCTCCTTTAAAGAATAAATCAAACGCCATTCTGCTAGGCAGGTCGTAAAAGGCGACCGATTGACTATACGTGTCACTACCATCGTAACTCCTAGGTGGTAGAGTTCTGCAACGTCTCGCCGGGGTATTTGGTACGATACTCTTACCTATTCCTACCGCAATAGCGTCAATGTTTATCATTGTTGTGTTCCAGTTTGGAGAGTAAGGTAGCCGATAGACTTATACATGTGGCATTTCCATCCTGCCACACGGATAGCAACGCACCATTAACGTCTTTAGTATCTATAGGCTTCTCTTTCCATCAGAAGAGCGATCTGCTTGCTTGCTATCCTATGATATAAAAAAGCAGAATGTTTTGCAAAAATTATATTTAGCATAAAAGATTAAGCATTAAAGGTATTTATGATAACAAATGTTATATCAAAAGTCGAAAGCATAAAGCAAAAACTTCTTGACAAATGCCGCGTTGTATATGTACAAAAAAACTGTAATTATTCTAAACAAAAGCCATATTTTATCATTCTGTAAATGACTATGTTTGATTGAAATATTTTCTATCTGTCAGAATAAATACTTTTCTAAATAAAAACTGAATCTTCTTCATATAAATCCAATACAAACAACAATCAATTTACACTGAAATTACGCAAATGAGACTGGTAACTGCCAAAATTGGCGACGAAATAAACAATTCACGGGCGTAGCTTAAACGACATTCTGCATTAAAATGTAGGAAAATCAAAGGACCTTCACCAAACTTTTTCATTCTAAAGTAATCTGTATTTTTCGTGGATAAAGGTTTAAAATCTAATGTTAGAGTGATGTTAGGACACCATTCGGGCGGTCGAGCGAAGGCGCGACTGTACGACGGGGTATCCGGCTACCAACGTGGGCGTTGTTAGAAGTAAAGCAGCCCCTTTATTAATTTGTTTGCAGGAAATAATCTCTGGGACTACTAAAGAAATTTAAAACAATATTTTACCAGTAGAAAACTTCATTATTTTTTGAGTTACGTAGGGTACATTTATACCAATTCTTCTGCAAAATCAGGACCTCCGCGGGTTATATGCGAGAAACATTATACATTCAAAGATAATAACTAAAACAGTTTATTTTATTAAATTAATGCTTAAATTACAAAAACCAGTTAACTTAAAAAAACAAAATGTAGATGTCAGACAGTACGATATCAATACAATGGAAAGTATAAATACAAAAACCAGTTAACTTAAAAAAACAAAATGTAGATGTCAGACAGTACAAGATCAATACAATGGAAAGTATAAATATTATTGCTTACTGCTAAAATGTTTGCAATAAAATTTGTCGAGGTAAAGATAATAAAACTGATAAAATACATCAACCAAAACATTTTTCATTAAAACCTCTCACGCATAAAAATTGCGATGCTTTATTCCTTACTCAGTGATGCTATTTTACTTTGCCTTTGAGCTTTCATTTTCATCATTATTATCCATAAAGTAAGTTTCACAAGAATAATAAAAACAGCGAATAATCTTCGAACAAAATTAAATATATTTTCAATACCATTTCAATAACATTTACGTCTAAACAAAAGAAAACACTCATAGTTGTAAATTTTCTAGTTGATTATTTTCGAAACCACCTTAGATAGAAAACATTTATAGTTTAAAATTTTCTAGATGAATATTTCTAAAATTACCTTTAAAGCCCGTAGTGGAAAAAAATAAAGAAAATTTAAAATTTGCAGTTAAAACATAGCTCGATTTCCAAATAAATGCAAATGAAATAAATGTGATTTATAGCACATTAACCTGGTGAAGTTCGGCGATATGTGGATTTAGTTTTGAAACAGAACATTTATTTGTATTACCATCATAAAATAATGTTTTTAATCAATTATTGTTTATTTTGTTAATCTTCATATAATAATTTCGAGTTATATTAATTAATTACACAAATAATAAATTATTTTAATTCTAATTCATCAGCTTGTTTGGCTGTTCTCTCATGTGAATAAATAATATTAACAGGTACATTTTTTTTATTCCACCACATAAAAATGTGCTACTAAAATAAGCAATGAAAATAAGCAATAAACATAGCTCGTATGAAAGAAAATTAGACTTGGTAAATCGTAGATCAGAAATATTATTCTTAATAACGTGAAAGCCAACATATCTGTAAGCATCAATTAAGCATAACTTGTACACTATTTTTTTAAATCATAAGAGAGTAAGCAAACAGAAGAATCTCTTGATGGAAAATATAGTAGTAAGTGGGCGGTATTTGTTGTCTATAGGCAACTATAGAGAACAAATACTGCCCCGTTGGTTGAGTGGTTAGCGACACTGACTACGCAATCGACGGGGCTCGGATTCGATTCCAACGGGGACAAGCATTTGTGTAATGAGCATAAATGTTTGTATTTACGGGTATTGGGTGTCTGTTAAATTTATTTTAGTATTTATATATATGTATTTCTATGTATTAGTATCTTTGACTAACACCCATAATACAAGCAAATAATTTGCTTACTTTGGGGTTAGATCAGTAAGTGTAATTTGTCCCGTGAATATTATATTAAACATGTCAATGGTGCGTTGCCATCCTTGTGCCGGGGTTTTAATGCTACATGCATAAGTTAATCGGCTGCTTTACTCTCCAAACCAGGATACGACAGTGACAAGCACTGATGCTATTACGGCAGAAATAGGTAAGGCGATGATACCAGACCCAGGCGAAACAATAAAAAACTCTACCACTTAGTAGCCACAATGGTAGAGTCTCGTACATCCAATCGTTTGCCATTTACTGACTATCTGATAATTTTAGACGGTTATTCTCAAAAGGGGCTCCATACTAACAAGGAGGAGTTTAAGAATTAAACTTTTAATGGAAACCGTTACCTAGTACTTACCTACCTAGTACATACTAACCATCGCCTATAGACATCAAAAATGTTAATGATACGTTGCTATATGCACTATATGCATGTCACTAGTTAAAATGTCACATGCATAGACTTATCAGCGACCTTACCTGCCAATAATAATAGCACTGCTTGTCATTGTCGTGTTCACTTTTGCGGAAAGAATATATGCCCCGGCGTAACGTTGTATTTTTACCGTTTGCTTATAATGAAACTGTTCTGAATGTATTCAAATTAAACTGTTTTAAAAATAAAATATTACTTTTACTATTCGAAAAATGTGCATATATAACTAAATACCTACCTACTCTGGAGAATTATCCACAATATGGTCATCCGTTGTCACATTATCATATCATATTTGTAATTAAAAAACAAATTGTAATAATAATTAATGATATTATTAAATACTCTCTAAAACCTAAGTTTACAGTTTGTCATCTATCCTCTAAAAATATAATGGATATGTGTATTTTAATTATATTCTGTCCTGAAATATAAATTTTATTTCCTGCTGTAATTTAAATCAACCTGTATATATTGTTTGTGAGTACTCTCAAGTTGCATATTGCCTAACAACAGCGTAAGGATTTATTACAAGCAGATATTTAGCCCAGAGACTTCAGTGTTAGACCTATAAAAGGACTAGGATCAAGATTACCGATACACAAAGCCGTGTTGTTCGCTCGCTACATTACATTATTAGTATATTATTTAATAATACAAAATGCTTAAGTTGGTGAGTTATTATTGTTTGTTTATTATGATTTTCCTTTAATTGAATCCTTTAAGAGATTAACGCTATATGATTATCTTTCTTCTTGACACATTCCTCGTAAAAGTCATGCAGAGGCAAATAAGCTGTATCTATAATTTTGGTATCTATAAGTTTGGATTGTTTCAGAATTGGTTTTGATGACGCGTTATTTCGCAAAACAAGGTATAGTTTATGAAATAAAAATAAAATATAAAAATTAGCGATCCGCCCGGGTTTGTTTCATGATATGTTGTAAAATTCTTTGGAATTCTCGGCTAATCTCCAATATTTTAACCGTGTATTATACATATAAACCTTTTTCTTGTATCATTCTATCTATTGATGAAAACCACATTATAATCCGTTTCGTAATTTAAAAGATCTATTCGAATATACAGCGAAAACGACTTTGTATTATATAAGTAATAAACATGTGTAACAATTACAATTATATCATATATAAAATTCTCGTGTCACTATGTTCGTTCCCGTACTCCTCCGAAACGGCTTGACCGATTTTGATGAAATTTCGTATGCATATTCAGTAGGTCTGATAATCAGCTACTATCTATTTTTTATACCCCTAAGTGATAAGAGTTGTCCATCCCTAAAAATATTTATATTTTATGGACAATTTTTTATTTTTATTTTTTTTATGATTTAGCATTGAGGTTGATCGTTTCGTCGGATCAGCTAGTAAATAAATAATAGCTACGTTACTTATCATCACGCCAGTTTTCAAACGATGTAAGCAACGTGTTCCCCGTGTTGGTTCCGGGCTCCTTTGAAGAATAGGCCAACTGCCGTTCTGCCAGGCAGGTCGTAAAAGGCGACCGATTGGCTATGCGAGTCACTGCCGGCGTGACTACTAGGTGGTAAAGTTCTGCATTGTCTCGCCCGGGTCTGGACAAGCGCTTTACCTATTCCTGCCGCAATAGCATCAGTGCTTGTCACGTCGTATTCCGGTTTGGAGGGTAAGGTAGCCGGCAAACTTATGCATGTGGCATTAGACCTCGCCACAAGATAGCAACGCACCATTAACATCTTTGGTGTCTAAAGGCGATGGTAGACTCTTTCCATCAGGAGAACCTTCTGCTTGTTTGCTATCTTATGATATTAAAAAAAAATGTGTTCAGAACGTCACGAAACGTTTTGTTTTTTAATGCCTCAGTTGGTCACTCCGTCTTTTCATCTCATGACCTCCACTATGACATAATATCGCTCTCTAACGATTGTCGCTCATTTTTGAGATGATTCAGTCTGATAGTTCTATCTGCTTATCCGAGGCACGATAGTGCTTATTAAACATCACAACCAGACTTCAATGTGCTATCGAGATTTTTCCTAACATTATAAGGTTTATATTTTTAGCCCTGTTTAATATTTTACCTAGGGGTTAATGATCTGGACAAATCAAATACGTTGAGGAGGCTAACTAACAGCTAACGAGATCATCAAAATAATAAGAAATAAAATTGTTCAATACAAGCAGCGAATTAGGTATATTGAGTTCGCTGAATACAAGAGATCTATCGTATTTCGTATTTATCACACTCAAAGTTTTCGATAGAATATATTACGTTGCTATCAACGTTATTACTATTACCATCGTTATTATTATAGGTCGTAGAGTCCCGGGAATATTTGCTCGGTTATAAAACTACCGCTTTTTTCTTTTTGTTTTACACAAGAAAACAATCGACAATAGGTTGACAGTAAAGAAAATACTGAGGTTCCCGCATCATCTAAAACTTAGTAGTGTTTCGTAGTTGGAATTTGATTTAATTAATTATTTCATAAAATACTAAACAAACAGATGGTTATCCTAATAGAGAAGGATAGCAATCGCTTATAGACATCAAAGATGTTACTGTGCATTGCTATTTTTGTGGTAGAGTTGGAATGTCACGTGCATAAGTTTACTGACTGCCTAGTCTTCCAAACTGGAATACGACTGCAACAAGAACCGTTATTAGGGCAGTAAAAGTGTGGCGGTGATACGAAAAACCCATCGAAACGTTGCAAAACTCTCCCATATAGTAGTCATGTTGTTAGTGACACGTATTAACCTTATCTCGCCTTTAACAAGATGCCTAACAGTAAGGCAAATTATCTATTCTTCAAAATACAGCTCAGATCAATACGAGAAAGGCAGATAGTGACACCTTCCATTAGGGGTTCCACAGGTCTGAAGATATTTGCTTCTCTTTGCTTTTAGTACAATAAAAGTGAAATTTTGGTTAAAAAAGGTGTGAAGATCATTTTGTAAAACTTTTCAGATAATCCTGCTCGCTATCATCGCCTACACACAAGCTGGCATCATCGCACCCGTCGTGCCGGTGGCTCATCCCGTGGTCGCACACCCCGTAGTCGCCCACCGCGTGGTCGCTCCCGTAGTCGCTCACCCAGTGGCCGCAGTATCCCACGCCGCAGTATCACACCACGCACCGGTGGTCCACCATGCTCCTATTGTCCACGCTGCTCCAGTAGTACCAATCGTCAAACATGCTCCCATTGTCGTTCATCATTAAATTTGATCAAAAATTATATTTTTATATATTTTCTTAAATTTTGTTTTTCTGTTTCTTACCGCTGTTAATATTCACGTATATCGACATAGTATTCTAATTTCAAACACTAATTGTGCTGTTTGAAGTGACAAAAAAATAGAACTGAATTAATAGTAGATTACTTCCATTTTAATTTTTTTTTTACGCTTCTGGCGTGACGAACGTGGGTTACATTTTAACTGTTGCTAAACGCACAATGTTAAATAATATTTTATAAGATAATTGTGTGAATACTAAATAATCATTCGTTCAACTAATCCTCGCAATACTAACCAAACCAAAAAATCTAAAAATTTGAAAGTGTGGAAATTACCCATATTTATTTTGTATTTGTACGATAATTAGACGCATTAAAAAAATTGTACGATTGTCGTTTAGAGTACAAATCCTTAAATTATACATACAAGCTAAGTGAAAGTCTTATACTGACTCTTTACAGTAAACCACTATTCGATAACACGAGACAAAGATTCTAGTTTTTCAGATTGTGTTGTGTCCAAACAATGGTAGATGGAACATTAGTTAAATAAGTAGGTAATGAAAATATGGAAGGAGACAGATATTGGCCTTTCAGTACCAGCTCCAGACTAAATCTGACGGACTATTTGAATCTTTCATTTTATTACTTGTCTTAAGCAAAAAAAAACTCATTGTTTGACTCGTAGTCAAGTTTTTTTACACCAAGTTTCTCCACCACTGCATGTCAGTCAGTAATGTTTTTTTCTTTCAAAATTTACCTATAAAACCCGAGAGGCTTCAATTGTATGTCAAGGAAAGTTGGAGGAATCGCTGGATAAGAATTATTGTATATGTCTAATTACGTCGGTTTGGATGAAACACTGGCTTGATCTTCAATGGGGATAGATATTTATATTATAAGCATTAATGTTCGCATTTCTGGGTGTAGGTGTTTTCTACACTAATATTATAAATAAGTATGATTTGTTTGTTTCTTTGCAATGGATAAATTCAAAAACTACTAAACCGTTTTTAAAAATTATTTTACCAATATAAAGCTACATTACCTAATTTTTTACTTAACTTAATAAGAGGAAGTAATGTGTGTGTGGGTCACGCGAACGTAGTCGCAAGGAGCAGCTAGTATTAAATGTATTTCAAAATGTACGTATGTATTCCTGTAATACAAGGTTACACATTTCGTTAACTAACACCCATATGTGTCACCAGTAAGTAATTTAATTATTTTGGGGTTAAATCAATTTTTGTAATTTGTTCAGCCGCATTTATCTATAGTTAACACAGTTTTGGGTTTTGATACATAATTTTTTTAGTAAACTGTTTTAGGTTTTCATCCTGGGAAAGAATAAGATAGTGAACACTTTTAGATAGCAAAATTGTCAAAAATGAGATAGTGAACACTGGGGAACACTGAGTGTACATAGTAAAATAGTCAAGAAAGAAATAGCGAACACTGAGTTTAGATAGTAAAAATTGCTAATGTAGTAGAAGTGTAGTACCTAGTGCCTATTTGTTGGTGCACTATGATTGTACTTATATAATTTATCAAGCGTAGTTTTAATTTTTTCAATATAACACTGGTCTAAACACGTTTCTAGTTCAGTACAATTCACAGCTTTGTTGTTGATTTAAGTTTATGATTATCCCCATCGCCAAATTTTTCTCGTGGTGGTCCGGGACCTTTTTGAAGAAGTGACCATCTGCCATTATGTCAAGCGGGGCATAAAGGGCGAACAATTGTCTCTGCGAGTATCGTGATTACTAGATCATATAATTTTGCAACGTCTTGCCCATGTCTGATACCACTGCTGCAGTAGCGTCAATGCTTGTTACTGTCACGATTTAACAAAACGATTCACGTTTCATGATTTAAGCCAAAAGTAGACTAACCTCTAAACCACGAGGCGAGTAATATAAATGTAAATAATGAACATATCAGAAATCAAATCTAAAGTAACTATGACTGTCTCAGTTTTACAGTATCACAATCAGTATTTTTTAAATCATAAGATAGCAAACAAGCAGATGGGTCTCCTGATAGAAAGAGAACCATCGCCTATAGACAGCAAAGATGTTAATGGTGCATTGCTACCTTATGGCTAGGTCTAATGTCGCATGCATAAATTTACCGCCTACCTTATCCTCCAAACCGGAACACGACAGCGACAAGCACTGACGCTATTGCGGCGGGAATAAGTAAGGCGGTGGTACCTGACCCGGGCGAGACAATGCAGAACTCAACCACCTAGTAGCCACGATGGTAGTGACTGACATTATCAATCGGTCGCTTTTTAGGACCTGCCTGGCGGAACAGCAGTTGGCCTATTCTTCAAAAGAGCCCGGGACCAACAAGAGGAAAAGTTGCCACAACTTTCGCGTGCCTCACAGTACTTCTTTTTACGCAGTCGGGTAAAAAATACCCTATATTTTTGAGTAATAATGCAGCTTTATATTGGTGAAAGAATTTTAAAAATCGGTTCAGTAGTTTTTGAATTAATGCATAACAAACAAACGAATCTTACTTCTTTTAGTATTAGTGTTGATAGATTATCCATTCTACATTTATGGAAGTATTCATTTATATACGTACAAAGATTAAACTCTAGACAGTAAGATTAAATTAAATAAAATGTATCTTAAGTTCAAGGATAAGGGCCCAAGGATTGAGCAATAAATCTGCAAAAAAGGTTATTTAACAACTTGGTTCGCATCCCTGCAATTATCCTTGAAGCGAGGTTTATCGCAGCCGAACAGATTCACAACAACTTGAGAATCGAAATAAAATACACTCTCGAGTAAAATACGCATCCCTAAACAAGTTGCTTTTTTAACACGTTCCTACATTTTAATAAATTCTCATTCATATATATTTTAGATGCGTTTTTAATCGATTTTAAAATTATTCATCAATTCTTTTTTTAGATATCTGGTTATTGATTTTAAATTAATTCATACAACTTCTTTCTTACAAGTAGAAAAGGATATATTTTTTACTCAGCTGAGATCGTTAAGTACAGTTCGATCTCTGGATCGGCCACAATATTACTGAGGTTTCTAAAGGTTTATCTCAAAAATCTAAATCTTAGTAGCAAGTCCTTAAGCCCGATGATGATGTGTTAATATCCACTTTCTTCGGAGAAGAACGTAAAACTGTCGGTTTCGATTCTTCCTAGAAATAACACAAAGTTTGTTGTAAGTTTTATCCCGTGTTGGTCGAGCATCTTTTGACGAATAGACGATCTGAAGTTCTGCCAAGCAGTTCGTAAAATGAGAATGATTGGCTATACGTGTCACTACCAGGTGACTACTAGGTGGTATTGGTGCCACCACCTTTCCTGCTGCAATTACGTCGGTGCTTGTCGCTGTTGCTCTGGTTTGGAGAGTAACATAACCGTTTAACTATTTATTTAGCATTCGACTATCCCAAATAGATCATCATACTCAAATATTATCCAATTTCAACAATATTACATATATACATGTCAAACTGATAACCTCCGTTTTTTCGCCGGCTGACTGATGATTCTTTTGGTAAAAGAATTTATAATAAAAATTACTAATGTGATTTTCAAATTTATTTATTACACATAAACAAATAAATCGGTCTTCTGAAAATATGATAGATTTTCTTAATTGAAAATATCTCAAATCCAGATAAAAGAGTAAATATTAAAGTATTACATGTGAAGAGGATCCCGGGGCCATTGTCCTTGCGCAGCACGTCTAGAATACAAACGAGATCTGAATCGCGAGATCACACAACTTACCACGAGGTTAAAAATGAATAAAACTCTATTTTTTATAGAAGAGGAGGCAAACGAGCAAGAGGTGCAACTGATGGTAAGTGATCACCGCCGCCCATGGATATCCGCCATACCAGTAGTCTTGCAGTTGCGTTGC
The DNA here is from genome assembly GCA_036924255.1 of Apodemia mormo. NCBI lineage: Eukaryota > Metazoa > Arthropoda > Insecta > Lepidoptera > Riodinidae > Apodemia > Apodemia mormo. The sequence continues at coordinate 40,209,557 of JAUPFN010000011.1, read as the reverse complement.
CGGCCTTTTAAAAATGAGTAAGCTCTTTTCTTGAAGGTCCCTATGTTGTATCCGTTCGGAAATACCCCTGCCGGTAATTGATTCCACAACAGAGTAGTTCGAGGCAAAAAGTGTCGGAAGAAACGCACAGTTGTGGATTTCCAGACATCGAGATGGTGAGGACGGAACTTCAAATTCCATCCTCACCAACCCGATTACTATTAACTTGTAGAGAACAACCACACCTGTAGAAACTCTTGTTTATATTTGATTGCCTCGTTGGTCGAGTAGCTAGCAACCCTGGCACAGGTTCGATTTCCTACAGGCACATGCATTTGTGTGATGAGCATAAATATTTGTATTTCTATGTTTGGGTGTTTAATAAATATATTTCAGTATTTATATATGTATTTATCTGTGACATCACTAGCAAATAATTTTCTGATTTTAAGATTAGATCAATTCGTGTAATTTGTCCCGCGATATTATTATTTAATAATATGATATTATTTCACAAATCTCGATATTGGGTCTTACGAATTGGATGGGATGATCTTTTGGATGTGGAAATTTTGAATTGAGATGACGTTTTGGTTTTCAAGCTTAACTATATAGTTTTTTTTTTGGATTAAACAATTTCACATTAAAATTCGTTTTAATAGATATCCACACTCTTGTTGAAAATTTCATATAGGGCCATTATATTTTTTTGAAATTGATAGGTTTTAAAAATCAATTATTATTAACATGAGAAAAATGATTGTTATTTTTCTTATGTTAATAATTGATACACAGTGCCAGTACGAACACTAGTTGATAAATAAAGAAAACAGTATTGCCATCTAGTTTAAAACAATAAGAATTCAATTCCTCAATTACAGTTGCACATAAAATATTATATACCTTAAAATTTTGTAAGTTGGGACATTATAACATATAAATATTCATGTTGCGTAACATAATAGTATAGTCGTATGGTGTGTGATTTTTATCTGAATTAATTTTCTGAAAAAATATTCCGGCTGTCCGCCGTAAAATTTGTTGTCATATAATGAAACATGACAATTAAAAAAAATAAACTATTATATTTTCCTTGCGAGATACTTTTATACCTCAGTTAATCACGATAGAGGGAGTAATTTAACTGCTTCCCCGGATTTTTATTTATCTTCTTCGCACTGTTTTACTTAAAAGAATAAATTATACGTTACATATCTTTATGTCAAATCAGTTTCGTTAATGGCAGAGCAAAGCGATATTTAATTTAATCCAAATCTAAAATAAATTCATAAAAAATAATTCGACCATCAAACAAAATAAACCGGAAATCAGATTATTAATAAAAATATCCCCCATTTCCATCAAAACGATTGATATTTTCGCCACGCGAGGCCTTCCAATACCATAATCGCATAATGGATGGCTCATTATAGCAAAAACAGCGGGGTCAAGGTGCTGTCAGGTACCTGCCGGGAAACTGGGACAATTCGATGATTTCACACGCCATAAAAAAGATATGGTGCTTTATGTAGAGTACAGTCGGTAGCAGGATGCCGCGGTAATAAAGTTATTAATAAACACATTATTATAACTTCAGGAACATTATTGCTACTTCATTTTAATATTTTGTATATATCCCCAACCGGTTTTGTTTTATAGAATCTCCCTTAAGATTTAAACATGCTGTATAAAGTAAAATTTAATCATTTCCCGAAGATACCTCAAAAAACAAAACCGGTTGACTGTACTTTTATTTTATTTTATTTTATTTTATTTTATTTTATTTTATTTTATTTTATTTTATTTAGGAGCAGTGATACATAAATAATACAAACAAATGAGACTTACAGTAGTCGCATATAATGCGCAACACCCGACATCTTAGTGATTAAATTCATAAAATCGTAAGACCAACTTAAGCCGTTATCTCCGGTTTTCTGTTACACATTTACGTTGCATTTCCTGAAATCGCTCCCATAAACTGCAGGAATATGAGAATTCTTAATCATATTGTACCAACTTAATCACTTACGGTTCAGATATTGAAAATCATATGCGACTACTGCAAAGCTCGCTGGTTTCTTTTTTAAAGACGGACTCTACCACCGCGCGCGCTTATTGGTCAGTTCCAATAGCACCCGCTCATTGGTCTATTCAAATATCGCCCCCTTTCTCAACTTTTTGTTACAAAATTTATTTGTACAGTTGCATTTAACTAAACCACTCCCATAAAAGCGCGAGGAAATATATTACACACCAATAACTTGAAAGCTAAACACCATTTATAAGTCTCCGTATTTTTATGATACAAATGTGAAAAACAGTTGTGAAAACTGTTCTATTAAAAATATATTTTTAGTGAATTTTACTAGAATTTTCCTCCGTGTCGAATCGGGCTCGATTTAAAAAAATGGTGCTTAACTGTTTACTGCTAGATATCTCGCAAAAGGCGAGTGAAGGCAAATACGTTACGTGTCACTAACATCGTAACTGGGCGTGCATGGGCGGTAAGTTTCACCAGGTTTGATATCTCGGCCTTATCAATTCTTGTCCCCATAGTGTTGATGCTTTTCATTGTTGTGTTTAGGTTTGGAGTGAGGTCTTCGGCAATTATCGCCTATGCGATAATAATCACTTTCCACCAGAATAATTACATGCTTGTTTGAAATTCTATACCATAATACCAAAAAAGAGCAAATATAAATAAAACATAAGGTATGTTTAAAAGGTGAAATTAATTAAATTTGCTACTATACGCGAGCTTTTCTACGTATCCTTCGTGATGGTACCGAAAATAAAGACGTTGGATTAATAAACGGATAAATCTCACCGATGGTCCGGATAAAAAGAAGACCCCAGCGGCACAATTATCCGCCCACATCCACCGCACTTTTACAACCACGACCACGCCGGCACCAATCACAAAAGCACACAATTCATGTACGTACTCAACGCACGTTTCACTTCGAAACCGAATCATCTTCAGGAGAAACGAACACTACCTCACTCTACGCGAGTATTACTTACACTCGCGTAGAGTGAGGTAGTGTTCGTTTCTCACCATCACGGAGGATACATAGAACAGTTCGCGGATAATAACAAATTTAATTAATTTCACCTTGTAATAATGGATTTCCGCAAAGTAACGCCTGAATCAATAAAATATATTAAGGTATGTTTGTTAACCTTTAGATGCGCCAATAATGTTTCAGACAATTTTGTGGCATTATTTTAAACACGTACAGTAATAATGTAAAAAAATTATAGGTAAGGTCGAAACTCATAATACACAGCTATTAGTAAACTAGCTGACCCACGCAGCTTTAATCGTGAGCTAATTAACTTACCATCAATGTAAGAAAGAAGAATAATTATGATTATCCATATATTGTTCGCTTAGAATCTAAAGCAGGTTGAGCAATGGTTATCATATTACGACAAATTAGTACATTCTTCTGAAATATAAATTACTAGCTGTTGTCTGCGACTTCGTCCGAGCTCCTCCCGCGTAGGTGATAATATGTAGCCTATATGTTGACCCGATCTGTCAGTAATATTCATGCAAAATTTGAAGTAAATCCATGTAATTTTTGAGTTTACCTCGGACATACAAACAGACAAACAGATAAACAGACAAAAATTCTAAAAACTATATTTTTGGCTTTGATATCGATTGCAGATCAAGCCCCAAGTATTCTTTTAAAAAAATATTCAATGTACAGTTCCTACGATTTTATTATATGTGTAGACATGTGTGTGTATTAGATATCACGGTCAATTTTTTATAAGTTATAAGCTCACGAAAAACCAACAAGTATTAGGGTAACTTGAATTTGGACAAATGGTAATTTCCTTAACTCAATTTTTACCCATCGTCGTTGTAATATAATGGCAACATAGATTAAATACGTTTCAGTATATTTATCATAAAATTATTTGATTTCAAAAGCTCCCTGATGAAAATAATAAACAAAGGAAAATAGTTTATGCCACTCGGAGATAAAATAATTGTCATGTGTTTTTTTTTTCTTTTATAAGAAGATTCCAAGATTACTATGTTTACACCATCTATTGTAACTTTTGGCTATCTATACATATAATAAAATCGTAGAAAAGTCAAAACTGTACATTGATTATTTTTTAAAAGAATACTTGGGGCGTGATTTACAATCGATATCGAAGCCAAAAATATAGTTTTTAGAATTTTTGTCTGTCTGTCCGTTTGTCTGTTTGTCTGTATGTATGTCCGGGGTAAACTCTAAAAGTACTGCATGGATTTACTTCAAATTTTGCATGAATATTACTAACAGGTCGGGTCAACATAATACCTATATATTATCACGCTATCACCTACGGGGGAGGAGCAGTGCGGAGTAAACGAAGTCCGCGCGGAGGAAGTCGCTGGCAGCAGCTAGTTTATAATAAAAACTTCCCTTTTCCTTACATTTTATACTTTGTTAAATATTTTATGTATATAGGACATTTTTCTAACTAATAAAGAAAAATATTTGTTTGTTTTAAAAGTAAGAAAATGAGTTTGAAGAGTTTATGACTTCCGTAAAGCGTGTCTCTTTAGAACGCACTTGCTATAAAAAAGTGTCCGTTGAATTCTAATATATGTATAATGTACAGTACCGAGATGACTGATCGTTGCTCGGTATTTTTTTCTTTTTAGTAAAAATGACCTTTTTAAAAAAAAGAAAACTTAGGTAGATCGATTTTTCGCTCCTGAAATCTCTTGTATACTAAATTTCATAAAAATCTTTGGAGCCGTTTCCGAGATTCAGATTATATATTTACATATATAAGAATTGCTCATTTGGTTTCATCGAGATTCAGCTTATATATTTACATATATAAGAATCGCTCATTTTGTTATTAGGTGGGACATTTAGGCCAACTTCATCCAATATTTCACTTCCTATTTCACCACCTTAGGACTTAGGGAATGAATTTCGAAAAGTCCTTTCTTTTTTCTCGTCTTCATCATAGGAATGCTGGATGTTGATATTCATGTCAGTCAGTGAGTTAGAACTTTTATTATATATGTATACACTCTCATCTAAGTTTGACAGCAGATTGAAACCATGAACAAAACAGAATACACGTATGTGTCAAACGCATGGTAGTGTGTGTAATGTTTTATTTAATAAATTAATTTCCTTTAAATGCATAATAAACTCTCTTTTTCTCTTCTCTTCTCGTTTCTCTCGTCTCTTCGCCATATATGTCATACTCTTCATTAATATCATAACGTAATTGTTGTAATAGGAGCACAAAGTTTTCGCGTCATGTGTTAATATATAGACAATTAAAATGCAATTTCACTAAGTGCTGAAGTTTCATTTACGATAGGTATTTTAAACCGAACCTATTGTAAATTCTAACATGGACCTTGGTATAATTTGGAATTTAATTAAGTCTTGTAACCATCGGCCCTTATTAATAAACATATTTCAATAATATCGCAATAGGTTGCTCAACCGGTCTGCTTTATTATTATCATGGTCGTCACTTTAAAGATAGTAACATAAGATCATAGCCAATCTTACATTTAACGTAGTAACAATAATAACTTTCTTCAGTGAGCCTTAACAGAATTACTGCGATTTCCGAAGAAAATAAGAAATATTCTATATTAAAAACCCTTTTCATCCTATATGTAGATTAACGATAAATAAACAAAAAACATTTTATGTGTGATTTTCGCAATCAAATAAGCTATTATATAATCTAATTAGGAGTTCAATATGTACAAGGTTGAAGTCGATTCAATGTCAGACTTTTCATATTGCAAGTATTTTGAAAGTCAAACAAAACTTTCTTTAACGCGTACATCTAATTTGGTAAATAAATTAAGTAATAACCTACATATGACCTATATTTTATAAAGTGATCTAAGTGCCTGAAATAATTCTACGTTATTTTATATTTTTATATCATAGGTTAACAAATAAGCAGATGGCTGTCCTGATGGAAATGGTGCGTTGTCTAATAGCTACTATGGATGCCAATGGTGCGTTGTCTAATAGATACTAAGGATGCTAATGAGGTAAGCTTGGAATGTCACTTGCATAAGTTTATCGGCTATTTATCGATTACCTTATACGACATATTTTCTAAATTGGTTTCAGACATTGTCCCCATGCCAGAGATGATTGCGGTTTAGCTTCTGGTTTCCAGTATTTAACCGGTAAAGTCCAAAAACCAATAGATTTGAGATTTATATTTTCTGTATTAACCGGTGGTCATAATAATTGTAAAGGATAACTAACTGTTCACTTGATTAACCGGTAATACAATAAGAAATACGTTCCCTGCTTCCAGCCTCTCTGTATCTCTGGAAGCCTACCACAAACCTGTCCTTCCATAAATTTATATTGGACGAAATAGGAGACAAACCCTCCCAAACAAAAACATATTCACGCCAATTAGTAAATTGCCGAGTCTGAAATACATGAGAATATAACCGAATTGAGAACCTTCTCCTTTTAAGGAAGTTGGTCAAAAAACTGTTTCATTTCAATTTTCCTATCCATTTTGTTTTTGAGTACCATTAAACACCTTCCTGTCTTACGTATATCATTTGTAGACCAAAACACGGAAAGAGGTATGTCTTACAAATATGAAACCTATCAAAGTTACATATTGCAATATCATTAAAGTGACAGCAGAATATCAAATTTAATATCGATCAGGTTTTTCTACTTGATTCCTTTAATAATGTAGAAAAGAGCTCATGATCGTAAAACGGCTGAACTGATTTTATTAAAACATATCAAAAAATTTAAAAACCAGGTTTCAAATAAAAAAAAACTACATTCAAATCATTTTACCTGATTAAAAGGAAAAATTAAAGTGCCACAGACAGACAGACATATACACATAGTGCTAAAACTTATAACACCCCTTTTTACGTCGGAGTTCAAAGTAGCTTTCTCTTTTTAGAATATGAATATTAAATTATGACTACAGTAGAGTACTTATTATTTCGGATTGTTATGTTCTTGAAATGTTCATCAGTTAGTTTTTTTAGATATTTATATACAAAAATTATACTAAATTATACAAACAAAATATTACGACAAATAAATTGTATGAAGGACTCATAGATTCAACTAAATTCATTAAATTCTAAAATGTTCCGACGTAAACGTCTAGATACAAGGATACAAGACAAGTAAAATTCCCAAACAACGCTCGCAAAACAAACAAGCAAAAATTAATAAGCGTTCTTAAAGATGGTTAAGCCAATTTTCTTCGACGCCAGATGTCTTTGAGGCCAAGGATATTATTAAGTAGCTCTTTGGAAGTAGTTTGTCCCACTTCTAGTAAAAATAAAGAGTTCTCAAAGCTAATTTAACGCACACTAATTCGATATTGATCAAAATAAACGTCCAATAACACGGCCAAAGAGCCTCCGCCGTAATGAAGGTCGTGCGTATTCCCAAGTCTCCTATTACCGTTTAGTTTCTAGTTTAGTGGCTACAAATATAGGTCAAGTTTGCATTACGGTCCGTCAGTTAAATGTTTAGGGAGGTGGGTATCTGAAATTTAAAAAAGCGTATTTTTTTATTTTTTTTTTCAGTTTTACATGATAGCAATTATTATGCATATGGTTCTCCTGATAAAAACAGATAATTATAGCATATAATACAAACGATATCTTATACTTTTTGTCGCCGACACTTGGTGAAAATCCATTTTTAATTCTGTAAATACACTTATGCTGTTTATAGACCGGAAGATGATGACACAAAATATTAGATGATTTTACCAGTGTGGCGGTTTTTTAGGGATCTAATTACGTAATGACACAATAAAAATTATTGAAAACAAAAAACCCGACTGCATTTAAAAAAAAGAATCATTGCCTTAAACGAAAACTAAAAAGAAAGAACAAGCCCAGTAGTTAAGAATCATGTTAAGTAATAATGGATAACTACACTACTAAAATAGTTCTATAATCGATGTAGGTACATACTTATATAAAACAATCCATGAATTTTAATTCATCACAAAACGATTAACAGTCGTTCTGCGATTTAAAAATTCGTAAAAATTTGATAGCTAAATATTAAATGGGTCCCGACTATTAATCTTTCTGTCATGAATTAAAATTCATGGATTGTTTTATATGTACATGGATTATAGAACTATTTTAGTGGTGTAGTTATTCATTATTACTTAACATGATTCTAAACTACTGGGCATGTTTCTTTCTCTTTAGTTTTCGTTTAAGGTAATGAATATTTTTTCAAGATGCAGTCGGGTTTTTTCTTTTCAATATATTTTTTATTTTGTACTTTTTATTAAGGATTCATTAACTTCGCCATTAGGAATATACGATGGTAAATTACGCAATCTTGTCATTTCATTCAAAGAGTGAATATTGTGGGGATTATTAAATAACTTGTGATGGTCTAAATTTCTTACTATTAGCTCCTCTGAAGTCTTAAGTCAGCTCAAAGCAATGCATGTTTGACTTTTAGAAAAAATCCGTGAATTTAACTCAACCACAGCTCGGTCTAAAGTAAAGAAATTATTTTTTATCTTGTACTTATTTTTGAGAAGACCTTTTGTTATTGCTTTATTTCTGGTTAAATCAGAGCTGATTATCAATGAAATTGATGACATACTTAAGTTTCGATCATTTTACAGGTATTCTTTTAAAAATGGTATAATATACGAATCACATACAATTGTCTAAAAACAAATTAAATGTAAAGTAGGTATAAAAAATTATAAAATATTACCTGTCAAGTGACACTGCTACCAGGCTGTAGACCGAAGCTGCCACGGAAAGTCCCTGGACGTAGGGCACTGTCTTGCACATAAGCCAGCCGAGCACCCACGCTGAAAAAAAAAACAATTTATCGTCAACAAATACTGAATACTTACATAAACCCATGCTAATATTACAAACGCGAAAATCTGTCTGTCTGTTACGTTTTCATGGCTTATTGGGAAATTTGCTATGATACAGTTGAAGATAAGGGGTCAAACATAGGCTAACATTTAGATATTATTTTGCCACGACGTAATTACTTTGTCCAAGTAACCAGCATAATTAATTGTTTAGCATAATTACTTGTTTTCCATGGATTCACTAAAAATGAATTTATGGAAATCCTACCCAAGATATATTTTTCATCTAAGCATCATAGGTAATATTAAATATATATGCAAAAGTCTGTCTGTTATACTGGAGCCGCGCTTGCGTCTTTCATCCCGAAGTTATATACGCGCTCTTAGCACACGCAATCCGGAATGTATGCGAAAATAGCCGATAATGACCGGTCACATCTGCATTTGTAGTATCATTGCACGAAGCTTTGTGACGATAGCATATACTTTCACAGCTATACTATTTCCATAGATTTTACACTTTCAATCGTCGGCACTTGGTGAAATTCCATTATTTTTAGTTGAAACTAGTTTATTACTCACTTGTACTTTTATTTCACTATTATTATACACTAAATTATTTAATTTTATCGACCGGTTTCGCTTTTTAAAGCATCTTCAGGACTTAATATTCTTTAATATAAACTATAAATATACTATTTCCATTTCTTTATTTTCTCGATGACAGTTCTAATTTGATAGTTGTAATGTTGTGACCAAATAAGTAATGATATCTATGACATATATTTATTATATTTTGAACAAAGACAAATATAACAAATATCGGGAAAATTATTCATCAACTAATCGCGGTAAGATCCCGTTGATTTTTAATAATTCGTTTGAAATATAACAAAGACATTCAAATATATTTTTATGTCTTTGTTATTTTCTCGCGCCATTTTTCTTTGTTTTAATCTGTCACTCGCAACAACACGGCCGTGCTAGTCACTAAATTTCTGTTCGCTGAGTTTTTTTACAAAAAAAGTTTTTTTCTATAAGAAGAAGAAGATTGCATATGATTTAGGAGTTCGTTTTCAAAAATCAAGTTATATAGGGATCTGGGGAAAATTTTGTATGAAAGATTACAGGTAAAGACATGTTATTCCACTCGCAGACGAAGCTATATAGTATATTTGAGACATTAAAGAAAATATTTATTTGCAGGAACTTCTCTGTAAGGGAATCCCTTGAGCCAAAGTTTATAATTATTTACTCATCAATTCCTGTTTGCGTACTTCGAATACGAATTACGCATTACTAATATTATACCTATGGAGCACCTTTCCAATAACATTAGCTCTTCCGTAAAGCTCTAGCTTTCTAGGGATTTGGAGGTTAGGCCTAAATTACTGTATTATAAACTGGATCTGTCCTTGGTGTAAATGTTCCTTTATAATTACTTTTTAATAGTTAGTCCGCCAAATAACCCCCTTTTTGTTAAACGAGTTTTACATACTTTTTTGACCTCGTTGGTCGAGTGGTTAGCGAACTGAACTACGAATCAACGGGGCTAGGTTTCAATTCCCGACAGGGTGATTGTTGAAACATTTTTTGTGATGAGTATAGATGTTTATATTTCTGGGTTTGGATATTTATTATGTATGTAACAGAATTTATATATGTATTTCGATGTATTAGTGTCGTTGACTAAAATCCATAACACAAGCAAAGAAATCTTTGAGGTTAGATCAATTCATGTAAGTTGTCCAAAAAAATCTTAATATAAAAATATATAATCAAATTAAAACAATTTTTTGTCGAATTATTTATTACAGTTTTCACAAGCATATTAATAGTGATTTGTGTAATTAGTCCAGCAATATTATTGTTATTACTATACTTAACACTTCGTGAGTGTCTTCTTTTGGCGAGTGAATGAGACGTTTTCTATTTCTTAAAATGAACATGATTCAAATATGCCAGATACGCGGCTTTTTCTGTTTACATTAATAGATACTTGACTTTAACGCATTTACAAGATAATTAAATTAACAAATCGAAAAATATTTAGTCCGTCAAAAATCCTGTACTGATAAGCTTGTCTGCCACCCCAAACATGCCGTATTAAAGCATTTTATTTGGTGACGGAATCACTACATACACATAAGAAGCGCGAGTTACTGTAACGCTTGGCCAAAGAGTACTCATGTGACTTGGCTCAAATAGCACTGGTATAAATAAAGTGCTGTGTGCAAAAAGATTTATTTTCGTTTTTAAAGTGGAAATACAGATACAACGGTGATAGAGATGCTCTCGCTACTTCTGTCGCCCGGCGACGGCGGAGCACCGTGGAGGGTAGAGAGGAGAGTATTAAATACTAAGCCAGGTGTTAAGTTAATACGCGCGAAATGTTTTTATATAATAAGATAACAAACAAGCAGATGGCTCTTCTGATAGAAAGAGAACACATCATCTATAGACACCAAAGATATTAATGGTGCGTTGCTATCCGTGTGGCGAGATAGCAAGGCCACATGCATTAATTCACCAGCTACCTTACCCTCCAAACCGGAATACGACAATAACATTGAAGCATTGTGGCAGGATTAAGTAAGGTGGTGGTACCAAATACCCGGGTGAAACGTTGCAGAACTCTACCAATTTAGTACAGAAGCTTACGTATGTGAATCCGAATCACACTTGACCGGTTCTTCAAAACATATTCTGTAACATTCTGAATATTAGTGAGCGCATCATTTTAGAGCGGCTGAAACAATTCTTACCCAACTTCAACAACAAAAGGAAGGTTATGTATTTATCTGTATTAGTGTATAATTAGTTGTATAATCTACATTAATATATGTATGATTCTATGTCGTAGACTATATTAATGTTTGTATAATTCTATCCTGTAGTTTGTATAGTACTATTCCGTAGTCTGTATAAATGTATGCATGGTAGGTCGCAGCGGTCTTGTCATCTCAGTAGATACGCTGATGTTTCCGGACCAGAACAACGCAACATTTTGTAATTCCTTTACTTTTACTGCAATTCGTTTCTGGAATACTCTTCCATCCTATCCACTTGCTGCTTCTTCACTCTCTATCTTTAAGTCTCGAGCTTATGATTATTTCTTGAAACGTCAAAATTTTTAATTATCTTGTTTTTCCGTTACATTTACTGCTGTATATTCATTTATATTATTAAATTATGTGTTAGTATATATATTTTAATATACATATGTATATATAATGTTAATGCGTATGTATGTTTACATGTATATTGATATACATGTGTGTGTATGTATTCGCAATATATTCTTATGCACTACCCATGTTTTTCCCCCCAGCATAATCAAGATAAACTGTGAGAAAATGCTTAATAACATTAACATACGCCTTTTGTCCTAATTTTGTGCAATAAAGTGTTTTAATAAAAAAAATAAAGACTCCATGTTATATTCTGTATTAATATTTGCACGATTCTAAAGTTTTTTTTAAATGTTTATATGATTTCATTCTGCTATTTAAAAGTTTTTGGTGAATCCCACGGGAACAACTTATTTTTCCGGAATAAAAAGTATTCTATGTGTTGTTCCAGGTCATCATCAATAATATCATATGTGTGTTAAATTTCATCTGAATCGGTAAAATTTTGCACAGTTAAAATTTATATTACGGAAGACTGCAGAAACCTAATATTTTTAAATAAAATGCATTGGAAATACATTAAATTAATAAAAATAAACATTACGCACACTAAATCTATGTGATACATGAAGCTATAATCTATCTGTGATATACACTTAGATGAAGAAAACCTTTCTCTTGTTGGAGGACACACATGATAATATACATTTTTATTTTATAGTCTATGGTTGAATTTCGGCCACACGCGATCGCTAGTTAATATAGATGATTGTATTCTGTAATCTATATTAATGTTTTTATGTTTATATTTGGTTCTATATTAGTCTTTTTTACTCTATATTATTTTATTTATATTTGTCTTTTGTTTAGTCTATATTAATGTTTGTAAAAAAGTATTTTCACGCCCATATCCCCGAAGAGGTAGACAGAGTCACAACAAGTGCAAACACGCTTAGCCGAAGATACTTGGTCCCACAATGCGATAGTAGGCAAGCCTATCGCCAACCGGGCACTTTCCAATCCCGGGCAACATTGTTTTTATCAAAAAACTGAAAAAACACATATTTGAATTGTTTGACCAGGGAATTGAACCCGGGACCTCATGTGATCAACTCCGACACCGGACCACTAGACCACAGAGGCGAAATAATGTTTGTACGCTTAAATTATGTATCTGAATTGGCAAATTGTAAACAGCGTATAAGAAAACGTGCCTACTTGCCATATATGGTTCAAACTTAAAATATAAATCGGTTATTCACCCTCAACTAGATTTAATCCAGAAAAAAAGCTTAATGTTTTATTACCTATAATCCTTTATCGAATCTACGCCTAGATTCTGCTCACAAAGACGTATAAATCTCCGAAAACAAATGGCATCCCTAATAACATTCAGATTCAGATTTCAAATCGTTTAACCCTAATAAATAGTTCACGTACGAGCTGAGATGTCGCACGCAACCTGTGCCGATAGTGTAGGTACACACCAGCCTGTAATAAATGTACACGCGTGTAGACAATTGATAATATGTAAAATTCCGCGATCACTTGTGGTGGAAATTCAAAATTTCATCCACGCCATTTTGATGTCTAGAAATCTACAACTATGCGATTCTCGAGACACTTTTTTCTTTGTGGAACCAATTAACGGCAGGAGTTTTTCCGAATAAATACGACTTAGGGACCTTCTAGAAAAGAGCCTACACTTTCTTAAAAGGCCAGCCACGCAACTGCAAGTCTTCTGATAGCGTAGTTTTCCATGGGCAGCTCTGATCACTTACTATCAGGTGAGCCTCCTGTCTGTTGGTCCTCTTTTTCTATAAAAAATCGACCATTGATCAAACAAAGAAATCTCTGTTAAGTTTGACAACTGACTTTAGCCGTAAAGAAAATAGGTGTGAAGAAAAATGTATGTAACATGAATACAATGTGAGTAATGTTTATTTTTACTAATTTAATGTATTTCCAATGCGTTTTATTTAAAAATATAAGTGTGGTTTTACAGTGACGCTCTCACCAGTGCGGTTGGTAAGCGTCGCGGTCCACGAGATATGCATCTCTTGGATCGTTACAAAGTTTAACTAAAACGCGAGGATTGCCCGCCCTGACAATAATTCAGCCGCGCTTTTCAACCTAGTGGCATTGCCAGGATGTACTTGTGTACGTCGCCATTGTTGCTCTTTTTTCAAAGCTAGTATAGTGTAATAATGTCTCATCACGACTGTATTAGGCGGCAACCTAATCACGACTGTACGAACCAGCAAACCGCACGACTCTCATTTTATAGTTTCGAGCGGGTCATCCGCGCACTTACGGTCCGTGCTTACCATCCGCGCTGGCGAAAGCGTCACTGTAAAACCACACTAAAGTTTTTGTACTCCTTCGTAATGCTCTTTCTTCTCTCAATACATAGGTGAGTCAAGGTTTCTTTACTCTACAATACTTATCATGGAAAATTAATTTTATTAGGTCGCAGAGTTCGGCATTGTCTCTCCCGGGTCTACGTATTCCTACCGCAACAACATCAATGCTTATCATTGTTGTGTTCCGGTTTGAAGGGTAAGGTAGCCGGTAAACTTATACATGTGACATTAGACCTCGCCACAAGATAGCAACGCAGCATTAACATATTTGGTGTCTGCAGGCGATGGTTGACTCTTTCCATCACGAAACCCATCTAATTATTTGCTATCTCATGATACAAAAAAGCATCATACTTTTTCACCCATGTCATTTTATTAATCACACTTTTATCTTCTAAGCAGAGAGTTTAATATACTACGTACTAGGGAAGCTGCTGTGCTAAGTAGAAGATGTATTCCATTTTGTTAATACTCGCTGCGACGCTAAAATAATATGCAGCGTATATATTCGAAACCAAAAGTTCGTTACCTCCGTGAATTTCATGGCGCTTACGTATTTCAATCAACGAGTTTTGACGTAGGTGCAGACCATTGTTTGTACTTTAGTGGAACACGTGTGGTTGAATGCCTTGTGTAGTTCTTTAGTACATACACATAGAAGTCTTTGCTTTTAAAATAGTGGTTCTTAACCGGTAGACCGTCTCATTTTTGTACACAAAGTAACCATTATTGGCCTATTTCCATCTGTAATAGATGATTTATACGGCGTCCAAAGAGGTTCTGTGGAATCGGCACCTACGTAGATGACTAGTAAGGCCGATCCTAGAGCGGTAATATCGGTCACATAACTGACAGACAAATTGTGTGACTATTGTAGTTGAAGGAAGTGCAGCACGTTTGCGGCGAAGATCGCGCCTTATTTTTTTATCATAAGATAGGAAACAAGCAGATGGTTAATTAACGTATTGGCGTTAGTATGGCGGGCTGTACGCCATACCAGAGAAGTATGGCATCATGCTACCACCTACTTCTTTTTATCGATTTTTTTTTTATATCGTAAGATAGCAAACAAGCAGATGGGTCTCCTGATAGAAAGAGTCAACCATCGCCTATAGACACCAAAGATGTTGATGGTGCGTTGCCATTTTGTGGCGAGGTCTAATGCCACATGCATAAGTTTACCGGCAGGCAGGCAGGCGGTAACTGCCTTACCCAACAAACCGGAACGTGACAGTGACAAGCACTGACGCTATTGCGGCAGGAATAGGTAAGGCGGTTGTACCATACCCGGGCAAGACAATGCAGAACTCTACCACCCGGTAGTCACGACGGCAGTGACTCGCATAGCCAATCGGTTGCTTTTTACGACCTGCCTGGCAGAACGGCAGTAGGTCTATTCTTCAAAGGAGCCCGGAACCAACACGGCCTATGGGTTACTTCGGAGAATCAAGCTTTATAATGTACGGACACTCCCTCAGAAATAATTTTCCGTCAACTATTACTATTATCTGAAGCTTTTCTCAAATTGATCGGGTCGATACCTAAGTAATATGGTCTTAAATAATGGTTAAGGTAAACATATTTCATAGAGTTGTTGTTTAATTAAAGCTTACCTTTGATATCTTCTAAATATTCAAAGATTTGCACTGTTGTAAATAAGGACTCGACGTTGAAGGAGGCCATGACCTTATTTGCTTTTAAATCGGTATTGATCTGGGACCTTTCTAAAGAATATACCATCTGGCTTACAGACCGGCATTTTGTTGAAGGTGGGAGAATTCCAAACATATTAATATCATTGTGACTACCGTGGCAGAGTTCTGTCAAGGTCTCGATATTGAAACAAGGAGGAAAATATTAGGCTTGGAAATGCTAATGTTTATTAGATTCAAGTGCCACCTACCTCTTCCCCTCTAATCTGTCGCTGAATAAAAGAATTCGCAGTAATAGTCATATAATGAAGTTAAGAGGAAAACTACCATAATTAAATAGACTTTACAAGTTTATGAGTATTAACTGACTAAGTCACAAAATGTACTTGGAGAAGTAACAGTGAGTATGTTACTGGCGTTGTAAAATTTAAGTTGTTTATAAAACAGTAAAAAAGCCCTTATCTTAGTCCGCATTAATGTCATGGGCAACTACAGAACTTTACATTGCGCGTGATCCGACAGAAGTATTCCATATTGGGCACCCGCTTAAATGGCACCTGAGGTATTCCACATACGGCACCTCTCGATATTTTTGGCAGGTGCCATTAGTGGAATATTTATTATTTTAAGTTTTATTCCCCAAATGGTACCTACGGATCAGTAGGTACTAGTGTTGGGACATACTTAGGAAATCAAAATTAAACAAATCGATTAAAATCAATACAAACTATAATTACATAATAAAAATATAGCTTCTTTATGTTTTTAATCATTTTATTACCACTATCAGTTTCTTTATTTCGTCTCCATTTAATAAACAAACATTAAACAATGACGCTCACCGCAAGTGCGAGGTATTCCTGCGCTAAAAATGCATTCCAATTGCGTTCCTACTTGCATACGAGGGATTACGAATTTATCCGAAAAGTCCCTATACAGACAGAAAAATTATACTAGATGACGCATAGCTAGGTAATATGGTAAAGTATTTTATATTTTTGAATTGTATCTTAAGACTGATTTTGCATTGCATGTGATTAAGAAAACTGATTTTGATATAAAAAATGATTAAGAACAAAAGAAATTATTTTTTTTATCGTGTTATAAAAGTATATATTGATTGTAATCGATTTGTTTAATTTTCATTTCCTAAGTATATCCCAACACTAGTACCTACTGATCTGTAGGTGTCATTTAGGGAATAAAAGTTAAAATAATAAAATATTCCACTAATGGCACCTGCCAAAGAAGTATGCCATATTGGGCACCCACTTAAACGGCACCAGAGACAATGGCACCTGAGGTATTCCACATACGGCACCTCTCGATATTTTTGGCACCTGCCAATAAAAGTTAAAATAATAAAATATTCCACTATGGATATTCCATAATGGAATACCTCAGATGCCATTGTCTCAGGTGCCATTTAAGTGGGTGCCCAATATGGCATACTTCATCCGACACGCTCTTGGTCGTTGTAACAAATTGAAAGGTAAAACTGTACACTTTGAAACTGAAGGTGAATGTTCAGTATTCGATGCTGATACCGAATATAAAATAGGTACTTAAATTTTGATCTTACTATCCCATAAAAATATTCAGTACGGATATAAATAGTGAAGATTATTGTTTACAAACAGCGATTTGCCGTCGTGGAACATTTTAGCTAAAGCGTGTAACTTGAACCCTACTACGGTGACTATATTTTTTGAATATTAACTACACTAATTTCGTTGAGGTTTACTATGCAGTTAAGCAATATTCTCATTATAATATATTTATTGGTTACTTAAGACCATTAACTATTGTGTCCTTCAATATGTACAGTGTTATATCACTCAACATTTAAATATCATATTGTTTCCTAACACGCGGATGATATAAAGTTATTACTACCGCCTATAGAAACCGAAGATGTTAATGGTGTGTTATCCGTGCAGCAATTTGTAACGTCACATATATATGGGCTACCAACGAGTACACGAACGCGACAAACATCGACGCTTCTGTGAAAGGAATGGTAAAGAAATAAAGACAGTATCATCACGTCCGGTTCCATGCAGGGTAAACAGAACGTCTGTAGACCTTCCAGGACACCGCGTGTTGGTCCGGGCTCCTCTGGAGAATAGACCAACTACCGTTCTGAACTGATTGCGACAACGTGTCAATACCATCGTCACTACTAGATGGTAGAGTGCCACAATGTCTTGTCCGGATATTTGGTACCACCGTCGTACCTATTTCCGCCGCAATAGTGTCAGTTCTTGTCATTGTCATGTTTCGGTTTGATGGGTAGGTAGACTTAGGCATATGGCATTGCCATTCCGCCACACGGATAGCAACGCACCATTAATATCTTTGGTGTCTTAGGCGACGGTTTCTCTTTTCATCAGGAGAGCCATCTGCTTGTTTTCTATGTATCTACGGATTTTTTTGCTACCTTATGATTTGAAAAAAAACACGAGTGTTTGTCGGATGGTATGTAGATGAGTGTTGATCCCTATCGCCGCATTTGGCCAACCTGATAATGATGATCGACTCTTTCTCGTGGTAACCAGATTCAACGGCTTTACGTACTCATCCGAGACACGAAAGTGGTAGAAAGTAGAAGTGAAACACCCGCCAAACTCCAGCTGCTACTGAGATTTCGAAATCTCGAAAAAACCTCAATAACACTTTTGCCCGAAATCTCGAAAAAACCTCAATAACACCTTTGCCCGACCCGGGGATTGAATACGGTACCTCATGATCTGAGCTGAATAGGCAATCTCTGAGACCACGAGGCAGTCTAATAGGTAAAGAGTTGGTACCAAAATCGGACAAGACGTTGCAGAACTCTACCATAAGTACATTTAAGTTACTTATCTGAGAATTATTAATCTAAGTTTGATTCTTAGAGTTATAGATTTTCATAACGAAATGCCTGAATACTACATATTAGTACAACAAAAAGTATCATCACGCCCGTATCCCGGAAGATGTAGGCAAAGGTACAATAGGTGCACCCACAATTAGCCGAAGATACTTGGTCCCACAAATATGATAGGTGGCAAGCCTGTCGCCAACCAGGCACTAGTACAATAAGTAAATAAAATCATTCACTAAATACGTTTTTATGTGTCTGGGCCCCCTTTGAAAAATAGACCACCTGCCATTCTCTCAGGCATTTCGTAAGAGGCGAACGATTGTCTATGCGAGTCACTACCATCATCACTATTAGGTGTTAGAGTTATGCATTATCTTGCCCAACCTTTATCAATTCCGGTCACAATAGTGTCATTTTTGTAACTGTCATATTCCAATTTGGAGGGTAAGGAGGCTAGTAAACTTATGCAAGTGGCATCAGCATCCCGCCGCACCATTAACATCTTTAGTGTCTATAGCCGATGGTTGTCTCTTTCCATCAGGATAGCCCTCTGCTTGTTTGCTATCATATGATGTAAAAAACACGCACTTTCCCTGCAGGATAAATGAAAATGCAGATCGCATTTATGAAGCAAATTAAAAAATTAATCATTACTTTTAAATTGCCATATATTAATATGCTTATTGTCTAGCATTAAGGAAGGGGTTCCAAATGAAAATCGATATCTTCTGCAATATTATCTATGTCATCATCTATTGTTTGCTAGCATTTTGAGGGCCTTTCTTCTCAACAAAAGGTATTACTAAAGACAACCGCACCTAAGCAACAGCAACAGGTGGAAACGGGTCACTAAATCAATATTTACACGATGCCCTGCAACTGAAACTAGGTCACTGTACCTACGACCTCATAGCCTTGCATTCCTACTCACCCGTCCTTCTCGAACCTTTACAAGCACCTATCATTCCATCCCTTTCGTCACGGCCTTGTCCCGCCAGGAAACGCAGCACAAACGACGGAAATTACTTACCTTTTATCATATAAATATGAATTTTATTGTGATGTTGTAAAGTCGGTATTTCCTTAATCAAAAAGTTGCATCTCAGTATATCGATTTTCGGTACAGTTGATTTAATTTTAATGAGTTTGGTTATTTTGATTTTTGGTTTATTTTTCAATTTAGTTCGTCCTTGGCCTACTTGTGATTGAACGGCACAGACAGTAGGAATAATTTACGAGTTTTCCAAAACATAATAGAATTCTCTTTGCACACAGTCATTAGAACGTAAATGTTTCTGATTTATTTAGAATACTCCTTCAATGTAACGAAAATCAGATTTTCATAGGGCTTATAATCTCAAGGCTGAAGTTATACAGAGCGTGACTTAATAACTACAAGGGACATTTTGTTGGTAAGATGTCTCGAAAGAGAGATATAATCTTTATTTGCAAGAATATGAATGTTTCATATTTTATTTTTAATATAGGTAACTGGATAGCAAACAAGCAGACGGCTCTTCTGAGGAAAAGAGAAACCATCGCACCAAGACACCAAAGACATTAATGTTATAGCTATACATGCCGCAGGATGGTAACGCCCTATGCGTTAGTCTACCGGCTACCTTACCGTCCAAACCGGAACTTCAATATTCATACTTTGCTGATAATAAATATTGTACTTTAACAACATTACGTGGATTTTTCAGTTTTTGTTCAAGTACAATAATTATTATAAGCAAAGTATGAACATTTTTTTAATTTTTATGGCGTGATATTGTTAAGTATGTAATTAAGAAAGGCTTCACCAAGCGAAAAATTTTTACGATAATTATTAAAACATTTTTTTCATTTACAATTGAGAAGGAAGTACGAGAAAATTTTGTTAGTTAACAATCGTTTAACTTGTTGAAAAATTAATTTTAAGTAAAGTTTCCAGCGGAAATAAATTATTTATATAGTTCAGAATACATCATATTTTTTTCAAATTGGAAAAAGAATATTCAATACCTTAAATTAATTAATTTATGTGTCGTACTCGCTTTTAAAAATGTCGCGTGGAGACCCATTTTCAGCGTTAAACTAAAATTATAAATAATGGAGATAGAGTTCCAAAATTAAGAGTTTTTTCTTGAAAATTTTCTCTTCTTTCCGAATCTTATTTTAGTATTTCTTAAATACTAATAATTTATGAAATATTGGCAAAAAACTAATTGTAATAATTTTTTTCATCTTTAATTGTTTATAACTTTTGCATTTTTTTTATGTGCTAACAAATAAATGCTTTTAGCACATTTTTCTAGACGTTATTCTGGATCCAATGAGCTATCGCACATAATTTTAAGAGCAGTATCTCTATTTTAGACCATTTTCAACTTGTCCAGCAGACTAATCGACATTTGTGCCGTCGTAATGTTTTTTTTCCGTTTGACTTTCTTTGTACTAGAACTAATAGGTTTATTTCTTCTTTTATTTTAATGAAATACATAATTCGGAAGCTATTATTAAACCATTTTGTTTATCTGAACACTTTCAATTGGAAAGCAAAAATGAAAAACATTTTAAGCCCCCCGCGTTGATTCGGGCTTCTTTGAAGAATAGACCAACTGCCGTTCTGTCAGGCAAGTCGTAAAAGGCGACCGATTGGTTATACGTATCACTACCAGGTGGCAGAATTCCGCAGCGTCTCGCGCGAGTATATGGTACCATGGCCTTACACATTCCTGCCGCGATAGCGTTAATGCTTGTCATTGTCGGTTCCCGATTTGGAGGGTAAGGTAGCCGAAAGACATATGCATGTAGCATTGCCATCCCTCCACACGCATACCAATGCACCATTAACATCTTTGGTGTCTGTACTATAGCCGATGATTTAACTTTCGATCAGGAGAGCCATCTGCTTATTTGCTATCTAATGATAAAAAAGCCAAGTATTCTTATAAATTCATTTGTTTATTTACTAGCTGACCCGGCAAACGTTGTTCTGCCTTTTTAAATACTCTTATTTTTTTCTATATTTTCTTACCTTTTAAACCTTCCCTGAGCTTCAACAATTAGTTCAAAACCAAAATTAACCAAATCGGTCCAGCCGTTCTCGAGTTTTAGCGAGACTAACGAACAGCAATTGATTTTTATATATATAGATTTAATTCTTTATTGTTCACTTAAATAAAACAATAAAATCTGTCAAATGTAGAATCTTTTAAAAGTAGAATGTGTCATATGTAGAATCTGCCTAAAGTAAAATCTGTCAAACATAGAATCTCTCAATACTAGACTAGATGTCAAAAGTAGAATCTGTCGAATGTAGATTAAACGAAAGAGAAAGTACAATGGGCGAGCTTATCTCTAGTATCAGAGATTACTTGCAGGCAACCCGTTACAAGAAAATATTATAAGCAGACTGTAATTGACTTGGTGTACAATGAATTGATAAACTTTGAAAATAATAACATTAAAAACTACCTACCGATAATTACATGACTAAATATTATACAAAAAAATTAAAACAATATATACATAAACACACATACGTACATACACAGACATATACATACACATATATGAACAGTTGACATTATCAACATTATATTAAACTAGCTGGCCCGTGCGACTTCGCCTGTGAGGAGAATAACAAGACATAAATATAATCTTTCACACAAACTTCGTCATCTATTTCAGCCCTTTTGTGGTTAATTTTTATTCCTTACCA
Organism: Apodemia mormo; assembly: GCA_036924255.1. Taxonomy (NCBI): domain Eukaryota; kingdom Metazoa; phylum Arthropoda; class Insecta; order Lepidoptera; family Riodinidae; genus Apodemia; species Apodemia mormo. Next base: position 40,186,989 of record JAUPFN010000011.1, on the reverse strand, counting down.
AAATTCATAAAGTTTGGGTCAGCAGATTCACCTTGAAAGCGTAACAAAGTTTGAATTTGAATTTATATCACACAGACTATGAAACTTACATTTTTCGTTTCTTTTTTACATTGTAACTATTCTCTAAATATATTTATGTGATTTATACCTATATGTATTAGTTAAAAAAATATATAGATGTTTGTTATTTAATCACACTTTATTTACTGGTAAGATTTTTCGAAACTTTTTGTAAAAAGTCGGAACTCATTTGAAACGATAGCAATATTAGAGGTGGAGCGGGGAATTAATAAATTAAAGAAATTTTATTAAAAAAAAACGTTTGTTGAATCCCGAGACATGTAATTGCTATTTTTGTGGTTTGATCTAAAAGTTATTGAATTTACACAACTGCCAATGATAGACGGCTTTATCCATTGATTTACTAATATATTATAAGTCAATGTTTATCAATAAACATTTATTTAATTAAAACTTGTATCAAGGGGAACAGCTATTATCATCCTTATACATGTCAATTATATTTGACAGGTACTAAGCGTGAAACTCGTTTTGTTGTTATTACTTCATTGAAAAGTTACATTTGGGGTTGCAAAAGTCAGGGACAGCAATTTTATTTTTAGCTGACTTTCGAAAAGGAGGAAGTTTGGCTATAGTTTGGAAAATTAGTTTTTTGTTTAGGATTCTTCTCAATTATTGGTGTTTTCCCTCCTAAAATATGATTCTGAAAATTATTTTTTGTTTCCTTAAATTATTATTTTTCCTCATAAATTATAACTTTTTTTTTTGTTAGGTATTCTCCTAAATTATTATTTTGTTTTTTTTGCTCCTAAATTATGATTTACAAAATTTCTGTTATTTGTTAAAGACTCCTTTAAACAAAGAAAGAAAGAAAGAAAATATTTATTTGCAAGAATATGGGTGTTACAAGTTGTTAAAAATAAATTAAGTTACCGACATATTCTACCAATATATGGTGTGCAAATATTTAAAAAAAAATCCTTATATAATATTACATTTAAAACTATAAATTGTATCGATTTTTCAGAATTACTACCGGATCGGAACGCGGCCACACACTGAGAAGATCCGGCGGAAGAAACTCAGCGGGCTGGTCTTTTTTCTCTAATTTATGTTCTTGTTATAAATATACAAGGATGATTCCATATTACAAAGTTATTTTTATAATTACAAGTTTCATATTTTGAGTAATATTTTTTTTTATGATTTACATAATGTTCACCATTTACAAAATTTACTACATCGAAATTTTTTTTAAGGACAATTCAACAAACTTATATTTCTATCCATTAACATTTAATTTTATCGGCTAAAAATTCTTTAATATCATAATAAGTTTTATCTAACAGCAAATCAAACAACTTTTTGCGAAATTTATTTTTGGCAATGATTTAAGACTATCAGGAATATGATTGTATATAATAATAGACATACAATACACATTTTTTGTAAAAATATTTAATTTTTGGTTAGGCACATATAATTTCTTACTATTCCTAAAATATGAGTTACCAGTGACTTCAGCATTTGTTTTAAATAACTTTTGGTGCTTTTTTACAAATACGCAACCTTTAAAATATACAAACATGGTAAGGGAAGTAACTTAAGAGACTTGAAAAGTGGTTTACAGGAATGTAACTGATTAACACCACATATTGCTCGAATACATTTCTTTTGGACTCTAAAAATTCGTACCAATTCAACAGAATTTCCCCAAATAGGAATTCCATATTGTAAATTAGAAGAGACATATCCATGATATGCTAATAGGGAGGCTTTTGCGTCTCCTACTTCCCTTAGTCTTCTCAAGACATAGACAAATCTATCAATCTTATTACATAGAGATTCAATGTGTGCTTTCCAATTACAATTTTTGTCAATAATTATTCCTAAAAAGTTTGTATAAACTACATCATCTATATTTACTTTATTTAAAAATATATTTGTGTTTTTGGTAATATTACTGTGGTAGTTCTGAAATTCAATTAATTTTGTTTATTTACATTAACTAACTAACTACTAACAAAAAAACAATATGTACTCTTATTTATTCATATAAATCTTTACGGGCACCTTTGACGAACCGACATTTTAGAATTGATCGGAACGTGGCCATGCACTAAAGATCCAACAGAAAAATTAATAACAATATCAATAAATTACAATTTAAAAAAAATTACAAGAAGTAAAATATAGTTATAAGAATTTTTTTTATATCATTAAGATAACAAACAAGCAGATGGGTCTCCTGAAGGAAATAGTCAACCATTGCCTATAGACACCAAAGATGTTAATGGTGCTTGCGATTTTGTGCGATCTAGTGCCACATGCATAAGTTTACCGGCTAGCTTACCCTCTAAACCGGAACACGACAGCAACAAGCGCTGACGCTATTGTGGCAGGAATAGGGAAGGCGGTGGTACCAGACCCGGGCGAGACACTGCAGAACTCTGCCACCTAGTAGCCACGATGTTAGTGACTCGCATAGCCAATCAGCCGCCTTTTACGACCTGCCTGGCAGAACGGCATTTGGCCTATTCTTCAAAGGAGTCCGGAACTAACACGGGGGTTAATATATGATACAATTGTTAATCCAAGGCTTTTATGTCTTTGATGTATGAGTACAATCATTATTGATCCCAGGCTTTTCTGTATTTTAAATAATCTGAGATTTTATAATACCCTTTTTTACGCAGTTTTGTTTTAACACGTTTTTTAAATTTATTTTACTGTTAGATCTGTTATAGTTTCTGGAAGTTTATTGTAAAAGCGTATACATTGCTCTACAAAAAAGTTACTTATTCTGTGGAGACGAGATGCATACACAACAAGATTGCTTTTGTTATTTGTATTTAGTGTGTGTACATCATTATTTTTTTAACAAACATACTTTTCGTGTGGTTAAATTTTAATTAATGAAGATTTGCTGCGGATTTCTGAAGATACAGGAAAGAGAAAGGCTGTTGTTGCAGTTTGACTTTCGCGGGAGTTAACGTTAATTTTCGTCCATTTTTGTGGAGTCGTTTTAGACCTTTATCCTGCAGCCATTATCTAGTACGTATAAGGTTTTTACATTATAGGGCAAACTATTTTACGCACAAAAAATTGTAAAAATACATTTTGTTGAGAATTAAATTCTCTATAACTTTGATTCTGTAATTTTAATAGTAAAGTGACAACTAACAAAGTCAGTGACGAAAAATTTAATTGCATGCTCTGACCTATGCACGTCAAAGCAAAATAATTTAAAATTTCAGTGGAATATGTAGTAGTTCTTATAAATAAGACCAAAAATATAATCTACAAATGTTTTACATACATAAAAGTTAATGATAAAAATTATATGAAAATTGTCTTTTAGATAGAGATTTGTCAATTTATTGAAATTTAATGTAATTTAATTCATTTTTATTCGGGTACTCGTGGATAATCACAATTCCGGTAACCAATATTTTGTAGAAGAACGTTCCCCTTTCCTGTTCAAGAAAGGGTCTGCTTAACAATCAACCATAGATTTTTTGATTCATTATTCCCTTTCTATTTCCATTTAATATTTCTTCGCTACGTAATTTTTCTTTTAAAATTATGGTTGCTATTTTTCTTGTTTCCAGTATCATTCGATATAAAAAATAATAATATAAACCGTTAATTATAATAGATTATTGTAATCGTGATGGCTTAGCCGCACTTGCATTTAATGTCACAAAGTTTCGTGCAATGACACGATAAATACAGATGTGACCGGATATTGTCGGCTATTTCTGCATACATTCCGGACTGCGTGTGCCTTAGCGCGCATATAACTTCGAGACAGTAGACGCAAGTACGGCTCCAGCGTGATAAAAATAAGCATTACACAGACTACATTCAACACACTTGATAACATACATACATGTATACTATTATGTTTATGGCTAAAGTCTATTATCGAATTGGCAAGAGTTTTTTTCTATGCTGGAATTTCGACCACAGGGCGATCGCTGGTTATTATAAAATCACCATGTCATGCCACTCACGCCATTTACATTAAACGCAACGTTGATACTTAGATCAATATCATTAAAACTAGGTAAAAGGTATGCTAATTAATAGTTTCCATAATTAAATAGCAACAGCGTTGCAACAAACAACAATAATAATATTATGAAGGTTTAATTTAAAAACATAATTTTCAAATAATAAATTTGATAGGAAACGCCTTATTTGAGGTAGTTTCGTGTGAAAGGGCTCGATATCACTGTTAACTATAAAAACAAACAGTCTTTGATAATACTCAAAGCGATCAGTAGTTTGCGTTGCTTTTGCGATAATTCGTGAAAGCAATAGGTAAGTAGAAAAGTTTTCGTTACAGTTTCAATGTTAATATTAAAGCCTCAATAAATAAATGCTGGTCCGGGCCATCTCAACAATTTCTGCCGCAATAGCATCAGTGCTTGTCATTCTCGTGTTTTAATTTGGGGATGGTAAGGTAGCCGGTGTAATATTATTATTTATTACAATTATATTGCATTAGCATCGGCCGCACTCTTACTATCTGTAAGACACTAATAACATGTTTGGTGTCTATGGGCCATAGTTGTCTCTTCCCATTTGGAGAGCCATCTGCTTGTGTGCTATCTTATGACAAAAAACACCTTTTTTATCTGGATTCATTGTAATGTGACATATTCGTTTCTGGTTATATCAACGCATGATCAAGTTTCGGTAGGTTAAAGAGGCTCACAGCCTTATAATTGTATTTAATAGCTTAACCCTTCTGTCACGCAGATTATAATATAACATTAATATCTATCTAAAAATAAAGAAGTATATGGTAAAGGCATCGAACTTTGACAGTACAAAACAATTCCTAATCAAAGGTATTCATTAGGTGGTAGAGTTCTGCATTGTCCCGGGTCTGATGCCACCGCCTTACCTATTCCTGCCGCAATAGCGTCAGTGCTTATCACTTTCGTGATCCGGTTTGGAGGATTAGGTAACCGGTAAACTTATGCATGTGGCATTAGACCTCACCACAAGATAGCGACGCACCATTAACATCTTTATTGTCTATAGGCGATGGTTGACTCTTTCAATCAGGAGACCCATCTTCGTGTTTGTTTTCTTATGATTAAAAAAATATATATTGTTTGGTATCATCCCTATCAGATATCTTAGAGCTGCATAACATGTTTTCGTTTAGCCAACAGCAGCGCTCCATTATGGTGGCCCAAATACATATTAAATATCGAACTTCGAATCCATGTCACGAAGTTCAAGACTCTATCAATTTATCTGCGTTCCAATTTTATAAAAACAAGAGTTTATCGACTACTTTTTACCCACAGAATTTGTTTTGCGAGTCCCTTTACAAAAAGCCCGTAAAAATTCCTTTTCATTAAAGCAACATAGCTTCGAAGAACATCTGAAATGTTTGCGAAGCTGATTGAAAATCTACGCAGTTATATTTAACACTTGTGTTTTTAATCGTAATACCCAAAAAGAAGATTGCTCTTCTGATGGAAACAACCTACTATCTTCTGTAGACACCTAAGATATTAATTGTGGGTTTTTATCCATGCAACCGGGTGGTAACGTCACATGTATAAGTTTATCGGCTACCGTGGTCCTCTAAACCAGATCACGACAATCACCAGTATTGACGCTTGTGCTATACAAATTGTTAAGGTGGTAGTCATAACTGGAACATGATAATGTCAATTAATATTAACGTTGTTTCGGCAGAAATAGGAAGATTAGTGGTACTAAATCCGGGCGAGAGTCGAGATGTTGCTACTATCTAGTGCAATTACAATGGTAATGACTTTAGCCCATTAGGGATTAATAAGCTACCTAACAGAATGGCAGATTGTTTATTCTTCAAAAGAGATCCAAACCAACTAGGCAGAGATAATTATTGGACTAAGAAGTCGCTAAATAATATTGAAATAAGAAAAGTGTAGATTATTGTCAAATATGATTCATTGGCGGTTTAGGTATAAACTCGTATGAATATGATGACTTCATGGTTTTAATTGCAGTCTGCAGACCCATACGTCAAAAAATAAAGATATAGAACCGACCAATCTTCGCAATTAATTTCTGTCGACCCAATTTTGTTCAGTTATGTTTGAGTCCAGCCACGGTCTTTGACATATGATGAATATTAACATATATTTTTGTGATGTGAAACAAATAGTTTTTCTTAAAAAACTGCTAAAATACACACAACTAGGTCTTGTCAGCCTCTTAAGTCTACAAAATGAAATTGATGTTATTAGCCTCAAACCGTTTGAAATTGGCTGCATGAGTACGGCCTACGAATAAAACACCTAATCAGTAATTGCCCACCTATATGTGAATCGCGCTCATTCTAATGAATATTTTAAGGGACATATAACATGAACCCAGAAGCAATGGATTATATTTTATTTTGCGATGAGTCGATACTTGTCGATATGTTTATGTAAGAAGGGTAGAGTGTACCGTCATCCTGCAATACTGAATTAATTAGGGGCGTTCAGAAAGTTCATCCATACAGTGGATCATATACGTAATTATGGAACGCCTGTCCGTTCTTATGAAGAATAGAAGAATGGATTTAGAAGGCTTAAGAACATTATTTGTTTATCCGTTTGCACAAACTCTTAGCTCCGATTTCACGTTGATGCAAGACAATGCATGTTCGTATACAGTTTTGCCGACTAGAGAGTACCTACTAGACAATAGAAAACTTGTGGGTATTGTACTGACCTGCACAATCGCCATCGAGAACGCAAGGGATATGCTCCAGAGACTTGTTTAAAAGGACGTGGACGGAGTGACAACAACCCAACAGTTAAAGGTTCCGCTAATATTTCATTGGGAGTAATAGCCGCAGGATAACATTAACAAACTCAACGATTCTATGAATAATAGGTGCCGAAAAGTTTTGAACAACAAATAAAGCGTGCGGCTTTCTATGTTGTTCAATTCTAGTTTGTATTGAATTATTCAATTCTTTAACTATATTTTTTTTTCTTTTGTTTTTTTTTTAGTACATTAAACTATCATTAGTACAATCTAAGAAGTACATGTTGCTCAGACTTTTTTATGTGTGTTATTCCTATTGGATTTAATATTGTAATAAATATTAGGAGGCGAGAGAGGTTGCAATATCTAAAAGCTATGCTCTCGTATTCTTTTCAAAATATGGTGCCCTAGATTTGTTTCCTAGATCAGGTAAAATATATTATTAGATTTTACCAAGTTTTTCGAAACACGTTTAAATATCAATTATCTAATAATACAGGTGCAGATTTTAGCAATTAAGAATCTTAGCCTAGACCTGGTGATGATGTGCTAACACTCTCAGTGTCTTAATCTGCTCAAAGCTTGATAATTATAGGAACTGATTTTAAGTCAACACTCAGCAGTTGGTTACTATCTGCTTTTATTCTAATAATTTATATAATACATCGAGTAATGTTTATCTATGTAAAATTTCTAAAATAATGATTAAATGTTAAATTACCTATTTATTAAAATTAACTATAATTTGCATGCCTATAATATAAGGGTAGAATAAGCAGATATAAGCAATGTATATGCAACTAATAACCTTTTTGTAACCTTATTCTGGCAAATAAAAAAATATTATTATTATTATTATTATTAAATCACAATCTTAAAAAATAAGATAATACGTCCATAAGTTGAAACCTAGTGTGTATTTAAGTGCGATTTACTCCGCCTTCCACTAAAATAAACAAACGCGTTGTTTTGTGAAGAAAAGCGATCTATAGTTCCTACAGAGACTAAGCTAATTATTGCAATAGTACGTAACACCTACAACACCACCGTCCCTTCAACTCTTCAAACACGCCGCGGTACCTTTATTGCCCACATGAAACACAATATCACTTTACGAGTGGGCCACAAATGAACAATAACGCTTAAGCATCAGTTTCGTAATTGGGTCAAACCCCTCATAAACTTAGTGAATGGCCTAAACAAAATAAGTTTTTCACACGTCCTTGGGTATTTGCATTTCCTCGCCGAATCTGTGGCCTTCATTAAAATTCTTCCCTACAAACCTCCTGGACCAAGGCCGCATCCCAGCTCAAGTGGAAGTGGTCGGTGTATGCATTATTAACTCAACCCATACGATTTTTCCTTACAATGTGGAAGTGAGACCCCTAAGCCTTAAGGCACTTTGGTTAGAAGTTCGTTACGTCGTTCGTTGAAAACAAATACAGTGGATAAAACTATTTAGATAGGATTACTTTTTATTAAATAAAGTAATATAGAAAATAATTTTCTGATTCATTTGTTATCAATCGACTTCTCAAAAAGAGACTTCTCAATACGTCGGTATATTTTTGCAACTTTTGAGGTTATCTATTAGTCTGTATGTTTTTTTTTTTGCATTTCATTTCTTACTCACCGACTTTGTACAACTTCCTTCCGCCTAACAATCAATGAATGAGCAGTTTTAAGATTTTATAATTAATGAAAAATAAGTTCAATTTCTCATTACGATAATAATATTTAAAATTTAAGTAAATTAAAGAAATTTTACAAGTTGACCTGGCAAATGTTATTTTGCCATATAAATTATTGAACTATATATAATATAGGGTTGTGTGTATTGTTCAACGCTGAATCATAAAGAAATAAAAAAAACAGTAGCAGTTGTGGGACTGCCGATAGAAGTGAAAACGGAACTATTAAGTTGAGAGTAATTAAAACTATATGCAAAAATTATATGAAATTTTTTATGTTTTATTTATTAGTTACATATGATGGGTTAAATAATAAAATACAGTCAGAAATAGTCGATGTATTAGTGTATACGTGTACACAGGCTACTGCGCGTGCGCTAGTCTGGCTCTCCATAGCTATAGATATATTATTATCATTAGCATGTCGGTGACGCGAACCGAGGATTTTACCCTCTACCAAAACGCTCAACGCGCCTAAAGAAGTTTTCACTTCAAAAAGTTAGGAATGTGGTTTATTCCTAATTTTTTTAACATTTGGTGGTAATTTCCCCGTGTTGGTCCCGGGCTCCTTTGAAGAATAGGCCAATTGCCGTTCTGCCAGGCAGGTCGTAAAAGGCGACTGAGTGGCGCGTCACTACCATTGTGGCCACTAGGTGGTAGAGTGCTGCATCGGCTCGACCGGGTCTGGTACCACCGCCTTACCTATTCCTGCCGCAATAGCGTCAGTGCTGGTCACTGTCGTGTTCCGGTTTGGAGGGTAAGGTAGCCGGTAAACTTATGCATGTGGCATTAGACCTCGCCACAAGATAGCAACGCACCATTAACATCTTTGGTGTCTATAGGCGATGGTTGACTCTTTCCATCAGGAGACCCATCTGCTTGTTTGCTTGTTTGCTATTGTTATTATGGTATAAAAAAAGAAAAATAGATGTTGACCGATTCTCAGACCTACCCGATATGCACACAAAATTTCATGAGAATCGGTCGACCCGTTTCAGAGGAATATGGCAATAAGCACTGCGACACGAGTATTTTATATATTAAATTGATGAGTATTATATTTTGTTGCTTGTTATCCTGTTCCGGACGAAGGGAAATCCAACAACACAAAAATCATAAAATTTGATCCAGCCTCTCTTGAGTTATAAATGGTGAAACAAACATGACTTAGTTTTATAGATGTTTTTTTACCTCAGAACTCGGTCATTTATGAACCCATTTTGAAAATTCTTTTTTGTTTAAGAGAGAGTTATTCTTACTTTAATTTAGTGTTCCGGATAAATCCGGGTTCCAGATAAATAGTAAATGGGAAATTTACTGCGTTTAAAAAAATATTTTATGTATGTTTACCGATCACTCGAAGGTAGCTGAACTGATTCGGGAAATTCTTTTTTGTTTTAAAGAGTGTACTTTCCAGATAGTCTCATTTTAATCTGGTGAAGATCTGGTGCAGGATCCCGGAGATACAGGTCGGTTGTTTGCAATTATACTGCGATTAAATTATAAGGAATCGAGTGCGATCTCTCAAGGGGTAGAAATTAATCTTAGTCTTCTGGTTAATTTGTAAGCGAATAGGACAAATTATACCTACTATAGAAGAAGTCAAGTCAAGTCAAATCAAGTCAAGAACGCCTGGACCAATTTTCATGATTCTGATGTTTTTGGAATTGTCTTCATACGGAATAGGATAATAAATATAAAATATGATATTGATTAAATAAAAAATATCAATAAAAATATCAGTCTCCATCTATATAAAACAAAGCCACCTAGTAACACCATTTACCTATAACTCAAGAGCGGCTGGAAATCGTCCACACTGAAGGAATACTCGTGACTCGTGAAAATTCTTATACATTTTTCACCTAGCCTCCATCCGCTGAGGCCGTACCGTCCAATAAGGAACTTTGTCCCAAAAATTTATCTTGCTTGCACGACATAAATTACTTGATTTTAAATTTACATTTATTATTATAATGAAAAAAAATGAATTTAATAATTTTATATTAATTTTAAAATCCTAAATCTGCCCATTCATTGACTGTAAGGCAGTTCGCAGGGTCAGATAGGTTGAAATACTATATTTCAACTTTACCGGGTTCTTGTAAGCATGTAAAATCTCACTACATCCAATAAAATAAAACTACAAAAGCCAACTTCCAAATGTCTTTTCAGTTTTCAAAAGCAACGTTGGCCGGGATTTTGTGAAAAAGTCAAATTGTGATTACGTTATTTTAATGTTATGAAGGAAGAGATGAACAAATTACCTTACAACACATACTAGTCATAATCATAATCCTTCTTTTTGCTTCGCCGTAGTTAGGTGAAAATAAGCAATCTTGGAACAAAAATAATAGAAAACTATAAGATCATTACAGAGAACCATCCACCAAATCTCAACTATAATATATTAGATTAATTACTGTAACGTAAAACATTTACACGAAAAATGGGAAAAGTTTTAATTCCATTACTTTGTTCACTTCAACTACTGTTAGCAACTTTCTAAGTTTATTGCGTTAGGTACAAACCTCGGGAAGTTTGGCCAATACAATCAAAACAATACAAGAGTAACTCCTTTGAGTACACCTCAGACGCGGCAATCCCGCCTAATGTGCTCATATATCTAAAAATAGTATAAAACTTTGTTGAGCTTTCTTATTTTACTCAAACCAAGGAAGATCTAGTTTTGAGAGGCCTACAAAAATATTTTATAGGTTCATCAAATATTTTCTTTCAGTTTACAACTGCCAGTTCATGTAAACTAGCCATTTCCAGAGGCATTACCCGCATATATTACTCGGGAAAATTGGACCAACATTAATCCTATATCACTAAAGAATATTGTAGCTGACTATTAATGAAAGAATCTCCGATATTAACTACTGAAGTATTTTTCATTCAGAGATTTCTTCCTAGAAACAAACTCTATGTAAGTTTGTTTCTAGGAAGAAATCTCTTAAAAATCTTAACCTCTTTATAATCCACATTATACTATTATTTATCTATATTTATGTCGCTCATTCATGACAACGTTCTCATTTTTTTTAAAATTGTAAACCGGTTAATCCTGCAGGCTATCCCTGTAACTTCCCGCTTAATTGAGATATTTCAAACTTAAACGCGAAAAAGTATATTTTGAAAACGATAATTGATTTTAATCATTCGAATGGCATTCAAAGCAATTTTTGAGCTCCAAATTTTTTTTAGCTACACAAACTAGAGGTTAAAAAATGTCGAAGCAATGTCAAAAAGCATTTATTTTCGAAAATTTTCGTTATTGACAAATCCCAAATCAATCAACCGATTTTGATCCAATTCACGGTATTTGACGCAGTTGTTTAGAGAGAAAAGTTGATCAAATTTTAAATCAACCGGTATATTAACCTGAAAGTTATTTTAAAAATATACAGCAAGTTCACTGTAAACAACAAAATTTTAGTATTTGAAAAGCTGTAACTTTTGAAAGCTTGATTCGATTATGGTGTTTGAAACTAGACATGACGTAGTTTTTTAAGTACTAAAATATTGTAAAAGGTTAAAAAATGATTGTTTAAAAAAATCTCGAAGGTATGTCGAAAAAACACTTGTTTTAATATTCGTCAACAATAACTCTCTAACGGATAAACCTGATTTGATGCAATTTATGCATTGAATGCAGATTATTGAGGAATATAGGTGATTAGATTTTGTACTCAATTAGTACATTAATCTGGAAATTAGTTAAAAAAAATACTGTTTCACCAACAATTTTTTTGATGTTTTTCAAAATTTCTCAAAAACTCCTGCCCTGAGGTTTTTCAAAATTTCTCAAAAACTAAATTGGTTAACTATTTCAGGAAATCTAAGTTGAGCGGAATCCAATTGAATGTTATCAACCACGTTTCGATCGATTTCGAACAGTCAAACCGTTCAAAACTCTTGAGATGTTTACACACACACATGTTCACACATACATACATACAGACATACTGACGTCATCGTGAGAATAGTTGGAAAAGGTTCCTAGGACCTCAAAACCAGAAGATCTGGTGAAAACTCGATTTTCGAAAATCGGGGCAAAATCAGTTACTTCCTTATCTACATACGTAGCGGGAAATTGAAAAAAATGTACAGGAGAGTCATTACTGTAGCGAGTTACCAAAAAAAGATACAATACTATAATGGCATAACTATGAAAATGTTTTCCTTCTCACTTACTGTGGTGCCTACGGAAATGAAGTTTACAGTAAACGGAGCACTATTTTTCATATAAGACTGTATTGTCAAAAATCATAAATTTTGAGATATGTCGATCTTGTAGCGAATAAAATATATTAAAAAGTTTGGATGTTTGTTACTCAGTCACGCAAAAACGGCTAAACCAATTTGGATGAAATTTGGCAGACATATAGATGATAACCTGGATCATCTAGAACATGGAATATTTTTATCCAAGAAAAACAATATGTTCCCAACTTGCGGGATTCAACTAAAACTTTTATAACGCAGCAGCCTGTAAGGATTAGTAATTATAAATGCTAATGTGAAAGTATTTCTGTCTGGTCGTCTATTAACCGTAGAACCGATTTTGATGAAATTTGGCAAGAAGATATTTGAAGATCTGCGGTTTTTATTTCAAAAATCTGGCCCTAAAGGCTAAATTTATTTCAAAAATCTATCCCTAAAGGTCTTAAACGGGATGAATGTTTGTATGAAAAAATATATGGACATATTATTCTAATGTAATAAATAAATTAAAACACTATTTACATCGGATCTCTGTTTTCCCGTTCACCAAATTCGTCTGGCGTCACCAGGCGCTCTTTTATTTCATTAGATGTTTCTCCTGACGGAAAGAGATAACCTATACACCAAAGATGTTAATAATACATTGTAGTCCGTGTGACGAGAAAGCCATACCACATGCATAAAATCGGCTACCTTACCCTAAACCGGAATACGCTAACGACAAGTACAGATTTTATTTTGGCAGGAATAGATGAACTCTACCACCTAGATAGAAGTTACGATATCAGTGATACGTATTAGCCTTTTCTCGTGTTTTACGAGATGCCTGGCAGAAATGCAATTGTTTTTTTTTATATCATAAGACAGCAAACAAGCAGATGGATCTCCTGATGGAAAGAGCCAACCATCGCCTATAAGCATCAAAGATGTTAATGGTGCGTTGCTACCTTGTGGCGAGGTCTAATGCCACATGCATAAGTTTACCGCCTACCTTATACTCCAAACCGGAATATGACAGTGACAAGCGCTAACGCTATTGCAACGGGAATAGGTAAGGCGGTGATACCAGACCCGGGCGAGACAATGCAAAATTCTACCACCTAGTAGCCATGGTGTAGTGACGCGCATAGCCAATTGGTCGCCTTTCACAACCTGCCTGGCAGAACGGCAGTTAATCTATTCTTTGAAGGAGCCTGGGATCATCACGGAGAGAAAAGCTATTCTTTTTCGGTGGTAATTACGATCGTAGAGATATATGTATAAACTTTCTTTTGCCTTTTATGAGATGTCTAACAGTTAGGAAGTTGACATATTCTTTGTTTTGACTGATCTGGCAATTATGCTCGAAACTTTATAATTATACAGACGGATCCCAAAGAAATAGCACAATATTTATTCCCACATATATCAAAAACATGTCATGTCTCAGCTTAAAATAACCTTTTTATTTCTAGCCATTTCCCGCGAACAAAATAAATAGCAGCGGCATTGAAACCCCTGGAGCATACATAAAATAAGGGTAGAAATAAACGAGTAATGAAATATGTGCCTCGGTCATTGACACTTCCTTAGTAGGCTATAAGGAAAATCAAGTCTAGCTTAGAATGGGATAAATCATCTCAAGAACGAAAGATGACACCGCTGCTCCCAATAGCACTGCAGTCGACCTTAACACGGCATTCCTTACCTAGACGGTAAGTCAACATTGCTACATGTTGTATGGGATAAGTACTCCAATCACCTTCATCTTAGTACATATATACACAACATATATAATACCCACGCTTATGCCTGCGGAATAGGGTCTTCAAACTTTTTAAAATAAAAGGTTACGTTCTGTTTGCAAATTTCTGTGATTTAAAAATTAGAAAATAATTAGTAGTTTTTTTTATTCATCGAGGAAAACTAACATCCCTTTTATTTTATTTATAAACCAGCTGTTACCCGTGGCTTCGCTCGCGCGTATTTACTTTAGAACTTATTTAAGCTTTCTTTATAAGCTACTTCCCTTATTTTACCCTCTTGGAGATCGAATTTTGAAAAACGCTTAAATACGTAATTCATTATTTTATTTGTACTCAATTCATATGAAATTTCATGCAAATATCTCCAGGGAATAAAAAGTGTCATACAAACTTTTATCCCTTATTTCTCCCCCTGCGGGGTTGAATTTAAAAAAAAAATCCTTCCTTAGTGAATGCCCACATCTTAAGAGAAATACGTGTGCGAAATTCCAAGTTTCTAGCCCTAACGGTTTGGCCCGTGCGTTGATACATCAGTTATTTATTATATAAATATACTGTGTCCCTATGTTATCCTGTGTTACATTTAGAGAATAGGGTTAACAAACGCATCATTGGGGCTCGGGTTCGATTCTCGACAGGGGCAAACATTTGTGTGATGAGCATAGATGTTTTTGTTTCTTACATATACATATACACGCACCGTGCAGCCTGCTGCATTATAAAAATTGGCAAACTTATTTTTATTTACTTTTCCAATCAAAAGGATAAAGATAAAAGGAAGGATAAAAAGTAACTCATGTGCTATTCCAAGATATTATCTTCTTGTGTGCCAAATTGAGTCAAAATCTGTTCATTAAATAGTTTTTTAGTGTTTGAGTTACAAACATCCATTCATCCAAGCATCCGAACTTGTTAATATTGATTCACATTTTTTTATATAAGATAGCAAACAAGCAGATGGGTCTCCTGATGGTAAGAGTCATCTATCGCCTATAGATATCAAATATGTCAATAGTGCGTTGCTATCTTGTGGCGAGGTTAAATGCCACATGTATAAGTTTACCGGCTACTTTATCCTCCAAACCGGAACACGACAGCGACAAGCACTGACGCTATTGCGGCAGGAATAGGTAAGGCGGTGATACCAGAACCGGGCAAGACAATGCAGAACTCTACCACCTAGTAGCCATGATGGTAGTGACTACACGTAGCCAATTATGGGACCTTCAAGAAAAGAGGCTACTCTTTCTTAAAAGGCCGGCAACGCAACTGCAAATCTTCTGATAGGGTGGTTGTCCATGGGCGGCGGTGATCAGTTAGGTACCACGAGCCTCCCGTCCGTTTGCTCCTTTTTCCATTAAAAAAAAAATCAGACGCTTTTTCCGACTTGCTTGGCAAAATGGCAGTTGGCCTATTCTTCAAAAGAGCCCGAGATCAACACGAGGAAAATTGCATGGGGTACACTAAAAGTTTTGCACTTCTAGCTAATCGGAACTATTTGAATTCGAATGTTATATTTTTAAAACGTTGCAACCTTCTTAGCAATAAAAAAAGCATTGGCGGGAAATGAATTGTCAATTGTTTTTTTATCACACATCAAAGTTCTACGTACGCAACGAAAATAGAATTAAGTCGAAAAGATTTTAGAGCTATGATTTTTTATGATTTTAAAAGCTCTCTTTCTCCACAAGACTGTGCCGCTTCTTCAAAATGCGTTTGGGAGAGAAGCACCTTCTTTGAGCACCGTAATGCGATGGTTTGCTGAATTCGAGAGAGGTCGAGTTTCTTTACATGACGAATTTCGTGAAGGGCGGCCTTCAACTGCCGTCAACGAAAATAATGTGGCTACTGTTAAGCGGTTAATTGAAGCAAACCCCCGGATTACCTATGAGACAATTTGAGGACTATTGGGGATTAGTATGAGCCAAATTCAGAAAATTTTACACGAAGAATTGAAAGTTCGGAAACTTTGTTCTCGTTGGATCCTTCATGAACTGACAGCGGAGTAGAAGCGGGCTCATAATGGTGCTCACAGATGCTACTGAAGTACGACCACGGACATTCTAATGCTGTTTATGACATTGTCACAGGAGACGAAACGTGGATTTATTGTTTTGAACCCGAAAGAAAAACAGCAATCTTGTGAATGGGTGTTTGAAAATGAGAACAAGCCAACAAAATTGAGACAGGCGAGAAACTTTGGTAAGAAAAATATCGCGTTTTTTTCTCAGCTACGGGTTTTATCTGTACAATTCTACTTAAAGATCAAAAGGGTCTTAATGCCGAGTGCTATTCTATCATTTGTTTGCCCAGGGTGTTAGAAAAAGTTCGCGTAAGACGACCCAAAAGCCGCATTCTCTTACACCATGATAACGTTTCTTCACACACGGCCATCGAAACAAAGTCTTTTTAAGCTCCGAAAAAGTACATCTCGTCACTCATCCTGCACATAGCCCCGACCTAGCACCCTGTGATTTCTGTATTTTCCCCAAAATCAAAGATTTGATGAGAGGTTTTACTTTTACCAACTCCGAAAAGGCAGCGATAGCGTTCAATCAGTACGTAGAAAACATGCCTTCAGATCTGTGGTCCTCCTGTTTTAAAAAATGGTTCGATCGCATGAAAACATGTTTAAAATGTAAAGGAGATTATTTTGAAAAGCAATAAACATATTTTGATTATAACATGTTGTTGTTTTTTTAAGTTACGCAAAACTTATAGTGTGACCTACGTATAAATACCGTTGAATGAAACGCATATTACAAGCAATTAATTTTATACTTTGGGTTAAGATCAAATCAATCAAAAGATTTATCTAGTAAGTAATATTTATTTTTATTATTCTCTCTTACAAAATTGTATGTACATACTAGCTGACCCGGCAAACGTTGTTCTGCCTTTTTGACTACTTTCTCTTTTTTTTCTATATTTTCTCAACTTTTAAACCTTCCCTGGACTTCAACAATTAATTCAAAATCAAAATTAGCCAAATCAGTTCAGCCGTTCATGAGTTTTAGCGAGAGTAACGAATCAATTGCTTGATTTTTATTGCGACTTCGACCGCGCGGATTTCGCTTACTCCGCACAGCTCCTCCCCGTACATGATAGCGTGATAATATATAGCCTATATGTTGACGCGACCTGTTAGTAATATTCATGCCAAATTTGAAGTATATCCATGCAGTACTTTTTGAGTTTACCCCAGACATACAAACAGCCAACAGACAAACAGACAACAATTCTAAAAACTACATTTTTGGCTTCGATATCGATTGTAGATCACGCCCCAAGTATTCTTAAAAAAAAATATTAAATGTACAGTTTTGACTTTCCTACGATTTTATTATATGTACTTATAGATATAGATAGATACTACTGGGTCCATAACGAATGACGATTGCTTTATAATTTTTAACATAAGGTGAATTTTACTTTCAATCTAATTTTTTCGTATAAGTACTTGATAAATAAAATAATTATCCTTACTCTGGTTCCTTTCCATTGTAGGTAAAGTAAAACGAACCGTTTCAGTTCTTCACGATACTCGGTGTATCAGTTGACGAGATGGGTGGTCATACCCAAGACTGCATTGCTTAATCCCTGTAATAACTGAGAAAGAATTGATGGAATTGTCTAAATTGAACTGTTACATCCAGATATTGGCGTAAAGAGAAAACAAACTCTTCTGCGTTTTTATACTGGTTTTAGATAACAATGCGTCATTAGAACATAATAGTTATACCTCTATTATTATGGCAGCTGAAATAAGAAAGGACACAGAATGAATAAATAACCAGGAAAACGGTAGAAACATCTTCATTTTAATATCGCAATTCATTGTTTACAACCGAATTGCATAATAAAATGCTTTTGTGTGTCGACAAAATGACGTGTTACATCATATGGAGGATATATTCAATGTATTTGAATAAATATGCGTTCGTATTATCATAACATATCAATCTACATATCGAAAGCTTGACAGCACATTAACCAGATGTCTGCTCTTTCGGCTTTCGGTGTGGCGTGAGTGTCAGCGATAACAATAAATTATATCCATCAATCTTCTGATAGAGACCATGGTCCGTGTTTGTTCATCCAATCCTATATTTATTGTTATTATGTTAGGTTTAAGAAGTTTTTTTTTCTATATCATAAGATAGCAAATAGCCAGATCACTCTGCTGATGCGATCTATCTGTAGGCGATCGTTTCTCTTACGATCGCCTATAGACAACAAAGATGTTAATGGTGCGTTGCTATCCGTGTGGCGGCATGGCAAAGCCACATGCTTGACGCATGTGGCTTTGTCACCTTACCCTCCAAACCAGAAAACGACAGTGATAAGAATCGTCGTTGTAAATTTTTATCAATGATTTTACATCACCGTTACATTTACCGTTACAACAACAGTTGGAAATGCACCATTGATAACTTTGATACAAGCGATGGTTCCCTCGTTCTCTAGAAGAGACGTCTTTTTGTTTACGAAAACAAAAATTAACTAACACTGTTTTTTTCACACATTGACTAGCGCAGATATTTTGCACAATTGAAATGTGTGTATGATTAAATTTCAATAATAATTGTGTACACAAGTAGCGTAATAAAGCGTGGGTGTTCACCGTATAACTTACTTCCTAAACAGGAACACAATAGTGCCACACACTGACTTAACTGACACTGACAAAAAATAAGCTATTTTAAAGGATCTAGAAGATGTAGAAGGTAGGAAGGAAGGTAAGAAGGAAGAAAGGATCTAGAAGGTACTAAATCAGCACACAACCGTGATAAGCATTAACGATATTGTGGCATAGCAGTGATATTAAACCCTGATAAAATTTTACAGAACTGTACAACCCAGGTTTCACGATACGACGAATAGTTCATTTTTAACGATCTAATTGGCAGGAACATTTTTAAACAGGGCGTGACTTAAACGGGGAATAGTTTTCCCTGCAATGTATTTTTAATATATTTATATAAAATATATATAAATTGTAAATGACAAAAATGTAGCAAATGGATTCTGAAAGGTTTTTTTTTATTTGAATATCATTCATGCAGTCTTTACCTTTAACCTGTTAAAATTGAAAACTCTATATTTTCAGTAAAGGTAAAATAACATTTTTTAGATTTTATTTTAGAGATAGACAATCTTTAGATGTTTTAAAAATATATCTACTTATTCAAGGCATTGTTTGAAGATTGGGCCATCTGACTATCGACCAGACAGCTTGTAAAAGGAAAATGAGGCCAAATACATCACCACCGTACCAAACTGAGTAAGTTTTTTTCGAACACAATAATCTGAGCGCAATCACATTGTTGTGTTCTGGCTTAAAGCCGATAAATTTACTACGCGAAGTACATTGCAATACATTATTCACGTCTTTAATTTATATAAGAAGGGATTGTTTGTTATCATTAGAAGAAATGCATGCTTGCTTTCTACACCATGCTCTATTTTCAGTCAATATATTTCAGAAAAATTTAATATCACCGATTTAAAGAAAAAGCTTAATAAAACGCTCGCAAGAGGACCATAAATTTGCATGACCGGTTGTTTGAATGTCGTCAGGCGTCAGTTTAATCTCGAGCAGGTTTTCCCGAACAGGTGCCGAAGGTTGCGATATCTGTCATGTCGCCCTGGATTCCGCCCTATTACATTTTCCAATTGTTTTCTCTCAAAATGGAAAAAAGTATTGTATGATAAACCATCTTAATGTTGACTTTTATGTTTGAATTTATTTAATTTTTGAGTACAAGTATCATCACGTCGATTCCCTTGTGAGTTAAGCAGAGTAAACCGATGTCTACTGACTTTCTAGTTCACAAAGATTCAAGATTTGGCAAGATAGGTGGCGATCCCCATCGTCGCATTTTGCCGACCTGATAACGATTACCACTTATTTTCAGTGATTACCGGGACGCACAGATTTACGTGCTTATCCGAGGCACAGGGGTGTTAAAATACCACAATCAGGCCCCAAACTGCTATTAAGATTTGAAATTTTGAGTTTAGAATAAATATCAGCCCCAGCAAGCCCAGGTTAAAATGCTCAGGTTTTCCACAAGTTTGTCAGGTGACAAGATTTGTGATCAGTTATGGTTGAGGTTGTAGGACCAATTAATATCAAGTTATAATCAATACAAGGTTCAATGTCGTTGTCTAGGGCTTTGCCTATTTGACTCAGATCATGAGGTCCTGGGTTCGATTCCCGGGTTAGGGAAAAGACTTATTAAGCTGTTTCGAAGTTTTTCTCGAAAATCCATAATTTCAGAAGCTGCTCGGTGTGTCTGGCGGGGTGGTGTGTCTTTTAATGCCTCGGATGAGCACGTAAGTCATTGGTCCCAGTTATAGTTAGAAATAGTCGATAATCGGTATCGAAACGGTAAAATTCGGAGATGCGAATCATTGCTCATCTCTCCAACCGACAAAACGGTGAATCGTGGTGAACCATAAAAGTGTAGAGACGTCCGGTTTTACCTTGCGGGGTAGGCAAGAGAACCGCCAGCCTTTAGGAATACTAGATTCGGAGCTGCTACTAAGTTGTTTTTTAGATAGTTCTCAGTTCACTATGATGGTTATGAAGGTTTATGCATATCATTAGACTGTCTTTTAAAAACCTTTTTAATTGCTACCTGAACCTATATTAAAATAAAATAAAAATGGTAAAGTGCGTGTGGAGCCACGCGCAATACCTATAGGGCTCCAAAGTTGCCTATCACAATATCGCGGATTAAGAAGAGGGCTTTTATAGTTTCACTAGCGACCTGCCCGCGGTTTCATCCGCGCAGCTTTTGTTCCCGTGGGAATATCGGAAAGGTTTATACACTTAAACCTTCCTCCAGAATCAATCTATCTATTTAAAAAAACCGCATCAAAATCCGTTGCGTAGTTTTAAAGATTTAAACATACATAGGGACATAAGGACATAGAGACAGACAGAGAAAGCGACTTTGTTTTATACTATGTAATGATACTATAAATATTTAAGCTATTCAACTTTAATGACCAATATATATCCGCACCACAGGTTCACCGCCTACTAAAACTTTTGAAGTACATTTCTTATACAAGTTGGTCGAGTATTAATTACTTAAAAACTTCTAAAGCTGTCTAATCGGTGATAGTTTTCCTTTTAACTTCATTATATTAACTACTATCATGGATTTTTTGTCACTCCCAAAACCAACCGTTTACCCTGCAGAGGGGAGGGACACTTGAATCTAACAAAAATTACCACTTAATAGCCTAATATTTTACAAACGAGTCTCTTAATCGAAAACTTGTTTTCACAAACCTACAATATTTTTAAAAAACCTATCCAACGATGCCAATACAATGGGGTACGTGAGAAAAACATGACATCCCCACTTTACATGTAAGGAAGTTACCCTGAAAAAAATTTTTTTCAAGATTTGACGTTACCACTTTATTGATGTAATTAACATGTATATTCGTGCATGTGTTTTCCCCGTATTGGTTCCGGGCTCCTTTGAAGAATAGACCAACTGCTGTTCTGCCAGGCAGGTCGTAAAAGGCGACCGATTGGCTATGCGAGTCACTACCATCGTGGCTACTAGGTGGTAGAGTTCTGCATTGTCTCGCCCGGGTCTGGTACCACCGCCTTACCTATTCCTGCCGCAATAGCGTCAGTGCTTGTCGCTGTCGTGTTCCGGTTTGGAGGGTAAGGTAGCCGGTAAACTTATGCATGTGGCATTAGACCTCGCCACAAGATAGCAACGCACCATTAACACCTTTGGTGTCTATAGGCGATGGTTGACTCTTTCCATCAGGAGACCCATCTGCTTGTTTGCTATCTTATGATATAAAAAAAAAAATGTGTATTAAGAATCTCTGAACTATCATGCGAACGGACGGACGTAGTGAAACTATAAAGGTTCCTAGTTTAATTTGGAACCCTAAAAAGGTTTCTCACTTTATAATCTCTACGTAATAATTCTGTGTTGCCAATTACATCGCTAAGCTACTTGATATTTTTAATACATACACTTACCTAATATTATTTAAGTAAACGTATTTCTAAATAAGGAACTTGTGCAAAGAAAAATAAAAAATATTTTTATGGAAATCAAAGTACCATTTTGAAATTTTAAATAAGCTTGCGGTAGATGTGAAAAAATAAATATTTTTAATGATAAAGTGACAAAGTTCACTGACAAAAGTTTTATGATTACATATTAAATTAAAAGTTTATTTTTTTTCTTATTAACTAACTTATTCGTTACATGTATAACTGCAAACAATAGCGTAGTTACTTAGGATTACATAGAAATAAAGATTACTCTAAAATTAAGAAATATATGAGCTTGGACTTAAAGATGTCACCGACTTTCAGCATTTTCAAAAATATTCCTACCCTTTTTGAACCAAGTGACATTGATACTTTTCTTATTTTTACCAGTAGTATAGGCTATAGTCCCTTGCCCGTTTGAGGTTGAATTTCAGTATACCCTGTACATATTTATTTACTATTGCGATTTAATTTTTTTTTCTTTGCACAATCAATAAATCTTTACAAGGTATCACCGCAGCAAAAGATTCTTCAAACTTTCCTCTCCAACCTCCTCACCCATCACGCGACGCGTCGCAGTTCACTAAATTTTACAATTTACTTGATTCTTTAGCTGTCCAGTGGTATAATATTAGATTTTGGATGTTGCTATAGCACCAAACTATATCAGAATTTTTAATTATTAATTTTATTGAACTGTCCCTCATTGTGAAAACTTTTATCAAATAATAAATTTTCAAAAGAAATATCAATTGACTTTTTAGTAATTTAATATCTTATGTCAAAAGCTTTTTTCAATAATATTTTTCAAAAGAATCATTAATTGACTTTTTAATTAGTAATATTTTACTTAAAAAAATTAAGCACTTTGAAGACATTACTCAAAAGCATGTCTAATTTACTTGAAGTAAAAGAAGCCTCGAATAAGTCGGTATATGGAGACTTTTAAATTCACCGACACGATATCGTCATGCGAAAGTGGAACGATACTATTCCTTGAATGCTGAAATATATTTGATAAGTATTTGATATAAGCTTCGTTGTATTACAAAAATTAACAGACCAATTTCTAATTACTTTTATTGTTGAAAATCCTAGACTTAACTCACGTCAATTTTAATTCAAACAGAACCTACATAGTTACCTACATGTAGGCCTGATACCACCAAGATTGACAATAAAATCATTACTAATATTTACAATATCTAATCTCAGGAATAATTAAAAGTACTTACATTATAGCAAACAAGCAAATCGTTCTCCTGATTTAAAAAAAATAGTGGTATTTGACTACCACGTGGTCTAGAGGTAGCCTAGTCGGCTCAGACCATGAGGTTCCGGGTTCACTCCCCACCTCGGGCAGTGTTACTGAGGTTTCTTCGAGGTTTTCTCGAAAATCTAATTCTCAGTAGCAGCTCGGAGTCTGGCGGAGTGGTGTATTACCACTTCCGTGCCTCGGATGAGCACCCTTAAACTGTCGGTCTCGGTTATCGCTGGAAATAGTCGATAATCGTTAACATGAGGATCACCACTTATCTCAACAACCGCTACTATCATGAGTATTAGGTGGGAGGTGGTACAGTCCTTTACACATTCGCCCGTGTGTGGTTTATGTACCTACAGTAATAGGGCAAGTGCTTATGTCATATTCCGGGTTGAACGGTCAGGTGGGTATTACTTATGTATTTGACATTCTTGTCCTTATGTTGTCCTTGTTAACGAATGACAACGCACGATTTTGACGCTGTACTTGTGTATAGGTGATGGTTTGTTTAATTTCATTAGGATAGTCATCTGCTTGTCTGCTATCTTTTTTGAAGTGGAAACTTCTTTAGGCGCGTTGAGCGTTTTGGTAGAGGGTAAAATCCTCGGTTCGCGTCACCGACATGCTAATGATAATAGTATATCTATAGCTATGTTTTGCATATAGTTTTAATTACTCTCAACTTAATAGTTCCGTTTTCACTTCTATCGGCAATCCCACGACTGCTACTGTTTTTTTTTCTTTTTTATTTCATAAGATAGCAAGCAAGCAAATGGCTCCACTGATGGAAATAGACAACCATCACTCATAGACACCAAATATGTTCATGTTGCGTTGCTATCCTTGTGGCGGGGTCTTAATAGTACATGTATAGGTATACTGCCTACCTTACCCTCCCGACTGGAATACGATAGCGACAAGCAATGACGCTATTATGACACGATTAGGTAAGGTGGTGGTACCAGACCGGAGCAAAACAATTCAGGCATTACCACCTAGTAGCCACAATGGTAGTGACTCGCATAGACAACCGTTCACCTTTTACGAACTGCCTGGTAGACCGGCAGATGATCTTTTATTCAAAGGGAGCCCGGAATAACACGGGGAGTATCTTATGAAAGAAAAAGAAACGTGCTTCTGTAGTGCCAAACACGTTTGGGCGTCTTGACAAACTTTCACATCAATAATATAAGCTACCTAATGACATCAAACAGAGAAATCGTGCCGCATGCTGTGAAAACCATCTAGTCACCAGTCTGCGAAGTTATATGGGTATTAACAATGTCTGCATTATTTTATGATCTCAGAAATATTATTGGACGAACAAGTTTGACATTTTTTATTTCACTCATAAAAAGTTTAAAGTGTTTAAGTGCTGAGTTTTACAAAGGAGTCCGAGGTGGTAAGACGGCTAAAATGAAGCTATGACTTTTACAATATTCTATGAGTTTGCAATTTTGATCATTTGTTTCTAGATCCAATGAAAGTTAGATTAGTATATGTAAATATAACAATGGCAGTTGATTGTCTCATTGATCTAACGGTAATCACCTCGGTATAGACGAATGCTTGAGGTCCTAAATTCTAAAACCAGGTTAGGCAAATTGTTCTTAAAGATATTTTTTTTTCTGAATAGGACATGTGGCTGATATATTCTATAAATTGGCTATCTGTCATGATCTCGGGATCTACCTTTAGCTAATGGTAGCTTTGAAATAAGAACCACTAATTACACCTTTAGAGATAACTAGCTGTTGCCAGCGACTTCGTCCGCTTGGACTTCGTTTACTCCGCACAGCACCTTCCCCGTAGGTGATAGCGTGATAATATGTAGCCTATATGTTGTCCCGATCTGTTAGTAATATTCATGCAAAATTTGAAGTAAATCCATGCAGTACTTTTTGAGTTTACCCCGGACATACATACAGACAAACAGACAAACAGATAAACAGACAAACAAACAGACAAACAGATAAACAGACAAACAAACAGACAAAAATTCTAAAAACTATATTTTTGGCTTCGATATCGATTGTAGATCACGCCCCAAGTATTCTTTTAAAAAAATATTCAATGTACAGTTTTGACTTTCCTACGATTTTATTATATGTATAGATATGGGTGTGACAACATTCAATTTGTTAGTATGCAGCAAAAACATTTTCCCAATCTCTTACGATTTACGAACGGTAACGTAAACAGAGTTTCAATATTACGGTTTACATTCATAGGTTCCAAGTTCTTATCCTGGGCTGAACATAGCTGCTGCATTTTTTATATTTATTAAGAACTAGCTGCAGTGTGAAGTCCGCTGCATTATAAAAGCTTTTAGCGAATCTCGCGGTAGCCTATGTGCTATTTCAGGTCATTATCTACCTATATGCCAAATTTCATTCAAATCTGTTCAGTAGTTTTTGCGTGATTGAATAGCAATCCATCCAAACATCCAAACTTTCGCATTTATAAAATAAAGATAGATAGATAACTTGCCCTTTGCAGCTTTACCTGTGAGTAGATATCATCGATGTAGTTTTTCATACAAACTTTCATCCCGTATTTCAGCCTCTTAGACGTCGATTTTTGAAAAAAGTTAATCTACGTTTATCAAAATCAGTAAATCTAAATCGATTTACCGACTGTAAAAGTGTAACAGAAAGAGATACTTTTGCAGGTATAATATTAGTATGAACTAGCTGACCTGCGCAGCTTCGCCCGCGAGTAAATGTCGTCAATATAATTTTTCATAGACACTTCCATCCCATATTTCAGCCTTTTAAACCATTTTTACCTGACCTTCGTCTATCTCCGTGCCAAATTCAATCAAAATCAGTTTAGTGGTTTCGCTGTGAAAGCATAACAAGCAGACAGAATTTCACATCTTTAATATTATATCAGATTTAGCAGCAGCCTAAAAGTCACTGGTTACATTTTAATACACTCATGGATGAAGATGGCGGGTTTCTCTTTTGAAAAATAGACCGTCTTTCCGCCAGGCAGCTCATAAATGATCGATTAGTCAAACATTTCACTACAAGGGTTTTTTTGCTACTCAAATAGCTTCGTGTTTCAGTTTAAAAAGTAAGGTACAGGTCGGGTAAGGTACCAATGTATATGCTATTAACATCGATCATATTATTATTTATATCGACGCACCAACCATAGTTGTATCTTACCGCCGGGAAAGCTATCGGTTTCTACCAATTTATGTATTGTGTAAATTGTGATAAACCTAAGCGTCTACTGTGATTCGGTTATCTCTGCCTCTTCATCTCGAGTCATTGGTCGCGGCATCCTTGATTTCAAAATTTCCTCTGCAACTGCCGACATTTTTTTTGCTGTCATTTCGGATTTCCTAAAAACCTATTTTTTAGGAAATATTTATGTATCTTGTGTCATAAATGTACAATTTAGAACATTACCCATGATCTAAATTGAACATTTTGAAAATATCATAAACCAGCGAACTACCTGTCTTGGCTTCGTACGGGTGCAATGTAAGCACACAAAATTATGTTTTTATGACAAATTTTTTAAACTCTTCTCTTGAATCACTCTGTCTATTGATGAAAACCGCATTAAAATCCGTTGCGCAATTTTAAAGATAAAAACGAATACACAGAGGAAGCGACTTTGTTTTAAGTAGCTATACTATGTATAGATAACAAAAGTTTTCACAAGATGGCAAATACTAGATAGCTCACCTGATGGTAAAAGATAACCGTCTTCTTTAAATACAAAAGATGTCAATTGTGCGTTGCTATCTGTATGATAAGGCCATATTATGCATAAATTACGTCTATAGACTAATAAAAGTTATAATTTGTTTAAATTGTATTTTAATTTAAAAATAAATAATAAATATTACGAAAAAAGCATATATAAGTGCAGGAATATGTATAATATCTGAACACCCAAACCCAAAAATACAAAGTATCAATCACAGCTCATTACATAAACGCTTATTTCTCTAGGGAGACACCTGAGCTCCATCGATTGTCTAATTAGAATTGCTAACCATTCGACAAACGGACAACATTGGACTCGTCTAATTTACCTAATATAAATAAATTGCAAAAACCAATTTCTATTAAATTTATGATATTACAAAAGATAACAAAGCGTCGTATGTGAAATGGTCAGTGCTCTTGCCATAAAACTCAATGCATGTGTATAACCTAACAGTAGCAATGTGTCCTTCGCAAAATCTCCCAATATACTTACCCAACAAAAAACTTACAAAACATAAAATATTTTTACAGATTTGAACAAATGGTATGTAAAATGATACAGACAAGGCGAATGTAAGACTATCAGGGGGACACTCGCGTCAGTTTACTTGCATTACACGACATTTGGAACTAAAATACTTGGTCGAACGTGGCTGGATTACGAAAATGAAATATATTCAGTTTGAAGGGATTTCGTCGAATAAAGATATGACAAAGTAAAAATGTATCCAGACTTATGGCTTTGAATAAGAATATGTGGCTAGCGAATATTCAGTTTTTGTTCTTAATTTGGATGCACGGATTTTATTGCAGCGACCCAGTGTTGTGGTTCCATTTTACCGTTCTATTGTTAAGTGATTAGCAACCCTGGCTAATATATGGGGCTCAGGTTCGATTCCGAAAAGGTTATACGTTATGTGTTTGTAATCAATTCACTTTTAATTCGAATATTAAAATAAATTATTATTATTACTTTTTGGTCAGTAATTGGTATATGTCAAGCGATATTTATTTATTTTTGAAAAATAGATCCTTTTTTTGGGCAGTGAGTGAGTGGTAGTAAATGGTCAACGATTTATAGTCATAACTACTAGATGGTAATGGTGTGCAGTCTTGGTCAGGTTTGGTATACTACCTAATCCTACCGTAATTGTGCCAATGCTCATCATTGATGTGTTCCTGTTTGGAAGGCTAGCCACTAAAGTTATGCACGTGGCATTCAAATTCCCGCTACAAGAATTCCTACGCACCCTTACTATATTTGGTAATGTTTGTGACTTTCCATCAGAAGAGCCGTCTATTTATTTGGTAAACTATTTTTTTTACAATAAAAGATAGCAAACAAGCAGATGGGTCTCCTGATGGTAAGGGACAATCATCGTCTATAGACCAAAGGTGTTAATGGTGCTATCTTGTGGCGAGGTCTAATACTACATGCATAAGTTTACCGGCAACCTTACCCTCCAAACCGGAATACGACAGTAACAAGCACTGACGCTATTTTGGCAGGAATATGTAAGGCGATGGTACCAGACCCGGGCGAGACAATGGAGAACTCTGCCACCTAGTAGGCACAATGTTAGCGACTTGTATAGCCAATCGGTCGCCTTTTACGACCTACCTGGCAGAACTGTAGTTGGCCTATTCCTCAAAGGAGCCCGGGATCAACACGGGGAAACTAAAGATAATAATTACATGTACTGGTCCTGAGTACTCTAGTGCAGGTTAATTGTAATCACACCATTTAGTTCCAAGTAGATGATACCGTCAGTTTAGTTAACCTGTGACTCATGTGAGTGCATAAATTGATACTGAACAGAACCCATAATCGAATAAACGGACTAGAAAAATATTCTAATTATCATAACGCCGTCTCCCTTGCAAGGTATGCAAGGTAAATGAAATTCTAATAAATGATCAGGTTTACAATGGCTTACAAATTGATTAGTTGGCGAAATGGGTGATGATTTGTATACTTTAACGGTTGTTACTGATTATTTACAGTATTGGGAAAACAGTTCATTCCGGAATCGAATCCAAGACTGTTACACAATTGGCTAAGCACTTGTAATTTAATTTATTTTCACAATATATTTTTAACTTTTTTCACCGTGTTGGTCCCGGCCTCCTTTGAAGAATAGGCCAACTGCCGTTCTGCCAGGCAGGTCGTAAAAGGCGACCGATTGGCTATCGAGTCACTACCATCGTGGCTACTAGGTGGTAGAGTTCTGCATTGTCTCGCCCGGGTCTGGTACCACCGCCTTACTTATTCCTGCCGCAATAGCGTCAGTGCTTGTCGCTGTCGTGTTCCGGTTTGGAGGGTAAGGTAGCCGGTAAACTTATGCATGTGGCATTAGACCTCGCCACAAGATAGCAACGCACCATTAACATCTTTGGTGTCTATAGGCGATGGTTGACTCTTTCCATCAGGAGACCCATCTGCTTGTTTGCTATCTTATGACATAAAAAAAAAAAAAAAAAAAACTAGCTGACCCGCGCAGCTTCGCCCGCGAGTATATTAGTAAATCGTCCAAATAGCTTTTAATAAAAATTTCATTCCCTATTTCAGCCCTCCAGGGACTGATTTTTGAAAAAACAATAGCCTATGTTTGACTCCGGATCTTCAACTATATCCATACCAAATTTCATGAAAATCGATCCAGCCGTTTGCCCGTGAAAGCGTAACAGGCAGACAGACAGACAGACTTTCGCATTTATAATATTAGTATGAATAGTATGGATATGTCACTCAACCGGTTACACTTTTTAAGCATCTTCAGTGTATAATGTACCATTCCAAATCCTTGTGACCTATGCCAAATATGTCAAACATTAGACCTCTCTTAGGTAGGTTAGAATTAATATATTTTTAGTTTTAATATATTAAAAATAGCAATGACCAGTCTTCGTGAAATCCGATTTTTATGAAAGAACGATAAAGTAAGACACTAAAACTACGTTTTTATTCGCCGTAAAAGCCAATAAGCAACATTTTAACAAGACGATTGAAAGCAATCAACTTTAAAATTGTAAGTAGCGTCATAAAAATAATCGTTTTGTTTAAAAGAATTTACTTTTATGTAGAATGTAGACAGATACAAGAAACAGCCCAACATAAGGATGTTAATCATAAATAACTTTAACAAAATATCGTAACAAACTGTAAACGTAACCCAGTATTTGTGAATCGTGATTTTATTTATAAACAAAAATGTTCATCAATTTAAGAAACTATATAAAATACTTTGAATCTAAGATTGATTTTCTAAATATTTTAAGCATTGTAAGAATTTAACTTTTAAATAAATAAAAATATTAGTCAATTTTAAATTAATTTTTTTGAAAATAATTTCTATTCATTTTCTTAGGCGCTTTCACCTTATAGTATACTAGCGACCCGCCCCGGCTTCACAAGGGTGCAATGTAGCCGCACAAAAATATGTTTTTACTACAAATCTTTGAAATTGTCGCATTTTTTCTACTATAGTATGCATGTATTATACATATAAACCTCTACTGAAATCAGTCTGTCTATTGATAATAACTGCATTAAAATTTGTTGCGTAATTTAAAAAATATAAGCAAACTCATGCGAACATCAACATAGCGGAAGCGACTTTGCTTTATACTATGTAAAAGTGAAGAAGACGAAAAAATTGTAATACTTTTCTCGTGTCAGTTTAATTTTATTGAAGGAAAGACTAATAGGTAGTCAAAGTCAAGTAGATGCTACACATGTCACTTCTATGTAACTATTTTATCTATTTAGTTGAATTTCGCGACTCTTTCACTCCTTGCCTACATTTAGTACCAACGAACGCTTTAATTATTACTTTTGTAATAATTTCGGGTCTTGTCGCTATCCTATTTCAATTTGGAGGATACGTAACGTACTACGATACGTTATATAGGTAAGAATTATACAGATAATTTGTGGTTTATTGTTTTTTTATCATAAGAAGATAGCAAATAAGCACTTAGCACATGGTTCTTCTGATGAGAAAAGAAACCATCGCATATAGACACCATATTTACCAACACAATTTTTACTTGATACATGGTACAAGACTGAAAACTGGTACGTACAACAAAAAATTGATACGTCTATATTCACTGGATAACAAATATCTATGTGGTAGTATGGTAATACCACGTGTATATGTTTACGAGCTACCTTACCCTACAAATTAGACCACGACAGGACAAATGCTGACGATATTGCGGATTTGCTATCTTAAGATATAAAAATCAAGAAAAACAAAAGCTTTGTCTATTCGTTACCGTTTTTAATAGAATATTTTAAAAGCTAGCAATCTTAATTGAGAATTGGCAATATTTCTTCAAAATTGTTTCAGTAATCATAAACCTCTAATCATCAAGTATCAGAAACCTCTAATAAAAGTAAAAGAGTAGGTACTCTTTTATACGTATGTGTGTTATTCATTGAAATTACATTCATGTTATCATTTAATTACAACGACAATTCCGACACTAAGCAACCAGTCTTTCAAGCTTTTACCAGAAAATCTTATGTTACTAATCGATTGAATCAGACGACGTGTTGTTATTATATTAAACCAGCAAACAACCCAGAATAGAATCTTTATAACAAAAAGCAATACTTGTACGTACAATAGAAAACAAAAGATCTTAATACGAAGATCAAATATCCATTCACTACAAAAGATAAAATGTTTCAGGGGAAAATGAATCAGATTATCAAAGCAGTTCGATCTGTTTTTAAATGCAAGTATTATTATATCGGAACCGACGGTAGTCTATAAATTCCCTCCCAGTCTGGAAACAAAATATTACCGCCATCATTTACGGTGCAGACGTATAAATGGCTGTAGATTTTTAAGTTGCTGCTAATAATATTTCAACGAAATATTGGAGGTTCACATGTGTTTAGACTATTCACAACATTGTTGTGAACAACGTTTACCTTATTACTCGACTTCACTAAACGGAGAGTTATGTTTTTCAAGTATAATTACGTACGGTAGCAACGTCACCATTAACATCTTTGGTGTCTATAGATTATGGTCGTCTCTTTCCGTCAGGAGAACCATCCACTTGATTGCTATCTTATGATATAAAAAACAGCTTAATGGATTTAAGGTTGAGAGGTGTCATTAACTTTGAGTTAATTGAAAGAGTAACACAGGCCAATTTTTACCCCCGACTACGCTAAGAAGAAGATTATGTTTTGTCGGATAGAGTCGTTAAGTTCTTGTTTCAATTTAGGGCGGCTTGCACCAAATTGCTTAAATGCATTTAGTCCCTTAAACATGTTTAGCAAATGTCAAAACGCCTTAAAAGCTGAGAAAAATTAAACGTAGTTAAAATACATAACTCTAAGGGCGGCTTGCACCAAAATGCTTAAATCAATTTAAGTCACTAAATACGTTTAAAGTGACAGCATTTAAGGCGAGGTATTTCGACGCGCATTAATTCTATAGAAAATGGGTGGCGCGGTATGTTCTGAATCCGCTGGGAAACGTGTTAATTTTCGGATAAATAAATATAGGACATCAGCTGAAAACTAAAATTTAGCACATTCTTTTTTGTATTTACAACTGAACATCACCATATAAAAATCATGTGGATGATTAGAAATATTGTTAACAAATTATTTGTTTTAGAGATTTTTTTAGCCTGTTTTCGGAATTTTATATAATCGAGTAAAGTACATTCTAGCATGTAATGAGTTAGCACATTCTTTAGATAATGTCTTCAGGTATATCGTGTAATATTTGTTAAATTGTTTTTTAACAATCAATACAAAAAAAACGTGATTAAACAAACCAGTTTTTTCCGTTTGTCGCGATGCCTCGCCTTAAGGCGTTTTGACATTTGCTAAACATGTTTAAGGGACTAAATGCATTTAAGTATTTTGGTGCAAGCCGCCCTAAGTGTCGTTTATTTACAAACTAATAATAATTTCTAAGTGGTAACTAAATTATAGCAATTCGTATTGAGCCTGTGACATTTATTGCTTCATTGGTAAAGTGGATTTCATGTTCGGTATTAATCATAGGTTTTTAAAGCCATTATTATAAATTCGAAAATGTTATAGAGAATATACTTAAAATGCAAAAAATATACATATATCGTTACGCTTATATTCTCGAATGAGAAGGCAGAGGTGCGCCTCGTGCAGCCACGGTTAGGTGACGATATTAAGTCTCATAGTGTGACAGGTGGCCAACCTATCTATATGTTGGGCACATAATATGCAGTCACGGAAAAAATATATTTGTAAAAAAGGATTGAAAATATATTTACACCCGGGACTCAACATCAGGCCCCTATGTTGAAGCCAAAACCATTCGATATAGTTCGAATCGATGTTTCGATTAATCGATGTCAACAAATAGAGATGACGACAAAAAGTTGAGGTTACAGATCATTATTCATCGTATCAGCTATCAAGTCTGCAAATTGTGATGAGCTGAACTCTAGTATTACATATTTACTCTGTCATTCAGTGACGCTGATATACGTTATAAAATTAATCTTTTCTTTTTAATAAATTTTTAGAATAAAAATTTCGAAGAACGAGAACGAAAAAAGGCATTGCAGAAATGAAGTAGGTATAAATTAAAATACGAGACGAGTAAAATAATTTGTTTTAAAATTAAAAAATATACTTTCAAAAATATATATATATATTTTTTAATTAAGGTAAAATACGTCTTACTTAAATACATACAAGTGAATCTCTAAAATGTTTGTACGCGCATAACTTTGGGACAAATTCACCAAAACGATAATTTTTTAGATGTGTTCGTAATTATCAGAACAAGGTTTGCATGAAAAAATGTTTAATAGTGGTATTGAGAAGTTTTCACAATCGTTATGAAACTGAGTGGTGAATGGAAGAGGAAAGTAGGAAAGACTTTTTATATCCATACTAACATTATAATTGCGAATGTCTGGGTGACTGTCTTATGTTTTCACTTATTAAATCTATTTTGATGAAGTTTTGCAACGATATAACTAGTTGTGTATTCAAGGTCAAAATATATAACATTTTTTTTAAAAATCGATTCCTAAAAGGCTGAAATAAGAATCAAATGCTAAACCTCTCGCGGTGTAGCTGCGCGGGTCAGCTAGTTTTAAAATAAAATAGAATTTTTTTTAAAGAAATATCACCTCTGTGGTCTAGTGGTCCGGCGTTAGAATTGACTACATGAGGTCCCGGGTTTGACTCCTGGGTCGGACAATTTAAAAAAATGTGTATTTTCAATTTTCTGATAAAAAAAATGCTGCCCGGGATTGGAAAGTGCCCGGTTGGCAATGGGCTTGCCACCTATCACAATAATTGTGGCAATAAGTATCCTCGGTTAATCGTGGGTGCACTTGTTGTACCTCTGCCTACCCCTTCGGGGATACGGAACAAAAATATATATATACTATATATTTTATTTTATATAATATATAGATATTATAAAACAAAAGTTTGCCAAAAACCTTAATTTACCACAAAATCTACGATTTTAGAATAAATGTAAGTCTACGAATATGTGTACCTTAGTCTAATATATATTTTAAAATAAGTAATTACAATTTTACACCTTATTATTTAAGGTTAATTATAAGGGTAAAGATCAATAAATTTTTCGTCATCTCAACTGAAAACAGAGTTTCTCATTTACAATAAAAGCAGTTATTATAAAAACCTAAGAACCCGATGGCAGTTTAACAAGAAATTTTAATTAGATTAAATACGGTATTTATAAAAACTAAGGGCCCCAAAGTGCCTTAAGAAGCTTAGCCGTTCTATTCAATTCCGGGTGGTCCTTGAGGGATATTTACCGAGTGATATGCCAGCCCCCGGCTTACGAAACTTCAAAGACCTTGGAGTGCTTTGAAATGTTTAGAAATCACTTTTTAAGGGATAAGCCTCAAGTTACGCCCGCGATAATAATATGGAAGGGAAACTTTGTTTTTAATCTTTAAATGTAACAGATTTGCGTTGTTGCACAAATGGAAAGATAAAAAATTAGTTTATTTTTAAATTGTTTTTGTATAATATTAATATTTATCCATATTAATTTCCTACCCATACTAATTTCCTCATGTCGGTCCGGGCTTCCTTTGAAGAATAGACCATTTGCCATTCTACCAGGCATTTTGTAAAAGGCGAGTGATTGACACTAAATTTCACTACCATCGTGACTGCTATGTGATAGAGTGCCGCTAAATCTCACCTGGGTATATAATACCACCGCTTTATCTACCTCCTGTCATGATAGCGTCAACGTTTGCTATTGTCGACAAGCATCGACACTGTAGTTGAAAAAAACCAACTGGTTCGATACGTTGTAGAATCGATTAGTTAAGATGGTAATGTAATATTTCACCCCGTGTCGGTCCTGGGCTTCTTTGAAGAATAGGTCAACTGCCGTTCTGAAAGGCAAGTCGTAAAAGGCGACCAATTGGCTATACGAGTAACTACCATCATGGCTACTAGGTGGTAGAGTTCTGCATTGTTTTGCCTGGGTCTGATACCACCGCTTTACCTATTCCTGCCGTAATAGAGTGTTTGTCACTGTCATGTTCCGGTTGGGAGGATAAGGTAGCCGGTAAACTTATGCATGTGGCATTAGACCTCGCCACAAGATAGCAACGCACCATTAACATCTTTGGTGTCTATTGACGATGGTTGACGATGGTTTTCCATCAGGAGACCCATCTGCTTGTTTGCTATCTTATGCTATAAAAATCTTTCACCGTTTATGAGCTGTAACCTTGTCATTGTTGTGGTCCAGTTCGGAAGGCAAGATAGCTGGTAAATCAACGCATGTCGCTACCTAAATAGCAACTCTACATTAACATCTTTGGTATCTATAAACGATGGTTATCTCTATACTCGTGTTGGTTCCGGGCTCCTTTCAAGAATAGACCAACTGCCGTTCTGCCAGGCATGTCGTAAAAGGCGACCGATTGGCTCTGCAAGTCATTAACATCGTGGCTACTAGGTGGTAGAATTTTGCATTGTCTTGCCCGGGTCTGGTACCACCGCCTTACCTATTCCTGCCGCAATAGCGTCAGTGCTTGTTACTGTCGTGTTCCGGTTTGGAGGGTAAGGTAGCCGGCAAACTTATGCATTTGGCATTAGACCTCGCCACAAGATAGCAACGCACCATTAACACCTTTGGTGCCTATAGGCGATGGTTGACTCTTTCCATCAGGAGACCCATCTGCTTGTTTGCTATCTTATGATATAAAAAAAATACTGTAAAGTAATACTTTACAAAACTATAATTTATTTATTACTAGGTGAATCAATATATTTTTTTTAATTTTATTGATTTCATATTTTAAGCGCAATATAATTTCCTCGAAGAGTTCTAAGAGTTGTTGATAATAATACCCCATGATATAAAACAAACGAACGAGCCTTACAGTAGTCGCATATTATGTTACATATGGCATATGATAGTGACATCTGAATGATTAAAGTAAGTACAATCTTATGGGCAACCTTTTATGGAGCAATAGAACTTCCTCTTGTTCCCACCACTGTAACTTCCGTAGCAGAATCAACAGCGGCAACCGTCCTGATAACCACTGAGTTACGAGCTCAAGGTACCCTGGGAGAAAGGTAAGCTGTTGAGGTGGGGTATAGACAAGCGTAAATAGTTTGAGACATTTCATGTAAGTTGCATATCATTATTATATATTAGCATAGACCAATTAATATTAATGGTCTATGATGGTCTAGGTAGGAAGAAAATGACTTACTAAACTTAATAAGTAGGAAGAAAATGACTGCTTCTAGTAGTAAGTATGACGAAATCGCTTGAAGCCATTAAAAAAACATGGCCGACTTCACCTTCGAGCGCGATCATTGGTCAATTCTAACAGCGCTCGCTTTTCTAGCTTTCTATTGAACTCTTCCGTAGCATTGCAATCACTTCCACAGATTGCGGTAAAGCGGAAGGAAAGACATTTTTTTGATTTATTACACATCGACAACCAAGCAAAAATAGTCTCTAAGTACAGTTCTAAAACATTTATTTGACAACTGCAGAACTTGAAAGGTCACAACAGCCTCATTTCACTTCCACCGAGCGATTTCATTACACAAATGACATCTAAAGTAACGTCGCCTTGAGAGAAATGTTAATTGGATCTTTACAAGAACCGCTAGATCTATTCGTCGTTTTACAACATCATAAAACAAGTTATCTAGACGCAAACGCGAAGGCAGACCGTAAAGACGTTAGTATTTTATTAACAAGTTATTAGCCGTAAAATTTACGCGTCACCGAAAGATATTCAAGAAAATACATGATGTCTTTATGAAAGATTTATGGTCGCATATGAATGTAATATGCTGGTGCCCTTGAAGGGTGGGCAAAGCAAACATTATGGATTACTAATTATTCAAAGCTATTAGCTAACTTTTCTTTTTGGAGGCTAAAAATGTAATTCCATTTGTAATTATGTAATTAAAAAAATTATGTTATATATATATATATATATATATATATATATATATATATATATATATATATATATATATATATATATATATATATATATATATATATATATATATATATATATATATATATATATATATATGCTTGTCCCCGTCGGGGATCGAACCCGAGCCTCGTTGATTAGCATGTTCCCATCCTTGTTGCAAGAAATAAGTGCCATATATATGTCGCAGTGAAATTGTCAATAGCCGTTAGATTATAATCTACCTAGGGATTTTATAATTTGGTTATGTTAGGTTAGCAGTTAAATTATAATATCACTTAGGTAGATTATAATGTAACTGTACTGACAATTTCACTACGACATATATATGGCGCTTATGTCTTGCAACAAGGATGGGAACATGCTAAGAACATCTTTGCTGTTTAGGGTAACAATTACCTCTTTAGATCAATGGAGCTAACTACAATATTAATCTAGTGGAGTCATTTGCTTGTTTTATATTTTAAATTATAAAAAAAACTCGTTGAATCACAAGATTAAAAAATAGTATTTTGCTTTTATTAGTTTATGCAACTATATTGTATAATATCAATATATTTTTAGATTTTAAACAACTTTAGTTATACAACTTGTCGAATATCTGTCTCCTGGAAAACTCACGACTTACACAAATAATGTAGTATCTTAAAATTAAGCCCACTATTGACGAAAGATATATCGCACGAAATCACTCTAGCTTAGTTCAGATTTTTTCGATAAAAAAACTACACAACACACTTGAGTTTGCAGCATACGTGATTCGCTTGTATCGGAGCGATCTGTCGACACAGCGAGACGCTAATAAGACGTTATCCTGACGCAGAGTTTTTGTATCTGCAAAGCCGATGCCAACAACTACATAATCATAAATTGCACATGAAAGTTGGTTTGATATTTTTTTGAAGTTGATGGTTTGACATTACAAAAATTAAGAGGTGTCATATGGATACACGGCCAGAACGTAGTTCTTTTTGCTATATCTTTTGTATTTCTAATATTAGTAGGACTAATATTATAGAATAGGATAGGATGTATCCTATGAAAATAAACAATATTGTGAATCTTTACTTTTGCAAGCAGGTTTTATTCGTCACTACTATTGATGCTAGGCTAGCTAAGATAAGAAAACGTATAGCTCCTCCTACCATTAAAATTTCATTTTTTTAAATTTCCAAATAAAAATCTTATAAAAAAAGAATAAAAAATCTTATATAAGAAAATTTTACAGCACTTGTCTAGTTGACATTAGTTAAAACAATTGCCCTTTTCTTCAAACTTTAAGAGTATCCATTCTTATAGGCCGAATCAATATGAATTTCAAGCATTTATGTAATGCGTAGGTCGCATTTACGTAATGCTTAAATTACAATCAGCGTTAAGTAGAAGTTATAAACCCACAGTAGTTACTAATGCTTTTTAATAAATTAATAAAGAAAATATTGCCAGGTTATAATAAATAATATGCACTTAATAACATCGTTAATGTTGAAATCCAAACGATCTCAACTTTATGAGAAAGGTCTTTGTCACTTATATTGATGCGCTAAAATTATCCCGCCTTCTCAGTTCGTTGTCTACAGATTTATTTTGATGCCTTGGATATGTTTTAGTACGAGATTTAGCGTCATGATCTCGCTATAGTCTATAATGATGCTAGTCGCTGTTTGCAATTTCGCCCGTATGATAAAGTTCTTCATAAATATCAGCTTATAACAAAGCCCTCTAATACAACCCTCCAAATTGATCTAGGGCCCTTTTAAAGTATAGATTACCTGATCATCATACATAATTCTTCTCTTCAATTACATCATAAGATAGCAACCAAGCTGCTGGCTCTACTGATGGAAAAAGAAAACAATCGCCAATAGACAACAAAGATGTTAATTATGCGTTGATATTCTTATGGCAGGGTTTTAACGGCATTTATATAAGTTTACCTGCTGTTTTACTCTCCAAAATAGATCACAACAGTGACAAACACTGACGATATTACGACAGAAATAGGCAAGGCGATGATACCAGACCCAAGCGAGACAATACAAAACTTTATCGCCCAGTAACCTCGATTGTAGTGATATGAGCATAGACAATTGTTCGTCCCTAACAAACTGCCTGGCAGAACGGCAGATGGCATATTCTTCGAAGGGATCTTGGACCAACGCGGAAGAATTCCGCTGGATAATTACAATATTCGTATAACAAAAAAGGGATAGAAGGAAAATTTACAATTTCAACCCACGCACATCTCTAAGAAAAAAATATATGGAAATCAGTATTTTAACAATAATTTCGCAATTTATACTTGAAAACTTGATGTAAGTACTAAAAATGCTTGCTTGTTTAAAAATTATTTCGATACTAACTGACCCGCGCAGCTTCGCGCGCGAGTATATTAATAAGTCATCCAAATAGCTTTTAATAAAAATTTCATCCCGTATTTCAGCCCTTCAAGGATTGATTTTTGCAAAAAAATAGCCTATGTTTGACCCCGGATCTTCAACTATACCCATGCCAAATTTCATGAAAATCGGTCCAGTGGTTTAGCCGTGAAAGGGTAACAGACAGTATGTGTACCGTTTATACTTCTTTTTATTTCAGTTGCATCACAGCAGTTCCATATAAAGTTTCGCGGAAATTTGGCGAATTAAATACCATAATTACTTCTTTATCTTTAGCGTCTATATATATTTACTTCTTACAATGAGCTCGCTTGGGTTATCCAACGTCAATCAACAAAATATAACGCCCAAGAGTTAAAAGGATCCCCTTTCAAAAATAGATCAGTTGCCGTTCTGTCAATCAGTTCATGGAATAAAAAATAATTAAAATTGGGTGATTAACTATACAATATGTCACTACTGTCGTAAATAGTAGATGATGCACTACTAGATAGTGTCCGATTTATCGATAGTTGGCCAAGTCATGAAATTTTATACCGTTGGCTAATCGTAAGTACACTAATTGCGCTTCCAAATACTTCTTCACGGATAAGGGAGCGACAGATTTTTTTATTATTTTTAATAAAAAGTAGGAGTTCTTATTTTGTGTTAGGCACACAATCTTTAAGATTAATTTACTTGTGCTAAAAATGGTCTTAATAATAAGATTACGAAGGACAGTAATATGTTTTATTCTCTGATAATATAATGTGTATTATGCCTTATCTCGAGTGCGTCCTGTCTAAAGACAAAAGTTTAATTGAATCTTGGTTCATTCAACCTAATTTTATATGCCTAAAGGTATCTTATTAGATTAAAATCTTATAAAACAGAAATATGCAGTTTACAGATAGTGCTAGATTCAGCAAAAACGACTCGTTTTTTACGAGGCGGAAGCTAAAACTATTCCCATGAACGTTGTATTACCAAATGTCCAAACAACTTGCGGACGTTTCGTTATTATTAAATTGGTTTTTAATGGTTATTGCTACAATGATGGATCGCTGATTATAGGAACCTAGCATAAAACATTGACAATCATGTAATATTTTTTTATTTCTACGGCCATATTGGGATTGAAAGTTGAAATTGATTAAATTTGCTATTCTCCGCGAACGGTTTTGTATAACCTCCGCGATACCACCGAAAAGAAAGTCTCCGGTTTAATAAATCGATAAAACTCACCGATGATTCGGATAAAAAAGAAGATCCCATTTCCACAATTATCCACCCACATCCACCACACTTTCACCAACGCCGGCAACAAGCCCAAAAGCACACAATTTACGCACCCAACGCACGTTTTAATTCAAAACCGTAGCATCTTCAGGAGTAATGAACACTACTACCTCACTCAACGTAAGCGTAAGTAATGAAATGAAATGAAATGAAATGAAATGAATGAAAATGAAATGAAATGAAATGAAATGAAAAATATTTATTTGCAAGAATATGGGTGTCACAAGTTATTAAAATAAATTAAATTACCATCATATTCTACCATAATATGGCGTGCAAACATTTTAATTTAGGTCGATTTCTTTATAATTACTACCGGATCGGAACGCGGCCACGCACTGAGAAGATCCGGCGGAAGAAACTCAGCGGGCTTCTTTTTTTCTATTTCACGTATTACAATTGTATGTATTATAATTTACTAGAATTATTTCACATCAAAAGTTGTTTTTACAATTTACAAAATATGATCTTATGCTCAATCCAAATTTTTACAATTTACAAAAAATTTACCAGTTTACAAAATTTGCCGTTCAGTTTTTATTACATTTAAATTTCAAGGTAAATTGTACAAGCTTATATTTCTGTTTATTAACATTTAATCTTATCTGCTAAAAATTCTCTAATATCATAGTATGTTTTATTTAACAGTAAATCAAACAATTTTTTGCGAAATTTATTTATAGGTAATAATTTTAGACTATCAGGAATATGATTGTATATATTAATTGCCATACAATATGCATTTTTTTTATAAATATTTAGTCTTTGGATTGGCACGTGTAGCTTCTCACTGTTTCTAAAATATGAGTTCCCTAATACTTGAGCATTTGTTTTAAACAAATGTTGATGTTTTTTTACAAATACGCATACCGACAGTATGTAAAGACAAGGTAAAGGTAGTATTTTAAGAGTTTTAAATAGGGGTTTACATGAATGTAGTTGATTAACATTACATATTGCACGTATACATTTCTTTTGAATTCTGAAAATCCTAATTAAATCAACTGAGTTTCCCCAAATAGAGATTCCATATTGCAATACAGATGAGACATATCCGTGATATGCCAGCAATGCAGCATTTAAGTTGGCTACTTCTCTTATTCTTCTCAAAACATAGATAAATCTGTCAATTTTTTTGCAAAGAGAATCAATGTGCGCTTTCCAATTGCAATGGTTGTCAATAAATATTCCTAGAAATTTAGTGTATTCAGTGTTTTCTATATTTATATTGTTAAATAATATATTTGATTTTTGAACTTTATTGCTATAACATGTTTGAAATTCAACTATCTTTG
This sequence comes from Apodemia mormo, assembly GCA_036924255.1. Taxonomy (NCBI): domain Eukaryota; kingdom Metazoa; phylum Arthropoda; class Insecta; order Lepidoptera; family Riodinidae; genus Apodemia; species Apodemia mormo. The sequence continues at coordinate 40,144,026 of JAUPFN010000011.1, read as the reverse complement.
TTTTAGTCAAGTTAATTTTTAAATTATTACTTTTTAACCATTCCGAAACTTTAAGTAAGGTTTCAGTTGTTTCTTTTACTAGATGATTTTTATTTTTACATTTAATGAGGAGTGTAGTGTCATCTGCAAATAAGAATGACTCATGTTGCATAGTCTCTGGAAGATCATTAATGTAAATTAAAAAGAGCAAGGGTCCTAAAACACTTCCCTGTGGTATTCCACAGTCACTACAACTATAATTTGAAGTATATATTTTTTTATGTGTCCCAGAAATTTTTGAAATTTCTACACACTGTTTCCTATTTTCTAAATAACTTTGTATCCACTCTAATGATTTCCCTCTTATACCATATTTTTCAAGTTTTGCCAACAGAATTCTATGAGAAACAAAGTCGAATGCCTTACTCATGTCTAAAAATACACAAAGTGGATAACTTTTTGTATTTAGGCATTCCGTTATACTCTTTACCAGTTCAAAACATGCTAAGGTTGTCGACCTACCTTTTCTAAATCCATATTGATTATTTTTTAATATATTACATTTCAGTAAGTAATTATGAAGTCTATCATACATAACTTTTTCAAAAATTTTTGAAAGAATCGGAATTAATGTAATGGGTCTATAGTTATTCATATCGCAAGGATCACCTTTTTTAAGTATTGGTCTAACTATAGACTTTTTTAGTCGTTGTGGGAACTTCCCTTCTAAAAATGTCAAATTAATAATATGACTGAGCGGCTTTGATATTACAGCAGCAACATTTTTGAGTAGTTCTGTACTAATATTATCATAACCAGTTGCACTTGTATTTTTTAAGGAGTTTATGATCTTAAATACTTCATGCTCATCTACTGGTGTAAGAAACATAGTTTTACTGCTATTAGGTAACCCAAGTATTTTTGAAGTATTTGTGAATTTGTCATTGTTAATACTTGTTTTTGATTGGTTTATAAAAAAATCATTAAATAGGTTACAAATTGATTGGGATTTTGTATACTCTGTATTGTTCACTCTAATTTTCTCAATTTCTTGTATATTTGTTTTATTCTGGAATGTGTTTTTAATTAAATCCCACGACTACGTAATACGCTTACGTTGAGTGAGGGAGAGTAGAATTTCATAAATAGTTCGTGGAGTATAGGAAATTTAATTAATTTCACCCTTTGATTATCTATGGATTTCCACAAACGCGTAACACGTAAATCAATAGAATATTGGAATTGGTCACATGGAAAATTTTATTTCTATATGTAATATAATCTATTTATATTTTATTCAAGATCGGGCCAATGATGTACAGGTGACACGTGACGCTCCTGAAAAGCTAACATGCCGTAATCGCAACTGCAAAACACAAAAGGTCTTGCAGTTGCGATAACGATATGTCAAGGATGAATGGGCTACTTTACTTCCTGCCTTGTGGTCTATGGGATAGCCTATTAGGCTCAGGTCATGAGGTCCCGGGTTCGATCCCCGGGTCAGGTAAAAGAAATATTGTGTTTTTTTCAAGGTTTCCTTAAAAATCCAAGTTCTCAGTAGCAGCTTGAGTTCTGACGGGTGGTTGTTACATCACCATGTAAAATTGTCGATCCCGGTTGTCGGTATATTCGATAATCGTTGTCAGGTCGATAAAATGTGGCTAAGGGGACAATCTGGTATATCGTGCTGAACTGGAAAGTCTATAGACGTTCGGGTTATTCTGCGTGCGGAATCGGACGCGATGATTATATTTGTGACTTGTATTATATGTTCTTTTATAGCATACTCGACAGGGGTTGGATGTATCAAAAGGTAATTTATAAATAAATATATAAATATTCGCGGGACAAATTACACTTAAATGTTGACTCGTCAAAATTTGAATAAAAATGTTTTGACTTGTCTTACTGATCTAACCCCAAAGTAACCAAATTATTTGCTTGTATTATAGGTGTTAGTCAACAAAACTAATACACAGAAATACATATATAGAATACAAGTGAAACGTGCTTTGAGTACATAATTTGTGTGTTACTGACTTTGCTTCTGACGTGGAAGAAAGTGTGGTGGAAGTGGGTGTACTATTGTGCCGCTGTGGTCTTTCTTAATTTTTAGGGTATTAATAAGTTTGCCCCATTTCTTACATTCCTTTTCATTTCAGTTGCATCACAGCAGTTCCACGGAAATTTTACGAACTAAATACCATAATTACTTCTTTAAATTATGGATTTCCGCAAAGTAACGCCCGAGTCTATTAAAGACACTAAAGATGTTGTTGTCCGCTGTGTTGGTCCGTTCTCCTTTTAGAGAATAGACTGTCTGTCGCTCTGACAGGCAGTTTGTTGAAGCGAAAGATTTTCTATGCGAGTCACAACCATCGTGGATACTAGGTGGTAGAGTTCTGCATAATTTCGCCCGGGTCTACTACCACTACCTTACCTATTTCTGTCGCAATAGCGTCAGTGCTTGTCACTGTCATGTTCCGGCTTAGAGGGTAAGGTAGCCGGTAAACTTATGCGTGTGGCATTAGACCCTGCCACAAGATAGCAATGCACCATTAATATTTATGGTGTATATAGGCGATGGCAGACTCTTGCCATTAGGAGACCCATCTGCTGCTACATCTGCGTTTGCTATCTTAAAATATATATTAAAAAAAATTTGTCTACGAAGATAAGAAAGAAAGAGTAAAATAATTTTTATTCTGACCAGTCTACCTCGAGCATTAACAATTAAAAATTACAAAATTACCAGATCCGGGCGAGACACTGCAGAACCTACAACCTAGTAGCCACGATGGTAGTAACTCGCATAGCCAATTGGTCGCCTTTTACGACATGCCTCGCAGAACCTCGGTTGGCCTATGCTTCATAGGAGTCCGGGACCAATACGGAGGAAATATTATTATTGTGCAAATATTATCATATTACACAATAATAAATTACGCAATAACGAAGCAAAAAATAATGTAAAAATAATAATGCATTAAATACATAAAACTAAAAGTTCGATCCGTCTGTGAAATTCCTGGGGAACTAATAAGTCTACGTATTTTCACCTTTAGATATTGAACCCACGCTAAAATATTAACTAAAGCTGAAGATATTTAATAGTTTTAGCAATTGATTGGTTGATTTGCATTCAATATGATTTAGTTCCTCCTTTACAATACGCCCGGACCGTCTAGTCGATCCATTAATTGAATGACTACAATTTATTCCTTCATTTATTATTCATTAACGGCACTGAGAACAATTATAAGCATTGTTTTAAAATCTATTGCTAAAACTTCGTACTTGTTTTACTTAAATTTCGCGGATTGAAGATTATTAAGTTTTAGACAATTAAAGTTTACATGGATAAGTTAATATATTTTTTTATATTTACACAAAGTCAATATTTTTTTACACAATATTTATTAATTATCTTCTATACAAATAAATAAAATTGGAGTGTCTTATTGTAATATTAAAATAACCGCTTTTTACTGAATGCATATGGATGTATACACGATACATATACCAAAATGTCCGTCTGTCTGTCTGTCTGTTTGTTCCGGCTAATCTCTGGAATGACTGGACCGATTTTGACGGGACTTTCACTGGCATATAGCTGATGTGATATGGAGTAACTTAGGCTACTTTTTTTCGAATTTTTTTTTTAAATATTAAAAATAAACTAAATTAATAAAAAGCATTACAGACATTACCTCTCGTTTGGCATTGCTCGTAGGTATATACTATTTTGTTCATAGTTAAAGTCTGTTGTCAACCTTAGAAGACATTTTGTAGTTTAAGCGATGACCAAACTGAGTCGTAGTTTGTTTATCCTCTAGGATCAACAAAATACTAAAAAAATTTGTCTAATAAACTACATAATTTGTCTAATAAACTATATAATTTGTCTATAAACTAATTAATTTGTCTAATCTCTACAAATAAATAAAATCGGAGTGTCTGTAATATTAAAATAACCGCTCTTTTCTATATACTTACATATGGATGTATACATGGTACATATACCAAAATAACATTTTTTTAAATTTTTATCTGTCTGTCTGTCTGTTTGTTCCGGCTAATCTCTGAAACGGCAAGACCAATCTTGACGGGACTTTCACTGCTAAATATCTTATATAATAAGGAGTAACTTAGGCTACTTTTATTTTAGAAAACTTTCCACGCAGGCGAAATCGCGGGCAAATAGTAAACTATATAATTTGCCTTAAAAATTCTTCTTCGACAATATTATCATTTGTCTTATAGATATTTGTGCTTTATGAAATAATCTTAAAAGCACTTGTACTATTTAACTCGGATTTATTTTATTCTCACCAACCAGTTTCACCTTTAAACGAATCGTCAAGGCAAAATACGAGTGGAATATTAGTCTATGAGGGTTATAAATCAATAATCTATACAAATAAATAAAATTAGAGTTTCTGTTTATAATATTAAAATAACCGGTTTTTACTAAATGCATATGGATGTATACACGGTACATATACCAAAATAACATTTTTTACAATTTTTGTCCGTCTGTCTGTCTGTCTGTTTGTTCTGGCTAGTCTTTGGAACGGCGCGACTGATTTTGACGGGACTTTCACTGGCAGATAGTTGATGTGACAGGGAGTAACTTAGGCTACTTTTTTTCGAAATTTTTCTATGAGAACGAAGTCACGGGCGAAGCTAGTGTTTAATAAAAGTTGAGAATTTGACAATTTGCTGAGTATGTAATGAAGTAATAGCCTCTGTAGTGTAATGGTCCGGTGTCGGCGTTGACAAAACGAGGCCTCGGGTTCGATTCCCGGTTCACATAAAAAAATGTGTTTTTCCAGTTTTCTTATATAAACAACATTGCCTGGGATTGGAAAAGTGCCCGTTTGGCGATAAGCTGGCTTCTATCACATTGTGGGACTAAAGTATCTTCGGCTAATCGTGGGTGCACATCTTTTACTCTGCCTACCTCTTGGGGATACGAGCGTGTAAATACTACTAGATACTACTACTACTATGTAATGAAGTTGGAAATTTTTCCAATCAATTTTTTTTGACAATTTTGTTTTAACTGCGCAGTAAAAGTGTAGTAAAAAAGGTTACCCTTTTAAGTAGGGAGAATTTTACACACTAGTTAAACAGTTCGTAAAATGTCAATACTACAAAAACATCATTTAATATTATGTGAAAAGGTCGTCTTAATATAAATTCAAATTAAATAAATAAGTGTCGTGATATATTTTTTATATAAAATTACTATAAACTACATACCAAATTCTAGTAGACAAACATATTATATTATAATTATTAATTAATATCAATTATACTTATTTATTAGTTAAAAATTGTATGAAGAATGAAAAAAATGAACACTAATTAATAAATAGTTTTATATTATATACTTTATTAGATTATAATGTTATCTTATCTTATAATATCTTAAAATGTTATCCTTATCAACAAAGATTGTCTGGCAGAGATCGCTCTTTTGGCAATAAGACCGCCTTTGTGTACTACGAGTATAGTAATTAATTATTCCCCCATATTGGTTCCGGGCTCCTTTGCCAGGCAGGTCGTAAGAGGCGACCGATTGGCTATGCGAGTCACTACCATCGTGGCTAATAAGTGGTAGAGTTCTGCATTGTCTCGCCCTGGTCTGGTACCACCGGCTTACCTATTCCTGCCGCAATAGCGTCAGTGCTTGTCGCTGTCGTGTTCCGGTTTGGAGGGTAAGGTAGCCGGTAAACTTATGCATGTGGCATTAGACCTCGCCACAAGATAGCAACGCACCATTAACATCTTTGGTGTTTATAGGCGATGATTAACTCTTTCCATCAGGAGACACATCTGCTTGTTTGCTATCTTATGATATAAAAAAGTATACATTTTTAAATTTTTAAATTCTAAATTTGTGCACAATAAAGAGTTTTCATTAATTAGTTCATTAATATACTATATAGCAGTAGTACTAATTAATGTACAACGTCTCACTGTTAATTCCGCCCTGAAGACTATTCGTGACATAGTTAACGGTACCGTACAAGCACAGAATAACATTTATATTCTGTGGTACAAGTATATCGGTCATTCACTCTATTTAATATACCATTGATTATTCATCCGCAAGACGCAAGATAAAATAAGTAACCAATCAATTGATTAATCGGGTGTATTTTGGATAAGTAATCTGAAAAACTCATCGAGAATAAGTGACAATTTAAACATAGTATATTATACAACGTATAGATAGGACGTTATACTGAGGCTAGTGTTGCAAGGCCAAGAATGCCTTTGATCATGTTAGTACGGGTCCTTCGACTAATAGACCTCTTCTATCTCTACCAGCTGACTCATAATGGCTTAAACGATTGGCCTAACGTATCACTTACGTAGTGACTAATTGGTGGGAGAGTTCTGCAACATCTCATCCGAGTTTGGTACCATCGCCTTATTTATGTCGCAATAGTATCAATGATTGTCACTGTCATGTTCTATCCCGATGATCTTAACACTATCATAACCGATACAAATACACACACTGCACGACACTGTCGTCGCAGGTCGACGACAAAGACTTCTCTTTTTTTGAGGCGCGGTTGCGGCGTTATGCACGGGGCGCAACGCCACAACCGCGCCCTCTACATTTAGTCCGATCGTCGCACTAAGCCGAGATCTGGAGTCGCTGGAGAAGCCCTTAGCGCAGACGTTAATAGTCCCAACTTTAAACTCCGGCTGAGCACTCTGCTTGCCCCAAATGTCCGAATTGTTAGTCAATCCGAAAAAAAAGTTATCATATTTCAACTTAGTCGATGCATGAATTATTAAATATATTCCCGTCGTATAAATAGGGACACTCCATTAATATCTGTAATGTCTATAAGCGATAATTATTTTTTGCATAAGAGTAAATTATGTGCTTTGTTTGCTACTGACGTGGCGTAAAGTGGAAGAGGGTGTATAATTGTGCCGCTGAAGTCTAACCCCTAAATTTATAAAATAGACATCTGCTCATGTGCTATGCTACAATTTAATAAAAAGCATGTTTTTTTTTATTAAATAATATATATTTATATTAACAATCTACAAACGATAAATAAGTCACGGTTTGAATAATAAAAGAAACTGACTCTAAATATGTTCTGAGAATATTTCGGCGATTCCGATCCGCAATAAAAAGGTCCTAAACTGGTGAGATCCTATAACGTCCGTCCTTGACGTACCTAAAGTGGGTCAGCCGGGATACGTTCATGATGACCCGCACCCGAATTATGGTGTCTATCAAACGTTTTATTGTGCAATTTTAACAGTAGTTTTCAATTTTAGGGTTATTAGTATGCAGAATGACATCAATAAACTTATTTATTTTGCATGCACTGGTCTCTGAAATTTAGCATAGCGAATTTGGGTTATTAAAAACTCGCACGAGTAATAACTGGATATATGATTATTATGGATCGCGAATGTGTAAGATATTAGCACCACCTACAGTGTGTAACTATTGGGGGTTACGTAATGACAGCGATTATCTATACATATAATAAAATCGTAGGAAAGTCAAAACTGTGCATTGAACATTTTTTTAAAAGAATACTTGAGGCGTGATCTACAATCAATATCGAAGCCAAAAATATAGTTATTAGAATTTTTGTCTGTTTGTATGTCCTGTCCTGTATTGTCCGGGGTAAATTCAAAAAGTACTGCATGGATTTACTGCAAATTTTGTACGAATATTACTTATAGGTCGGGTCAACATATAGGCTACATATTATTACGCTATCACCTACGGGGGAGGAGCTGTGCGGAGTGAACGAAGTCGGCGCGGACGAAGTTGTGTGCAACAGCTAGTTTTATATTAAATCAGCTGTGACCACGACTTCATCCACGTGGAAAAATTTCTAATATAAAAACCCGTATAGATCCCGTTCCCGTTATACTTCCGGAATAAAAATGTTCTTTTTCGGGTCTCAAACTATCTTTCTACCAAATTTCATCCAAATCGGTTCAGTGATTTATGCGTGAAGAAGAGACAGACAGAGAGAAAGAGTTACTTTCGCATTTATGATATTCGTATGGATAAAGGTAAATATAAAATGTAAAAAGAGAGCCAATCAATAGTTAATATAGAGGAGTTTATCAAAACAGTGCACAAAATAATAACAAAATAGTGCACAAAATAATATATTACTATTAAAACGGAGTTTGACACCATATGTAACTTTTGAATCTCAACTGTATTGAAAGTAAATAAATAATGAACAAGAAACAATGCCAATAGGAAATTGATACGACTCGTCAAACCTCGGTAATATTGGGACGAACGGAACGTTTACGGTACTCAGATAAAGCATTTTTTTACATCATAAGATAACAAACAAGCAAATGTGTCTCTTGATGGAGTCAACCATCGCCTATAGACATTAAAGATGTTAATGGTGCGTTGCTATCTTGTGGCGAGGTCTAGTGCCACATTCAAATTCAAATTCAAAATGTCTTTATTTCGTAGGTAAAATTTTTACACTTGAAATATGTCAGTAATTAATAGTTTATGCAAAATAAAGAAAATTAAAAAAAAAACAATACAATATCATAATACAAATAACAAAATAAAAAACAAATTAAAATATACTTAATTGGACACATCATCCCAAAAATACATTACTATGTACCCAATGCACAGATATCTTGTTTGTTTATAAATACAACTTATCAACACCCAACAGCAACATGTAAATGAAGGTAGACAGTTATATGACAAAGACGGTATGACAAAGTTGCAGCGATTAAATAGTTCCCTGAATTAGGGGGAAGAATACTACAGATGTTATTGGAGATATATACATTATTTCATAATTTAAATTAAAATTATGTAGGTATGTAATATGAATTTATTAAAGTTTATGTCGGAAAATAAGTAAAATTAAAATGTCAATATACATAAAGTAGTATAGGTATGTACAAAGTCTTAAAAATCATTAATATGTCATTGTCGTATTTTAATAACGTGATATAATTAATTAATATAAAAAAATATTTTTATAGAAAAAAAAAAAAATAACGCTAAAAACATGCATAAGTTTACCGGCCACCTTACCCTCCAAATCGGAATACGACAATAACAAGCACTGATGCTATTGCGTTAGGAATAGGTAAGGCGGTGGTACTAGACCCGGGCGAGACAATGCAGAACTCTACCACCTAGTAGCCACGATGGTAGTGACACGTATAGTCAATCAGTCGCTTTTACGACCTGCCTGGTAGAACGGCATTTGGTTTATTCTTCAAAAGAGCCCAGACCAACACAGGGTTTCCCCGTGTTGGTTCCGGGCTCCTTTGAAGAATAGACCAACTGCCGTTCTACCAGGCAGGTCGTAAAAGGCGACCGATTGGCTATGCGAGTCACTACCATCGTGGCTACTAGGTGGTAGAGTTCTGCATTGTCTCGCCCGGGTCAGGTACTACCGCCTTACCTATTCCTGCCGCAATAGCGTCAGTGCTTGTCACTGTCGTGTTCCAGTTTGGAGGGTAAGGTAGCCGGTAAACTTATGCATGTGGCATTAGACCTCGCAACAAGATAGCAACGCACCATTAACACCTTTGGTGTCTATAGGCGATGGTTGACTCTTTCCATCAGGAAACCCATCTGCTTGTTTGCTATCTTATGATATAAAAAAAAAAAACCAACAATGCTAATTTAGTTAGGTAACGTAGAAGTTCTGCAACGTCTCGTTCAAGTTTGGTATCACCGCCCTACTTGTTTTTGCCGAAATAACGTCTATGCTTGTCACCTTCGTACTCACACTGTGGCTGGTAAATCTATACATATGGCATGACCAGCTCGCCAAACAAATAATAACGTATCATTCACATCTCTGGCGTCTATAGGCAATGCTTGTTTTTTTCCATTAGAAGGGCTATCTGCTTTTTTCTTTTATATTATTAGATAGCAAACAAGCAGATGGGTCTCCTGATGTAAAGAGTCAACCATTGCCTATAAACACCAAAGGTGTTAATGGTGATTTGCTATCTTGTGGCGAGGTCTAATGCTACATGCATAAGCGGCTACCTTACCTTCCAAACCAGAACACGATAGTGACAAGCACTGAATCTTATTAGCTATCTTGTGATATTCATAGTAATATTACAGAATTGGAAGTGTATCTTTCTATTTGTTTGCCTATCCGTTAGTTACAATTTCACGGCCAAGACGCTTAACCAATTTTGATGAAATTTGAGATGGAGATAGTTAAAAATACGAGGCAAAGTAAAGGTAATTTTTTTTACAAAAATCAACCCTTGAAAGGCTGAAATAAGAGATGACATTTGCATGAAAAACTATGCAGATAAAGTCTTAATCTTCTACAAGGAGAAGCTTTGCTGGCCAACTAATAAAAAATAAAAAATATTTGAACATTTTTATATTTCGTATATGTTTAAGCAAATCCCGTAATCCTTACAAGGGCCGGATGAGACAAGTTAAAGCTAATGGACCATTTATCTGTTACATCTAAAGCGTCTTGTACTTGTGCCCACGCACGTTGACTCCCTCGTTATCTAACGGCTTATTGGGTTCCTAATACCTATACTCGCTGTAAACAGAGGTGGATTTTATCAGTATAATAAAGTTAGGGTTAGAAATTTACTAGATTTGTTTAATGCTTTTTTGTCTTTTTATCATAGTATGTGTGTGATTTTTGGAGTGTTTATTTAAGTTGGTCGCTAGTTATATTTTCTTCGATTAAGTGGACTGTATAAATATATAAGAAAGTATGTCAATTCCCAAGACAAATCGGGGATAATTGAATTCCAACCTTGATTGACACCGCCACACTCGACAGTCTACAACTTCTCCTGGTCGCACGGCGCTCCGAGGATCTTGCAGGTTGTCTTACGAGATGGCTACGCGTTTTAGCACGGCTAAGAACACGCGAGGGAGTACGTGAAACGTTAACGAATATTTTTAACTGATTCGCACCCAATTCGCACGGCGATCGTAGGCAGAATGCCGTCACCCGTCTCGCATTGACGGATGACAGAGTATGGGTGGCAAAATATTTTCAATTACCCACCAACAATTGTGATGAGAACCGAACAGTATGACGTCATAGAATAGAAAAAACACCTGGTCTACTTATGGAAAAACATAACCATCGCCTTTAGATACCATATATGTTAATGATGCGTTGATATCCGTGTTGCAAGGTTGAAATCTAACATACATAAGTTTACCTGCTAACCTATCCTCAAAACCGGAACACGACCGTGACAAACATTGAGGCTATTGCGGCTGGAATAGGTAAGGCGTTGGTACCAGATCCGGTGAGACAAATCCCGTCGATCCGTTACAAAACACTACCACTTTGTTAATAGTCACAATGTTAATGATCCTCATCTTTTACAACATGCCTAGCAGTAAGTTAATCAATTTTTCAAACACTAATCCGGTTTAATAAGGGGGAAATTGAATGTTTGTTGTGGGAGGTATAAAATCAAAGGTGAAATCGCTATAAAAATGTCGTCACCTCAGTGTTCCATTCTGAAATAGGTACAGTGAACAAAACTCTGGTTCACCACGATTCACCGGTTTGCCAACTGACGAGATGCCGATTTCTATCACTGCGTTTGCCAATAGTACCGACTTTCGCTTATTACTAAGGCCGAGAATCCCCCATGTTGGTTCCAGGCTCCTTTGTAGAATATACCAACTGCCGTTCTACCCTTTGAAGAATAGACCAACAGCCGTTCTGCCAGACAGGTCATAAAAGGCGACCGATTGGCTATGCTAGTCACTACCATCGTGGCTACTAGGTAGTAGAGTTCTTCATTGTCTCACTCGGGTTTGGTACCACCGCTTTACCTATTCCTGCCGCAATAGCGTCAGTGCTTGTCACTGTCGTGTTCCGGTTTGGACGGTAGGGTAGCCGGTATACTTGTGCATGTGGCATTAGACTTTTCCATCAGGAGACCCATCTGCTTGTTTACTATCTTGTATTATAAAAAAGGAGACCTTTGACGTGTTCCTCGAGACAGGGGAGTTTATTACCCTACCTTCTAGAATTCGTGTTACTAGTCACGGAATCTAAATTCGCATAAACACACGTTTCCATTGTTAATGTTTGTTTACTCTAGGCTAGGACTATTATAACCCTTTCCTTCCAATCTAGTCTAGGATAGTAGAGGATCTAGTCGTCCATAGATCGATTATGTAGTCGTGATATTATTATTTATTCAACACCCACACTTTGTCGTATTGATGTAGGAAAATATAATGTATCATTCTCCTTAAAATGTTACTTTAGTAAAAGAAAATATAGTTTACTATTTTCTACAAATAAATTGAAGTAACAAACTTAAATTAATTAAAGTAAGAAATTAATTAAAATAACACAGTCCTAATTAGTCTTATTTTCTAAGTTATATAAACGCAAAAGTGAGTTCATTTCGTACGTCTTCATTACTTAACCTATCATTGAGAAATTTTGCATATGTGTGTTTACTTACTACTAGACAATGACAAAGGATACCTTTCATCCGGAATTGTTCCAGGCTCCTCTGAAGAATAAACCTAGGCCGTTCTACTAGGCAGGTCGTAAAAGGCGACCGATTGGCTATACGTGTCAGTACCATCATAAGACAAGCGAAGTTGCTCATAAGAGCTAATATTCTTTACAATAATTGAACGACAAAGAAAAATATCAACACGCAGGGATTGAACCTGCGACCATTTCCCTAAAGCCGGTTTTCCAGTTTTTCCAAGCACGGGGTGAGTGCTATAACACAAAAATAATTAGAAATACGAAAGTACTGATCAAAATTATAAATGTGAATTTCATCTGTAACGATGAACTCATTTAACTAGTTATACGTATGTATAGCTAGCGATCAGTACAATCGACGTAATCGATCATATAGCAAAGAAGAATTTCGCCGCCTCGAGCCTGTCGACACTAGCTCAGTGGGAGAGCGTCCCGGCTTTAGGGAAATGGTCGCAGGTTCAATCCCTGCGTGTCGATATTTTTCTTTGTTTTTTTTAAAGTTTTTCCAGTTTTCCCAGTTTTCCCAAACACGGGGTGAGTGCTATAACACAAAAATAATAATTGAACGCTTTTAGTGATTTAAACTATGTACAAAAGAAAAATGGAAGTTGAATGAACATTAGCAAATTTTGCTTCAAGAACGTCAATTTATTAACCGACACCAAAATTTCAGGCGTAACTATAACCGGTGCTGAGGCTCCCTGAAAAAAACCTTTTCCTTCCTTTAATCGCTCAGAGGATATATTGCTACAGAATGCTCTGACACGTATTGACAACGAGTCAAAACGCTTAATATAATAACTAGCGTTAAGTCTACCTGCGCAAATGTATGTGTATAAAATTAAAATAAATAAATAATAATTAGCAATTAGCAGAACAAAATTCTTCACCGTATTTTGACTATTTTAGGTCAAGACAAAATTAAAAATCACAAATTTAAAAAATCACCCATATAAACTTCTAATGAGCGATTACACAATGTCGAAAAAATGAAGTTACTAGAAAGTAAGTTTGCGGGATTGCGTATTTTATATCATAAGATAGGATATTTAATATCTAACATATTAATGGTGCGTGGCCATTGGCGTGGCGTGACGCTAATGGCATTTTTAAAGAATATTTTCATCGCATGCATTTAAATTATTTTTCTTAATGCAAAGTTTATTTCCTCGAAACGCATTCGCATTTACAAAGCTTTGGAGTTCGTTTTAAAAGCATAACAATTATACATATTGTGTATTTTTATATGATTAGTTCGAACATCATAAATGACTACCGTAATCCAATCTCCAGAATTGGGAAGAAATGAAGTTTACAAGTACACATAAGTAATATCTTACGGTCTTATTAATAAACTAGCTGTTGCTAGCGACTTCGTCCGCGCGAACTTAGTTTACTCCGCATAGCACCTTCCCCGTAGGTGATAGCGTGATAATATGTAGCCTATATGTTGACCCGACCTGTTAGTTAATATTCATGCAAAATTTGAAGTAAATCTATGTAGTACTCTTTGAGTTTACCCCGGACATACATACAGACAAAAAGACAAACATACAAATAGACAAACAGATAAGCAGACAAACAGACAAAAAATCTAAAAACTATATTTTTGGCTTCGATATCGATTGTAGATCACGCCCCAAGTATTCTTTTAAAAAAATATTCAATGTACAGTTTTGACTTTCCTACGATTTTATTATATGTGTAGAATAGATATAGATTAGTTATACATGTATGCAATGCCTACGTCAGCGCTCATATGCCTCATTCACATGATGCAATGGGCGCTAATTTACACGCGCGCCAACATAGACTTACCTATAGTTCAAATTATTTCGAAAATAGTAACTTTTTATAAATAACTTCCCGCAATTTCGTTCAACTATCCACAATATATCCCAGTTTATATTAAATAAACAATATTATTATAAAATAGAAATCAAGCAAAGGGCTCTCCTGATGGATAGAGTCTACCATTGTTATTGTCAAATATCATATACGATAATATTGCGTTGCTATTCATGTGGCGCGATGGTACATAATGAAACATGCATACATTTACTCGCTACCTTATCCTATAAAGCGGAATATGACATTGATAAGTACTGACGCTATTGCTGCAGGAATAGGTAAGGCGGTGGTACCGAACCCGAGCGAGACAATGTAGAACTCTACCACCTAATACTCACAATGGTAGTGACACATGTAGCCAATCATTTGGCTTTTACAAGCTACCAGTCAGAATGGCAGATATTCTATTCTGCAAAAGGGGCCGGGACTAACCTATACCATTTTTTACGTGCCAAGATAGGCCACATAAGACTTACACTCTAAAAAATCACTATACTCTAATAGATTCTCGACTGCGAGAGACGTCTAAGTAGGATAAAGGTCGTTCGCCTGCGCTCTGACCGCAAGTGTTGCAATTTTTTAAAGCGAACTTACTGTTATTTTCTCAGTTTTGTCTTTAACAAGCTCTGATTCTGTTAGGATTGATAAAAAGGGCTGTAAATTATTTTTTTCTGTAAACTATGCTTTTAATGACAAGTGTTTCGATAATTATGACGAAATAACAAAATTAACGTTGATCTGATAAACTTTCTACGTACTTGATGAGTGGTGTCCATTACTTATTAAAACGCTTCAGTGACGAAGTCAAATATGCACGTTTTTCTTACTGGCTTTTTTATATCATAAGATAGCAGACAAGCAGATAGATGGCTCTCCTAATTTAAAGAGATAACCATCCATATAGACACCAAAAATGTTAATAACGTATTGCTATGTTACTAATATAAACGCAAAAGTGAGTTCTTTTCATACGTCTTAATTACTTAACCGATCATCTTGCAATTTTGTATATATGTTACTTACTACTAGAAAATGACAAAGGATGCCTGTCATCCAGAATTGGTCCGGGCTCTTTTGAAGAATAGACCAACTGCCATTCTGCCAGGCAGGTCGTAAAAGGTGACCTATTGGCTATGCGATTCACTACCATCGTGGCTATTAAGTGGTAGAGTTCTGCATTGTCACGCTCGGGTCAGGTACCTATACCTTACCTATTCTAACCGCAATAGCGTCACTGTTTGTTACTGTCGTGTTCCAGTTTGAAGGGAAAGGTAGCCGGTAAACTTATGCATGTGACATGTGCGTTTCTATTTTGTGGCGAGGTCTACTCGCCACAAAACAGAAACGCACTATTAACTTTTTTGGTGTCTATAGGCGATGGTTGACTCCTTCCATCATTAGACCCATCTGCTTGTTTGCTATCTTATGATATAAAAAAAATTAGCCTCACGTAATACTGTTTTAATCCTCATGTGAGAGCTCCTGGTGTTGACCAGCTTTTTTTCAAAGCGTGACGCTTAAGTATTTTTGGCTTAGTTATAGAATTACGCTGAAATCGTGATTAAATATGTTTTGAAGAATTTCTCGGAAAACTTGCATTTGGACTGACTCGTCACTGAATTGAATCATCGAATGTCACGTCAAAATCCAAGTTTCACTCTCATCGACTCCATATTTGGAAATCTTCAACAAATTACAGTTTAGACATTATTAAAACAACACTGAAGGTGGGTCTTTCGACTCTCGTTTATTTGACCTGTAGATGAAGTAAAGGTGAACCTAATAAAATAATAAATTTTCCAAAAAACTTCCAGTATTTGACTATCTTCGTCAATTTAAATGTGTTTTAAGATTGTAGTTTCTATGGTAATGTCATAGGTACATTTTTTTAATATAACAATTTGTCGATAGGTTGACCAGTGGTCACCTCATATCACGAGCCTTAATTCCATTGGCTAATCGTATGAGTATCAGCCAAATGCACTTCCAAAGTGTATACAATACTACGTAAGAGCACTTCTGTCTACATTTTCAGAAAGATGACGCATGCTTTTTTTTATTTATACAGCTTTTTCTTAGTGAATATTAAAAAAAAAATTAAGTACATTGGTTCAGTTCGTCAGTTGAAATAATAAGAAATGAACTGCATAACTATTTCAGGCAATCCATACTAATCCATACTGATATTAAAAATGCGAAAGTAACTCTGTCTGTCTATCTGTCTGTCTCTTCTTCACGCCTAAACCACTGAATCGATTTGGATGAACTTTGGTACAAAGATTGGTACAAAAGGTTTCTCATGTCTTAAACTAGACATGAGAAAGGACAGGGAATATTATTTATCCCGGAAACCCCACGAGGCGGGAACTATGCGAGTAAAACCTCGGGACTTTTATTTTAGAAATTACACAGATAATCTATACATATAATAAAATCGTAGGATTTAAATATTTTTTCAAAAAAATACTTGGGGCGTGATCTACAATCGATATCGAAGCCAAAAATATAGTTTTTAGAATTTTTGTCTGTTTGTCTGTATGTATGTCCGGGGTAAACTCAAAAAGTACTGCATGGATTTACTTTAAATTTTGCATGAATATTAGTAATAGGTTGGGTCAACATATAGGTTACATATTATTACGCTATCACCTACGGGGGAGGAGCTGTGCGGAGTAAACGAAGTCCGCGCGGACGAAGTCGCGGGCAAAAACTAGTTTAATATAAGCAGAGTCACAAAATAGCCTGCAGCTATAAGGAATTACCTTTGAAACAATTAATTGCCCGTGCCTTTTCATTATCAGAGAATGATTATCCCTTAGAAGGATGTACCATAACACTAACGACTCCGAAAGATACTTTATTTCACACTAAAGAGAACACTGAGGTCTGATATGGCCATTAGATTTAAACCAAGACCATTAGATAAAGCAGCTTAATACGGCACCCGTCGAGATATATAATTGGTTGAACTTGACTTCACAGTCGAGCTAGACATCTATACATATAATAAAATCGTAGGAAAGTCAAAACCGTACATTGAATATTTTTTAAAAGAATACTTGGGGCATGATCTACAATCGATATCGAAGCCAAAAATATAGTTTTTAGAATTTTTTTCTGTTTGTCTGTATGTATGTCCGGGGTAAACTCAAGAAGTAACGCATGGATTTACTTCAAATTTTACATGAATATTACTAACAGATTGGGTCAACATATAGGCTACATTTTATCACGCTATCACCTACGGGGGAGGAGCAGCGCGGAGTAAACGAAGTCCGCGCGGACGAAGTCGCTGGCAGCAGCTAGTATTATATATATTAGGATGGTGAAATTAACGATCAAAGTAAATCAACTTTCGTTAATTAGTTACTTATTAAAACAACAAACTTTTTTCACGTAAATCTTGGAAATATTGCTATTCATCTATATATAAATAAAAATAATTTGATAACATTTTAATTTAATTCATATAATTATTAACGTAAATAATATCTAGAAATCTTTAAATAAGTAGTACATAAATTCTTAAATTACATAGAATATGACAACTTAAATATTTGCACACCATATCATGGTAAAATATGCTGATAACTTTGATTATTTTAATAACTTGTAACAATAACATGTCAAATAAATATTTTTCATTTCATTGTATTCATGGAACATAGAACAACGGAATTGGCAAGTACAAACATTTGTATCAGGACCGCGATCGCCACACTCACACATTAAATAAGCATTATTGCATATAAACTACTAATGCAAACATTGTTTCATTGGTCGTTTTCATTTTAAACAACAATAATCCGAAACACACAAACAGAACATTTAAAAATATACTAAACTGCGTTACAATAAATTTTATTTTGCTACAAAAAAAAGAGTATTTACGTCCTTTTGTAGTCTATTCAAAATAGACTCATCTATGTGTACAATAGTGAAACTTAAGATCCTAATAGTTTCGCTATTCTACAATAGATGGCAGTATTGATTTTTCCGTAGTTTTCAGTTGATCATATTTGAGTAGAGAACTTTCTAGAACGATATACGTAATGACTGTCATTACGTATATCTTTCTAGAAAAATTAGGTCAACCTAAAATGAACTTTATATATAAGTTGTACGGCTGATTTTAGCTTGACTTTCTATTATATCAAAAGAGATTATATTAAATCAGGAATTTAATTAAAATAAAATGAAAATTGTACTTTCGAATGATATGAAATATCTCCATTTTTAATCATCTGTATTCTACTATCATTTCTGCATTCAAGGATGGCACAATACGGCATAATTCAGTGTATAATAGATTTTCGCACGACGACTATCTCCTAATGATATGGTAAGTATCACTAAGGCAATTTAGAGTATAAGCGCATAATAGTGACGCACGCGGCACGCCCACTCTTCACTTCCCTTGTTCTATGTTCCATGATTGTATTCAACAATAAGAATTACTGTACACTGACGATTGGAGAAATGTGTAAAAAAATTAAAGTTGTTCTTAAATATGTTTTCTGCTTCTTCATTAAACTTAATTTTTTGTAATATTAACCTCTAAACAGTCATTAAGGATAGGCACATTAATATATTTAACAGGTAATAATTACCAAGTTTTTTGTCAAATGATCTATTTTATCCATATTTAAACATAGTTTTGTTTTAGCACATTTTTAATTCCCTTTTCCATGGCTAGTTAAATGGAATAGAGTTTTTACCAAAAGATATAGTAAAGTAATACCATCTTATGCTTATAAAAAATACTACATTATAATAAGTGTTATATAATCTGAGTCTACAGGCTACACTTCAGGTAAAGGCTTAGATACAGTTATCCCGTTCCCGATCCCGTTAATTAATAATAATTCAGTTATCGGATTGTTAGCTGAAAAGCACAATACTATCCTACTAGCTAGCCTGCGACTTCCTCCACGCGGGCTTCGTTTACTCCGTACAGCTCCTCCCCCGTAGGTGACAGCGTGATAATATGTAGCCTATATGTTGACCCGACCTGTTAGTAATATTCATACAAAATTTGAAGTAAATCCATGCAGTACTTTTTGAGTTTACCCCGGACATACATACAGACAAACAGACAAAAGTTCTAAAAACTATATTTTTGGCTTCGATATCGATTGTAGATCACGCCCCAAGTATTCTTTAAAAAAAATATTCAGTGTACAGTTTTGCCTTTCCTACGATTTTATTATATGTATAGATGATGTCTTTATAATCTACACTTCAAATAATTAGGTTTTGTATTTTGATAGATTGTTATACTTGAAAAATTGTTATTTTATACATTTAGTTAGCAATCCCGTAAATTGCTATCCTTTTGAAGAGATAAAAATCGCCCATAGTTACATATATAGTAATGATGCATTGCTATCAGAGTTATAAGACACAAAACCTAAGCAAGAATTTAAAAAGCTCTACTATCTAATAGACACGATGTTAGGACATGATTTGCCGTTCGTACGTCTTCTACGAATTACAGGGAGAGAAAGAGAGATTATCTGATCGTAGAAATAGCTCCAGATTAACACGATTACTTATTTATAAAATTGTAAAAATAAATCTGTTTTTGTAGAATAGGGTATATGTAAATATGTAAAGCTACATATATAAGGCCGGGGCAAAAGTATTTTCATATTGTTCATACAAAGCAAAATTTTTTTAGGTATAATTTTTTATTTATTTATAATATGTATATGCCGTTTTGATCGATGACTTGTTGCCATTTGTGGATAGTGCTATGATTAAAAATAGTTTTTTTTTATTTATTGCATCATCAAAATGTCACATTTAATGGTGTATTAAAACCAGCCAGTTACATTTAGTCCAGCCAAAGAGGTTTGATTACTAATAATACATTCAAAATACGAAAATACTTTTGCCCCAACCTATTATGTAAGTATCCTTACTTTTTGTAAGATGCGAGTAGTATATATTTTCTAGGATAACGATAGTGTAAAAAAAAAAAGTAGGTGGAAAATAACAACAAAATAGAATAGAAACAACATTTCTGATTCTGAAACAACCTGCTCCAGCAAAAAATCCCTTAAGTAAGGCGCTGACTAAACAGAGTTCTGCGTGAGATAAGATACTCCGTCGTTGAATTTTAATTAGAGTGTAAGATGGTGCTGCGAACTTTGACCTAGTTGCCCGAGATCACAATCGACGCTGGTCACTGGGTTAAGGAGCATTACGTTGCCCTGCATCGCTCGGATCGACGCTGCTCCTCTTGTTACGACAATAACAATATACCAAAAATTACAACCACCAAATCAAATTTCCATGATTCAATCAAATTACCAAAAATTACTTTAATAAAATGCCTCTGTGGTCTAGTGGTCCAGTATCGGTGACCACATGAGGTCACGGGTTCGATTCCTGGGTCGAACAATTCAAAAATGTGTTTTTTCAGTTATTTGATTAAAACAACGTTGCCAAAGATTGGATACGTGGCCACCTATCACATTGTGGGATCAAGTATCTTCGGCTAATCGTGGGTGCACTTGTTGTACCTCTGCCTACCTCTTCAGGGATATAGGCGAGAAGATACTTTTTTTACATCAATTTCAATAAATAATATCTAATAATGTCACTGGATAATTTATGCAAATTGATCTAACCCCAAAGTAAATAATTATTTGCTTATGCTATATGTGTTAATTATCGATAATAGTTCATAAAAATAAATATATACTACATACTGATATACATAATAAACATACCTAGAAATACAAACGTCTATACTGACATAAGTTCCTGACTCTGACGGAAAATTGAACCCGAGTCCCATTACCAATCACTTGACCAAGCACTGCTGCTTTTGCGACAGGAATAAGTAAGGCGGTGGTACCCAACCCGGGCGAGACGATACAGAAATCTACTACCTACTGGCTACTAGCCACGATGGTAGTGGTTCGCATGGTTAATCGTTCGCTTCTAACAAACTGCCTGAGAGTAACGCAAATAGTCTATCTTTCAAACGTTTTACTATCTATTCATTTTATGTAAAGGCTCAAATACAGTCACTATGCCGACAAACCCTAACAACAAAATCAGACATAATGTCTATTGCTTAAAATCGATTGCATTTGCAACTGCAGGGATCGATTCTAAACCGGGTCACGGGGTTGTTGACTCGCCCCCATTAGATGCAGTTAAGGCCAATACACCACACGCCAATAATAGTGGTGACCAGCATTAGAAGCGTATTATAAGAAGTAAAAATCAGTTTAACTTACATTTCTATAAGTTTTGATTAGTTTTATTCGATAATTTAAACATCCAACATAAGAAAAACCTTAAAAACAACAAAGAAAAATATCGACACGCGGGATTTGAACGTGCTGTTATATCCCTGATGTGTAGGGCTTTTAGCAGACTCACCACCCTTCTCAGCACTCCACCCAAAAGTGCTATCCTAGCACTTTTGGCTCCTTTGCCACTCCTAGCCTCGGTCCAGTCAGTCACCGGCCAACCATCAGAGAGACCAGAAGTCTCCTCTATCCGTGTTTTATTCTAAGTCCTATTCTAAGTTCTATATTATTTGAAGTGAAATAAAGTGTGTAATTAAAAGATCCTTTTTTAAAAACGCTACCAAGTTCCCCCGTATAACAACTGGTGGCAGCGGTGGGATACGGATATTCCAGTGCCGGTGGACTCATTTCCAAATTATACTTCAAAATAAATTTTCAAAATACTATTTCCAACTATATTCTATTTCAAAATAATACTATTTCAAACGAAATAATACCACTTCATACTACTTCGTAACGAATAAACAATTTTATTAACAATCAAATTAATAGTGTAATAAGTGACAGTGGAAAATATATATAAATAAATAAATAATAAGAAAAAAAAACTATACTTACCACGATCTACCTACCTGTCATCACAAAGATCTCGTCGCATCCAAGAGTACCTGGTCATCCTACATACAAAATCGATAATTACCTAATAAAACTTCAAGCGGTGTGCGTGAAAAAAACCATTGAGAGCAAGATATCACGGAGTCGCCGTTGACGACACATCGAGTGGAATTCCTACGTCAACACCAGACATAAACATCCTTCGTCGCTGCAAGCGTAATGTTACTGATAACGCTCGCCTTACTATATACATTGTAAGTGTTATTGTAATATTTAAATCATAACATTCCGTCTCACTAGCGTTTTAATTTTACTGTGTATTATTGTTTTATTTTACTGTTTTTTTTTATTTTTACTGTTACTGTGTATTTGTTAATATGTCAAAAGTTGAGAAAACAGTTGTCGAGATGCTGAATGCCCCGGAAAATCCCAGGGAATGTAGGAGCCCGACTCCTCGCTCATCAAAAACAGAGCTCCCACACCTAGAGGTGGACTTAAACACCCTTTTAAAATTTATAAAACCATATAATGGCAACAAAGACACATTAAACTCATTTTTAGTAAATTGCAACAATGCTTATGATATGGCTTCCGAAGCGCAAAAACCGATTCTTTTTAAATATATATATTGCCAACTCGAGGGCAAAGCCGAAATAGCCTGTTCAATCAAAGAGTTCAAAAAATGGCCTCAATTAAAGGAGTTCTTAAAAACTCAATTCGGCGAGAGAAAACATTACTCCCATTTATTGGCTGACCTGCAAGAGACCAAACAATCTCCAGCAGAGTCGGTCAACCAATACTCGCTCCGGGTCGAAACTTGTCTCTCTCAACTTTTGACGGAAATATCTTTATCGGACACCACACTAAAGGAGTTGCCAGGAAGGATAGCCGCGATGGAGGATCTAGCCCTCCATCACTTCTTGATTGGGCTTAACCCCAAAATATCTAGTATAGTGAGATGCAGGGCACCTAAAAATTTAAACGAAGCCGTTAACCTAGCAATATCGGAAGAGCGCATACAACAATGCATTTACAAAAGGTCAATGCCAACTGAGGCGAGACCTAACCTATCAATGAGGCCTAAGTTTTCCACGAGACCACAATGGCGTCCTGTAGAAAACCGCCCGCAGCCTAGTCCCTCTCGTCAACCGGAGACGATTTACTGCCGATATTGCAAATCACCGGGCCATGACATAAAGGATTGCAAGAAACGTGAATATAATAATAATCGCTACCGTCAACCCCAAGTTAGACCTTTTATGCCAAATTCATACGACAGGAACCGCCAAGTCTATTACGTGGACGCGGAAGAATCCGAGGGGCATGATGAAATCGATCATTTAAACACGGAACCGTCTCACCCAGGCGCCATGTGAGACAACAGGTGTTAAGTAACGGCGCCAACAGACACAAACACACGCACACACCACTCAATACAAAATCACAGGTCACACGACAGGGTAACCAGCCCCAAAAAGGAGACCTACGTCCAGCATCTAACTTCACAGTCCACACGGGTAACCAGCCCCAAACAAGAGACTACATTTCAAAATCACAGGTCACACGACAGGGTAACCAGCCCCAAAAAGGAGACCTACGTCCAGCATTTAATTCAACAGTCCACACGGGTAACCAGCCCCAAACAAGAGACTGTATTTCCACACCACAGGTCACACGACAGGGTAACCAGCCCCAAATAGGAGACCTGCGTTTAGCATCAAACCTCACAGTCCACATGGGTAACCAGCCCCAAACAAGTGACCACACCTCGTCGACTCAGATCATACAACAGGGTAGCCAGCCCCAAAGCGGAGGTCTGCGTCGAGCAACTAATCCAAGCGCTCATACTAACAATCAGCTCCAAGTAGGAAACCTAAGTCCAAATCCGATTTTAAGCAAGGAAATATATGAGGTAAACATAGATACAACGAAACGTTTGCTACCTCATGTGTTGTTAGACTCACAAGTATCCGACGTCCCTTTAACCTTACTAGTCGATTCGGGTTCTGCCATATGCCTATTGAAAGAATCGTGCCTACTCAAGAATCCGGAACTTGCTAAAGAAAAAATTAAAATCAAGGGTATCGACCCTAGCGACGAGCCGACCCAAACTGAAGGTCACTTCCCACTAAAACTAAAACTAAATGAAAACGGATTTGCCGTTCACTTTACATTCCATGTCATTAAAAATATTAACCTTCCCTATGACGGGATTATCGGCACAAATTTCTTAACAGCATTCGGCTGTAAGATCGACTACACTCGCGATGTTTTGAGAATAGGGAAATTAAACATAAAACTACACTTCTCTGAACCTTTTTTCATTATTCCACCTCGTACCGAAGCGGTGATTGAATGCTCGGTTCGAGAAACTGATCTCAAAGAAGGCATCGTTCTAGATCAACATATTTCAAATGAAGTACTAATCTCAAATTGCATAGTTAAAATTAAAGACAATAACCGCGTAAACCTGACTGTCGCCAACACATCGGAAAATTATGTTAATGTAAAAACGAATTTAAAACTTAATATTGAACCTTTAAATGAAAATCATATATGCTACACAAATAACTTCAATACCCAACTAACTACCAAGAGAACCGACGATGTTATTAGCTCCCTTAGAACAGATCATTTGAACCAAGAAGAGAGCGAGGCTCTTATCGATCTCTGTTCTCAATACTCGGACATCTTTTATCTACCTGGCGATCAGTTAACCTACACTTCCGCTCTTGAGCATCAGATTAAAACAAGTAGCGATATTCCCGTCCACACAAAGTCTTATAGGTTCCCGGAATGTCACAAAAAAGAGGTTGAAACACAAATAAATAAAATGCTCGATCAAAATATTATACAACCTTCATCCTCTCCTTGGAGTTCGCCAATATGGATAGTTCCTAAAAAACTGGACGCCCAAGGCCAACGTAAATGGAGAATTGTAATAGATTACAGGAAATTAAATGACATCACAATCGGAGAAACGTATCCTATCCCTCAGATATCCGAAATCCTAGACCAACTGGGAAATAGTACAAATTTCACCACTTTAGATCTTACATCCGGTTTCCATCAAATCCTTATTTCCTCGAATGACGCTCCTAAAACTGCTTTCTCTGTGCCCCAAGGACACTTCCAGTTTAATCGCATGCCGTTTGGGCTTAAAAATGCCCCGTCTACCTTTCAAAAATTAATGAACAACTGTCTATCTGGTCTCCAGGGTTCACGTTGCTTCGTGTACCTTGACGACATAGTAATTTACTCCCATGATTTAGCCTCACAAGTAGATAACATGAGGGCTGTGTTTGAGAGACTCCGTAAATTTAACCTAAAACTACAACCGGACAAATGCGAGTTCCTTCGCAAGGAAGTTGCATATCTAGGGCACATTATCAGTGAGGACGGCGTAAAGCCTAACCCAGATAAAATTAAAGCTGTTACCAATTATCCTACTCCTAAATCTCCTAAAGACATAAAGTCTTTCTTAGGCCTTGTATCATATTATAGACGGTTTATACCCGATTTCTCGAAATTGGCAAAACCATTAACTTCCCTCCTAAAAAAGGATGTTGCTTTTCGTTGGCAGAACGAACAACAACTCTCATTTGAATCCTTGAAACAAAAATTAATCACAGCACCTATACTAGCCTATCCTGATTTCACACAACCTTTCCTACTCACATGTGATGCGTCTAATTATGCTATTTCTGCAATCCTATCCCAGGGGACTATTGGACAAGATCGTCCTATCGCTTTTGCATCCAGGACCCTAAATAAGGCCGAATGCAACTATAGTGTCACGGAAAAAGAATGCTTAGCAATTATATTCGGCACAAAGGTATTTCGTCCATACCTTTACGGATATCGGTTCAAAATAATTACTGATCACAAGCCTTTGCAATGGCTTTTTAATTGTAAAGACCCCGGGTCCCGACTCGTCCGTTGGCGATTGAAACTCGAGGAGTTTGAATACGAAATTCATTATAAAAAGGGAAAGATTAATTCTAACGCTGACGCTTTATCCCGGTTCCCTGTTAACCCAATCATTCCCAATCCTGGCTCCGCAGGAAGCAAAGACCAATACGACCAGGACAAGGACCTTATGGACCTACTTATCTCACCAGCATCATTTAACGAGGACGAAATTGAACCTTTTGATCCCTTAGCTGAACCTTCTCCCAATCCTGTTGAAGGAAATGCAACGCATCCTGAAACGCAAACGGGCCCTGAGCTTATCACTTTAGATGATTTAAATCTTCCTGAAACACTGAATCCTCCTAACTCTAAAACACTGAATCCTCCTAATCCTGAAACGCCGAATCTTCCAAATCCTGAAACAATAAATATTCCAAATCCCGACATCACCAATTCCTCAATTCTCGATACGCCGAATCTGCCTATCCCTGAAACGCGGAATCCACTGAACCCTGAAACGATACACCTACCAAATCCCGAAGGCCAACACTCTCCGATTTCTCCAGACGCTGTAAACACGCAACCTATTCGCACAGACTGTAACACTGACTATTCTAACTTCTTAAAAGACATTGCCAAAAAAGATAAAGTCTTTAATACAAAAATCGTAGAACATAACCAATCCTTAATGAAGACTCATTGCAGTAATCTTCTTATACCGACTTCCTTAGACCTAGACGAATCGAATACCTATGTCCAAGAAGTGATCGGTAATCTTGAAAATCCTAAAGATGTACTTTATAGTGAAAAACAGTTACATTATTTTGAAGAAACAAAATTCAACAATAAGGTCACTTACCTAATATATACGAAAGTTCATCATTTTGATCAAACCTCCTACCCAGAAATCTTCCTAACCCTGAAAAACATAAAACAACACTTGCTAGAAAGTAACATTCAAGAGATAGCAGTTTCCGACTTCAAAAATCCATTTGAAAATTTATCTTTCACCAAAATATATAACATCTTAACCTATTTATTCCACGACTCAAATATATTAGTAAACATCTATCATAATGACATCATCCATCCGACTCCCACTGAAGTAAAGAAAATCCTATATGACAACCATGATATTCCATCTGCTGGTCACCTTGGCTCTACAAGAATGTACAACAAAATAAGAGAGCGATTTTATTGGAAAAATATGCGTAATGACATTGAGCAGTATGTAAAAAATTGTCCCTTCTGCCAAACCAACAAAGCACTAAGACAAACGAACAAAGCACCTATGCAGATTACCAGCACTTCTAAATCCCCGTTTGAAAGAATATCCTTAGACATAGTAGGGCCTTTACCCGAATCGGGCACCGCTAAGACTAAATATATACTTACCTTACAAGACGACCTGACAAAATACTCTATTGCATATCCGATTAGAAGTACGACCGCTGAAGAAACAACCGACTGCCTCCTTCACTTTATTTCCTTATTCGGTATTCCAAAAACTATCCTCACGGACCAAGGTACCAACTTTACCGCAGAACTTTTCAAAGAAACCTGTTCCTTCCTTAAAATAAAACAACTCTGGTCATCTCCATACCATCCTCAGACCCAAGGAGCACTTGAGCGCTCACATTCGACACTTAAAGAATACTTAAAATCTTATGTGAATGACGAACAGACAAATTGGCCACGATACGTATATACAGCCATGCTGGCTTATAACACGACTCCACATTCGACGACTAACTTTTCCCCTTACGAACTCCTATTCGGGCATAAACCATTTATCCCCAGCTCCATTTATGACTCTCCTAATATTACCTATTCCGATTACGTAAAAATGCTACAAAACCGGCTGAGATGTTGTAGGGAAAAGGCGATTGAACATTTAGAAAGGTCAAAACAGACCTCTAAAACATACTACGACACACACACCCGACCTGTGTCTTATAGAGTCGGTGATTACGTGTACCTAAAAAATCATCTTAGACTTAGGAAGGCTCTCTCTCCTATATGGAAGGGACCATATAAGGTTGTTAAAATTAACGGCAGAAGCTCGCTCACTCTACTAATAAATCGCCGTCATGTTATTCATCACTTCGACGAAGTGAAATTAGCTTCTAGAGCAGACGCTCACAATTAAATAATTAGTATTTAGGTAATTAAGATTTATTAATTAATTTTATTGTTACTTTTATGTAGGCATTAGTTTTATTCTTGATATTCCTTTACAGCAACCCTTCGTCGGGGCAACAATTCGTCGAACCACTAATAAATTCCTCGGGTATCTATTTCGACCCGTTAGGGACTTTAAACTTAGTCGATAGTTATCTTAGCGTAGTAATTCCCCTAGATATATCATATATACAACCCCATGTAGTAGACTTATCAACTAGTATTAATAATTCCAAATATTTATGCGAAGAAAGTAAATTTCTTAGCCATTTAGAATGCACTAATCTCTTTTTACCATTAATTACCCGATACGAGGACATAAAGCGTGATAGTGAAGCTTTATTCAACCTAACTCCTCGCCGCTCCAAAAGAGATGCCATTCTCGGATTTATCGGAACTTTGTCGAAAAAGCTTTTCGGCACAATGGATGAAGATGACGCCGCTCGCTACGACCAAGCTATCCGAGATGTACAAGCAGACGAGAAAAGATTAGCTTCTCTTGTCAAAGAAAATATCCTAGTGACCACTTCTACGCTCAAAGCGTTGAACAAAACAATTTATACATTTGAGGCGAACCAACGTAAATTGGCGACCGCTATTGATGCCCTATATGTAAGCGTAAGAAATCTCACAGCTACTTCGCAAGAAATATTGATAAAATCGCGTATTTTAGAATTAGTCTCAATCATAGAAAATAGTCTTTTAACCTTATCTTTTAAAGTTGAAGACCTCGTAAATTCAATTATGTTTAGTAAATCAAATATTCTATACCCTACCATTCTAACTCCAAAGGAGCTCTACAAGGAGTTGGTAAACAATTACCGATTCATATCTAATTCCAGACGACTACCCGTCCTTTTAAGCTTAAATAACATGAACACTATCCTGAATATATCCTCTGTATCCTGCTATACGACTAGTGATAAGATTGTCTTTGTCCTTAATATCCCCTTAGCTAGTCCTATTGACTTTAAGCTATACCACAACTTACCCTGTCCAGCACCTCACGATGTCAATGAACCTACCTCGTATTCTACCATTATTCCCTCTTCTAAATATATGGGAATAAATAATGATAAAACTAATTACTGTAAATTAGAGGACCTCCAAGGTTGTAAAATAATAAATGGCAACACTTACCTTTGCGACGGCTCGGTGCTGTACTCCACTGCAGCGAACCCAACCTGTGAATCAGAAATAATAGGGAAAACACTTACCTCAATACCTAATACATGTGAAACGAAATTCCTACATGGCCGCATCCAAATCTGGCAACCCCTGCGAAATAACCAATGGTTATTTGTGGTATCCGAGAAATCAAAATTAAGTATAGAACTAAATGTAACACAAGTGGTAGAGACAATAATAAGTGGAACCGGAATCCTACACTTACCTCCTGGAAGTGTTGCATACTGCAAGGATACCAAATTAGTAGCTAAGGATAGTGTTAACATGATTTTAAAACCGATAAAGATGTATGTAAATATACTAAATGATCCATGCTGTAATGCGCCTAGTTTTAAGAAAATTATTCCTGTTCTACCTCCTGTTAATTTAAGTAATATAGATTTAGACTCCGTAGCTTTTGACAATCCTGAGATATTAAAAGGATTGGATGAAATTTTAGATAAACCGAATATTGTACTTTATGAACATTACTATAATATTGTAATCATTCTTATTATATGTCTAATCTTAAGTTTCGCTGTTTTCAAGATATGTAAGGTGACTGGCATCCATAAGAAAATATCCTTTACTCCAAAACCAAACCCAAATCCTGATCCCGTCAACGATGACACCGAAATCCCAGAGACTCCAACACCACGACTTCGCACCCATTATCCGTAAACTTCACCTTAAGGATGTAAGTTTACTCTACATCGGGGGGCTGTTATATCCCTGATGTGTAGGGCTTTTAGCAGACTCACCACCCTTCTCAGCACTCCACCCAAAAGTGCTATCCTAGCACTTTTGGCTCCTTTGCCACTCCTAGCCTCGGTCCAGTCAGTCACCGGCCAACCATCAGAGAGACCAGAAGTCTCCTCTATCCGTGTTTTATTCTAAGTCCTATTCTAAGTTCTATATTATTTGAAGTGAAATAAAGTGTGTAATTAAAAGATCCTTTTTTAAAAACGCTACCAAGTTCCCCCGTATAACAGTGCGACCATTTCCCTAAAGCCTTAAGGTTTTTCCAGATTCCCAAGCACGGGGTGAGTGCTATAACACAAAAATAATCCAACATAAGACTCCTAAGATTAGGTCAGATGGTAAGGGAGCTATTGCCTAAACACACTAAACATGTTATCCAAGTGCGTTGCTATCAGTGAGGCAGGATAGTAATGTCACATGCATAAGGCTAGCTTAACTTCCAAATTAAAGTCTTTATATATGTAATTATAACTAAGTTCCGGAATAAATAGTATCTGTTGGATGAAGGCCCAAAGGTGTGCTAGGTTTTGAGTCATTCCAATCCCAACTTTAGTAATTTAACGGCCACATGAACTTTAAAACTAACGCGTTCTACTATCATTTTTAAAAACTAAGTTCTACTATCATTTTCAAAGTCAAAGTCAAAACATTTTTATTCAAATTATCCTTTACAGGCACTTTTGACGAGTCAACATTTTTTGAGTTACTACCGGATCGGAAACGCTGCCACACACTGAGAAGATCCGGCGGAAGAAACTCAGCGGGCTTGTCTTTTTTTGTGCATATACATTTTTTTTAAACATGTTTTTACAATTACAATTACAATTATAATGTATTTATGAATATTATATTATAATTACTAAAATTAAGTTCTACTATCATTTTTTTAAATTATTGACCCGTTTTTATATATTTTTAAAAATAACGGCCACATGTTGTGCTAAGTGCTCTAGCGTTTGTTGTCTTTGAATAGCAGTGACTTAGGACAATAGACCGGCACGGTTGCTCAACGTGTTCCAGTTAAAACTTTAAAAACTTAACAAAAAAATATTTTAAGTTAAGTATCTTCACGCCCATATCCCCGAAGGGGTAGGCAGAGGTACAACAAGTGCACCCACGATTAGCCGAAGATACTTCCCCACAAATGTGATAGGTGGCAACCTTACACCAACCGGCCACTTTCCAATCCCAGGCAACTTTGTGTTTCTCAGAAAACTGAAAAAACACTATTCTTATGTGCCCGACCCGGGAATCGAACCCGGGACCTCATGTGGTCGACGCAAACGCTGGACCACTAGACCACAGAGGCGACTTTTACACCAAGGGATTTGAACCTTGCCACTGGCTGGCACGCTCTCACCAACTGAGTTACGGTCGGCTCAGTTGGTGAGATTTCGATGAACGTGGCGAAATTTGTTTTAGCTTTGTAATCGATTCCATCGATTGGACTTATCGCTAATGTACATTGTACATACGTATATAACACAAACCACATGAATACTAATAGACACGTCATTGGGAAGGAAACTCCTATTGCTATTTGTAGGTTTGTGGTAGGTATATCATATTACAAAAAAATAGAAATAAACCATGTTGTACTATTTTGTCGTACCAATTAAGGTGACAAGGTTTAAAATTACCCTTGAAATGGTTTTATTCATTGGTAAGTAGTTATAACTCTGTATTTCTGTATGTAATTGCAAGCTATACTGACAAACTAAGAAATAGTCTTGAAAGGCATATCCATTTAATCCGTGGAATATATTAAATGAATTCATCATTACAGATGAAACACATCTATTATGCTTAGTAATTTACACATATTATACATAATTAACCCTTGTAGCTCTTTTTGCAGTGCTGGGGCAACGGTGGTACTTATACCCGTAAATGATTCGATATTTTAATTAATCGTCCTGGTCCACACATTATACCTACATCTTTTAAGCTATTTCTACAGTGCTTGTCCAACGATGGAGCTTATATTCGTAAAAAATTCGACATTTTATATATTATAATATAAAATCTCAAACCATTAGAATGATCTTTTCAAATTCTATCTGCTGTAGAACAAATTAAAATTTCAAGGTTTAGTCACATTGAAAAAGCATTTATTATGTCTGAATGTCACTTCTCCGGCTTGACCTTAAACTGTCAACCTCGAAAAACAAACAACATATAAAACTACATTTTTCAGTAGGAAAATACTCACCAAGTCAAAAGAGCATTTAAAAGGTGAAAATGCATTTATAATATTTTACGCTCAAAGATTTTTATATAAACTATAATAGACATATGCTTAAGTGACGAAGAAAACTTTACCCGAAACAATGTTTAAAACAAATAAGACGCACGTAAAAGTTTTAATATCAATATTTTCTGTACCCCTATGTTACATCAATTATAAGAAAAACTACTGTTTGGTGCCAGCGAGTAACGCTTATAAAGCAGCTTGTACAAAATATTCTCTTTATCTATTTATAACGAGTGTACCTGAGTAAGAAAATCATAACCCTAGAATTTTTTAATAGTTAAAAATAAGTAACCTGCATCGATGAAACGTAGTTCTTGTCATTTAAATATTTCTTAAATTTTCACTTACAGGTGAAAACCTGTAACAGACTTTGTGTTTTTAAACCTTATATATGTTATTTTAAATAATACGAATGGGGTTTCCAAATAAAATAAATATATACAAAAATATGCCTTTAATTTATGAAGCTCAAATGATGATTTTTAAATACTATAAATAATAATTAAAGCAATTTTAACACGTTCGACATCAGTTAACTATGTTTACTAGTTTTAACTAAGGCAATTTGTTAACATATTAATATCAGAAATCAAAAATCAGAAGTACTTTATTCAATAAAACTTTTTACAAGTTATTGTAACACGTCAACCTTTTTTTTTATACAACTGCCGGATCGGAAACGCGACCACACACTGAGAAGATCCGGCGGAAGAAACTCAGTAAACTCAGTAACAAGTATACGTACCCAATTGTTATCTATTTCCAATAACACTAAATATCACATCACATTTATTTCCATTATTGTTACTATTTAAAAAGAGACTTCTGCATTTGATACACGATTGTTCAAGTGAACAAGTATGCTCGTTGGAATCACATAATTCACTTCATAAAAAATACAATTCCATGCTCATCTGTAATAAAGTAACTAATTAATGCATATTTTAATCAAGAATGGAGCTCCGTGGGACGCTCATAGTTATAGCAATACTAGTAGATCTTATTTCATCCTTACTAAATCCACTGTATTCTCCCATTTTAGGTAAAAATCAACAGCCTTGCTTCTAACTACATTTTAGTTTAAGAATATTGAATCTATGGATAATTATAATTCATTATTTAAAAAGATCTAGGAATTATTCAAGTAAACGGATCTTAGAAGTAAATAAAAAAATATTAAAAACAAAAACCTGACTGCATCTTGAAAAAAGATTCATCGCCTTAAATGAAAACTAAAAAAAAGAGAAACAAGCCCAGTAGTTTAGAATCATATTAAGTAATAATGAATAACTACACCACTAAAATAGTTCTATAATCGATGTACATATAAAACAATCCATGAATTTTAATTCATCACAGAACGATTAATAGTCGGGGCCCTTTGTGAAAATTTGATAGCTAAATATTATTCCCCCCATTCCGTCATTTGAGGGCGCCATTTTGAAAATTTATGTGGCCTATATCACTACTACAAGTTATAAAAATCCAACGACACCTCATATGTCAAAAACCGTCCAGCTGTTTGGGCTGTAGGGCGTGCCAAAAAATGGACATACCTACATACATACGCTCGAAAAACATTACCCTCCTTTAGTCGGGTACAAAAACAAGCAATTGTACAGTCGAAAGCGTCATTAAATATTTCCTTTAAAAGTAACAAACGTTATGAAGACAAAAAGAATACAATAGATACAAGACGTATGTGAGTATTGAAGTACCATGTTCTAAATTTTATTTGTAATTCTATTTATCATAAAGTGTCTGAATATAATCGTAAAATATTTACGCATATTGCATCCCATCTAAATTGATAGGTGCAAACAAACATACTTATATTTATAAGATCATTGAACACAAGCTAGTTCATATGCATGAGATAATATTTTTTTATTAGAAAATTTAATGCTGTTTCAAAATCTTATTTATTGTAATAGAAACAAGTGGTAATTTATTTCATGGTCGCCTAAACAAAGTAAATAAACGAATTTCTACGTAATGGATTAAACCCGACGGTCACAATAGCAAATTGCCTCATTTTGCTCGCTTCAAGATATTTTGCATATTACACGTCTAATTTAATTTCAGTTTTGGTCTACGCCCCGTCATGCGGTTACTCTTGAATAAAATTCTATACAGCTTTTACGCATTTCAGTTTACTAGTATAATTTATTTTTTAATGTTACTTTAATGTATAATGTGGGTTTAAACTGGTTTAGCGTTCAAACGCTAATTTCCATAACTCGGTCAACCGAGTTATGGAAATTAATTTAATTCGAGTTTTTTGCATTAATTGAGGAAATTCGTGAGTAATATAGTGAATAATATAAATACACTGGCTTTTTCTTTATTTTTTTTAAACCATCTGCCTATTTACAATCCTTTTATTACCGTAAGATTGACTATGAACTTACATTTTTTGTACATAATAGGGTAGTTAGTAAATGAGATAACTACTAACGGTACGTTTTACTCAATGACTTAACGCTAACAGGCTTGAATACAATCTAGACTTATAATTTATTTGTTTTATAAAAAAGGTCAAATTTATTCATGTCGTAAAAATATCTCTGAATTGTCAGGGTTTTGTATTAAATTATTTTTCTATAACATTGATTTTATTTTAAATGTTATCATTTAAAATATGATTTGTTGACTGGCTAACTAATATTTTTTATTCATTTAATTTGTAGGACAGCTTACTTACACCAATATTGTTACTGATGCTGGGATTGACAAATTTTTAATGCCAAGTGCATTTGTGACATGACAGTTTACCGTCTCCCTGACCCTCCAAATCGGAACCAAATAGCGACAACAACCGACGTTTTTATGATAGGCATAGGTAAGGTACTAAACTTGTAGCACTTTACCACCTATATAGTCACGATATTAGTGACGCGTATTAACTTTCTCCTGTCTTTTACAATATGCTTAGCATTCAAAAAGGGAGCCATTCGCATATGTTTGGAAAAACTCCTACCAGTAATTGATTCCACAAAAGAGTAGCGCGAGGTTAAAAATGTCAGGAAACCGCAGGGTTGTGGATTTCCAGACATCGAGATGGTGAGGGTAGAACTTAAAATTTTGACGCGATGTCCGATGATGGAATTAAGTAGCAGAAATTAATCCCAATCATGGTTTTTAATGGTTACTGCTACGAATGGCAGGATTTATTATAGGAACTCGGCATAAAATGAGTCGTTTTATCCACCAGGCATTAGTGTTTATTTGAACGAAGTTCCTTACGGCAGGCTTGGAGGGGATAGGGATTTTGCTGCGCGACCGAACTGAAAAAAATGCGATAGTAAAACCGTAAGAAAAATGCGTGGAATAAAAGCGTTAAATGAGACGTGCGCAGGCGCGACAGTCGCGTACACAAGCGAGTAGTGCCGTTTAGCCGAAGGAAGTTCGTTCCTACCTGGTGTCCCGCGACACCACATCATTTTCTTCCTATTAGGCGCGAAGTACACGGCGGGCCGAGCCGGGCAGGTCAATTTCGTTGCGAACGATAGCACAAAGGGAATTCTATATTACCAACGCACAAAGAGGGCAAGAAGACCGCGCCTCAGATGCCCGGCAGGCACTGGCAGTGCGGCATATCCGTAGTGAAGGCAGCCGTGAGCATCGGCGGGCAAACGTGATTTCTGTTGCTTTGCTGTCAAAAAACTGCCCCGCCTTGCCGTGTGCACCGTGCTATATAGTTTGTACATTGAAGGATGAGGTAGCCAGTTAACTTATGTGTGTGATCGAGTATCCCTAACCAACAGATGGCATTGCAACAGTAACATCATTGCTATTTACAGGCGAATATCGTATTTTCTTATTAGAAAACCCACCTGCTTCCCAATCATTACAATTTTATTCAAATTTAAGTTAAAATCAACGAAAAAGGAAGAATAATCACTTCACATTTCCCGTTGAATGGCAAATAGATTGAAAATCTACAATTTCTACAAATTGACAACCCTTTTGACATCTTATCGAGTGCTCGAAGTGGCTTTCAATACTTTTTCAGTTTGCTCTAGAAATACTTGAGTTAACCCAAAAAAGATTGAAGAAGGCCGATATTTTTAATGACTAAAACTTCATGAACCGAAACAAATGTTTAAGGGTGAATAATCGTGAATAATTCTTTTTAAAACCAGTGTCTCAACTGCCTAGTGGTCTAAGACTCAGATTATGAGGTTCCAGGTTCTATACGGTGATAGAGCAAAAGTATTAATGTTTTTCGAGATTTTTTTCGAAAATCTGAAATCGCAGAAACAATTCTTTCCTCCGTATTGATCCTGGCTTCTTTGAAGAATAAACCGACTGCCGCTTCCAAGCAGGTCGTTAAAGGCGACCGATTGGATATACGTGTCACAACCATCATCATTACTAGGTGGTAGGGCTCTGGAATGTCTTGCCCGGGACTGGTATAACCGCCTTATTTATTCCTACATTAATAACGTCAGTGTTTGTCATTGTGTCTGCTTTGGAGCATGTAACTTATGCATGTGTGTATGCATTACCAACCCGCCACACGGTAGCAAATAATATGAAAATAAACAAAATAATATTTTTTACATCAAAGAATAATAGTTAACAAGCAGATGCTCTTCAGCTCCTATCTATACGTATATATGTATACGTATAGAAAAATTGAAGTGTCTGCGTGTGATTTCAAAATAACTAGGTTTTTTCAAGAGCAGTGTGTTAATTTTATGATACTAATACCTAAAAAACCTTTTTCAAAATTTCTTTCTGTCTCTCTGTCATTCTGTTTTACGGGGTAACCTCTGGAACGCAGAATTCGCGAGAGACAACATGAATACTAATAGACACGCCATTATGTAGGTAACGTGTCACCTCGTATATGAGCAAACGCTCGTATTACTGTCAAAAATGTCATTATAGATTATATTATATTGTGAAAAATATATATAAACCATGTTGTACTGTTTTATCATAAAGAATGAGATGACAAGATTTAAAAATTACCCTTGAAATGATTTTATTTCATTAGTAAGTAGTATAACTCTGTATTGCTGTATGTAATTGCAAGCTGACAAACTAGAAATTGTCTTGAAGGGCGTATGCATTTAATCCGTGGTTGGAATGTTTCTGATGGAACTTTCACCGAAATATAGAGGAGTTTGTAGGGCAAGACATAGGCTACTTTTTATCCAAGTGAGCAGAAGTGAATTAAACATTTTGGATCCCGCGAACGAAGTCGCAAATAATAGCTAGTATATCAATATATTGCCTAGATTTGTTCTGTTTTGTATCCCATGATATAAAAAACTAATCTAATACATATTTCAATATTTTTTACACAGAACAATTGAGGTTATTCCCAAATGAAGCAAAATATCTACTATAATCGGGAAACAAGAACATAACGCTGATATTTTATATCAAAGAAAGTTTAAATGGTTTCTTTCTTGAACTTTCATTATAATCTGGGGAAAATTAGAACAAATCGTGTAACTTACATCTGTGACGTAATATTGTTATTTGATCAGCCGATTTGCTGTTTTAGTTACGTAATATGAAACCGTCCGTTTTAATATGTTATCCGCTTTTTTTTCCTTGTGTTAGTCATGGGCCCCTTTTGACGAATAAACTAGGCATCTCGTTAAAGGCGAGAGAATGCTTACACATCACTACCATCGTGATTACTAACTAGGTTGTAGAGTTCTGTAACGTCTCGATCGGGCTTGTTACCACTGACTTACTAATCCTGTCGCAATTGCGTAGATATTTGTCGCTGTCGTGTTCTGCTTTGGAATGTAGGGTAGCCGGTTAACGTATGCATGTGGTATTTCGACCCCGCCACAAGGATAGCAACGCACCATTAAAATCTTTGGTGTTATCTCTTACCATTAGAAGAATCACCTGCTTAACAAAGATTGCAAATATTCTATGAAATAAAATAAAAAAAATAAAATAATATTTTTTACATCACAGGATAGCTAACAAGCAGATTCTGAAGTCGTTGATGGAAAGAGACAAGCATCGCTTATAGTTTAGCATTTTTTCAGTAGTATTATTAGTAACTAAATAACAATATTATATGTATAGATGTACAGTCTGAACAAATATTGTTATTATTATTTATATATAGATATTGATTAAATACAAACATCTATGCTCATCTCACAAATGCCTGACCCTGTCGGGAAACAAACTCGAGCCCCACTGATTTGGTACTTAGGGTCGCTAACCACTTTAACTATCTATTAACTTCTTCATGATATTAAAATAATTAAAAAAAAAACTTGAAAGGTTCAAGGGACACCCGGATGGAACGAAGTTCCTTTTATTATTATTTACAAAAAACCTGTATACACTCAACAAAAATAAGCGTCGCGACACGACACTGTTCAATGCGAAATAGAAATGAAAATATCTGACTTGATTTCTATAAGAGAGAGAGAGAGAGAGAGAGAGAGAGAGAGAGAGAAACATCCGCACGCCGCACAGCTTACAATACCTTAATATAGCAAAAAGTGTCGTGACAACTTTTCCTAAGAATTTTTTCCGTCTAGCCCCCTTTCACAACGCGCGATAAGGAACTTCGTTCCAATAAGTTGTGTATCATCTCTGATGCGCTATCTAAAAAAGAAAACAATTCGGTCAAGGTTAAATAAAACATATGCTTACACAAAAAATATTTACAGTAAAATTGAATATCGCATCCATTTAATGGTATTCGAAAATAGACAACGACATAAAATTGTCTTTTAAAATAAAAAGGCATATATTACTTTCTCCGAGGAGACTAGACGGTATATAATCACATTTTCAATATGTTTGCAAGATCAAATTGGAACGAAATGAAATTCCAGCAGTAACAGCTTTCCTCGATGGTTACTAAAAAGTTCACCTTTAAAATAAAACAGTGTGATAAATCACTTCTTTTTGATAAGCCGGTGTGAAAGAAAAAGTAGTTATTTTTTTAAAAACGGCTTAAAAAATAATTAAGAAATTCGATTCATTAGGATTTTTTGATAAGTACTTAATTGATAAGTACGTAATTCTGTTAGTATACTATGTGTATATTATAGCTCTATATAGCCGAAAATATAGAGTAAATTTAAACTGTTCATGTTCTTAAGTAAAAAATTAAAAAGTAAATATTATATTAAATAAATAAAGATTAAAAAACATTTGTAAAAACAATCTTTTATTTAAAAATCATCCCGTATTTTCCTACCTTTTGGGGTAGGATTTTTTCCCAAATTTATATAGGACCAACCATGAGACATATCCTATTTAATAAATGAAAATTATCAAAATTGGACTATTGTGTTAAAAGTTATGCTGACCACGCATATTATATTAAAATTACTAGTGAGTAAGCGATCGATCATCATGTGTTTTCGTACATTTGTGGTTAGATTTTTTCGAAAATCATATTATGGACCCTCAAACTATTCGCTGCCGATAAAAAAAAATCGGATTTCTCTGTAAAAAATTATGATGCGTGGTTATACATTAATATCATTAAGTGAACAATTAACCATCCTCTGTTGTCATACCCTTATAATAAATAGGACCTTTTTTTTAAACACCACATTCAAGATATACCTTATCCAATAAAACAAGAAACACCAAAATCCGAATGTTCTGTAAAAAGTTGTGCGTGGTCATATATTAACCCTGTTTTTGTATCGTTACAATTGGATTTTTTTAATTATGTGAGACCACTCTCGTGGTTATATATCCTCAGCGATGCTTATGCGATTGTTTTTGGA
The DNA here is from genome assembly GCA_036924255.1 of Apodemia mormo. Classification (NCBI taxonomy): domain Eukaryota; kingdom Metazoa; phylum Arthropoda; class Insecta; order Lepidoptera; family Riodinidae; genus Apodemia; species Apodemia mormo. The sequence goes on along the minus strand of JAUPFN010000011.1, from coordinate 40,103,771 downwards.
GAAAATTCAGGTCTTTTGGGATTAGCAGAGTGGCAACATATTTCATACCCGAATATATTATATTTAAAATATTTAAAATTTAAAACTAGCTGTTGCTCGGAACTTCGTCCGCGCGGACTTCGTTTACTCTCCTTCGTAGGTGATAGGGTTTTAATATGTTGTAGCCTATATGTTGACCCGACTTGTTAGTAATATTTATGCAAAATTTGAAGTAAATCCATGCAGTACTTTTTGAGTTTACCCCGGACATACATACAGACAAACAGACAAAAATTCTAAAAACTATATTTTTGGCTTCGATATCGATTGTTTATAACGCCCCAAGTATTCTTTTAAAAAAATATTCAATGTACAGTTTTGACTTCCCTACGATTTTATTATATGTATAGATGGTACGAATCAACTTGTGAGACACAGAAAGTTTAGCGGATATCGGAATGAGGGTTTCAGTCACTATTACCTTCACTTTTGTGATGTTAACCTCAGTTGAAGACGTTGATGGCCTACCAAAACGAGGCAAATCTTTCTTTATATCTTGGCTACTTTTCAGCACATTGTACCACTCAGAAGCACGCATTTTTGATAAAGTTTATTCACCGTAAGCCTTCTGTAACATTTTTATGGACTCCGAACACAACATTTTTGGTCAATATTTTTGTCAATTATGAAATTTGCAATACACACTAAATATGATCTAACTAAAAACATTTTATTAACAACAAATACTACTCAAACTCCCCGCCAAGATTGAAAAGAGTTATTCCAATCTTACAACAGAAGTAAAAAAAAAATTTAATCTGGAACTATAAACAAATCATCCATGTCACCTTGACCTTACGAATAGGCTAGTTTTTATCTCAGAAAGTATGTAGGTACATTGTTTTTGCCAAAAACTAGTTAGTAGTGTATTATATAGACGTGGTTTAATCATGAAATTCATTTGTTCTTCGTAGACAAAACTCATTCTTTTACATTACTAGTTTTGATTGTAGAAACTGCTCGCTTCTTAGGAAGTCACTTACATAGATTAAACAAAACTTTTTTTATTTAAATCAACCTCGTGTTATTTGAAAAGGCAAATTCTAGATTAACTTTCCTCATTTAATCTTGATAGACCTGTTTTTATTCCTAAAAATAAATCGATTCCTAGATTGTGTTTGAGCAATTTAGAGCAAAGAATTCTAATTAATTTTAAAGGAAATTAATAAAACAACAAAAGTATACTCTTAATACACATTGTCATTAAATAACTTATAATTGTAAATTCAGGTCCCTTGTCATACTAGAAAGTGCTAAAACTGCAAGTTTGTAATTTCAATATTTGGATGTTTCTTACAATCGGACAAAATTATCAAACGCATTTTTATGAAACTGATAGATTGAATTCTTGATCTGGATCTATGAAATTGGGTCAGCACATAGTATATCTTTGGACTTAACGCTTAGAATAAATAAATTAATATCCCTGGGTTAATTACACGAATTCGTCATCATTTATCACAATCTCATTCCAAATTTAATCCAAATATATTCTTGTGATGTAGTCAAGACTTACGACACAACTACCTAGAAATAATTACTATAAAGAGCAATATGATGAATCCCATTTGGATTTAGCTTTATTGCTTTTCAATTTTACTAGAAAACAATTACTTAGATGATGTCTTGACGTCTCCTCGTAGGCAGCAAAATCGTTCGCGATTGTTCCACAAAGGTAATACGTCTACTGATTATTCACGACTCCGCCCTAGGCTCCCTTAATTATTGTAAGGCTTGGTGCATACACGTCGTTCATTTTTATAACTAAATTAAAATCAATATTTTATTACCTTCAAAAGAAGATACCTTCAAATATCGATAGGGAAGCGCTTGACCACGATCTCGCCTAATGGTAAACTAATATGTGGCCTAAGATGGAACGTACTTGCCAATTGTACCTATTCACTCGTCTCTAGAAGATCCCTGAATTGTACCCATCGGGAAATACAGACTCAGGAAGCATGTTCCAGTTCCTTGCGGTTCGATGGAAAAATGTCGAGTGGAATCGCTTTATAATTGCATTAATTAGCGATCGCCATGTGGTCGAAATACGACCATACTAAACAATATAATCTCTTTTAAATTCGATAACATAATTTAGCCGTAAAGAAAATAATAGGTATATATGTATGTGTATATTATCATATATAGTACATAGTGTGTGTAATGTTATTTTTATTAGTTTAATATATTTTCTAATGCAGATTATTTTAAAATATTAGATTTCTGCAATGTAAACTTATATTGTGCCAAACTCCATACTCCATCGTACGCATATTGTCTTAACAAGAGGTGTAAAATTTTTCCTTTACGAATTAATGTATAAAAGTTTATACTAAAAGGTAAGCTGCTTTTAAAATGAATTTCGAATCATATTACTAAGGGTTATAAGAAATAAAAATGCATTTATATCATATCTCAAAAACGATAACAAAGAAGTAAATTGTTTAAAATTATGTATTTTCAAAGGATAGTATTTTGTCATAGTTCTTCTAATATAGCTAAGAAATAGTAGAGTATAAATCAGGCCTATAAATTTTTTTATCACATTTTATACAGAAAGTTTATTTAATATATAAAATCTCACGTTACGATGTTTGTGGTTCCACGCCTTCGAAACGGCTCAACCAATTTTTATGACTTAAAAAGTACGTTAAGACTTTAACTTTTTCTATAAAAATATTAATTATTTGGCTTATACATAAACTAGCCAGTTTTTTCAAGTAACGTTTGATAGTCGCCATAGTAATTTGTTGGTACCGATCAGCATAAGTTCCGGGCTGATAAATTCGTTCTAAAGTTTTTCAGTTTTTAAAAAAACATTATTGCTCATTAATCAATATATGCCTGATGTATCGATTGATAGACCACCAGTCACATCATGGCTGTTTTGCTACTCGAGGGTGTAGTAGTTTCACCTCTGATGTAGGCATTTTTTTATGTAAGCCTAAAATGCTGAATGAAGTCCAGACTGTTTTGTATATATTTTTTTTCATTACAATATGTATCTTTAAAAAGATTGTCACCTCAAAAATATTTTACGCCGTGTTGGTCCCGGCCTCCTTTGAAGAATAGGCCAACTGCCGTTCTGCCAGGCAGGTCCTAAAAGGCGACCGATTGGCTATCGAGTCACTAACATTGTGGCTACTAGGTGTTAGAATTCTGCATTGTCTCGCCCGGGTCTGGTACCACCGCCTTACCTATTCCTGCCGCAATAGCGTCAGTCCTTGTCGCTGTCGTGTTCCGGTTTGGAGGGTAAGGTAGCCGGTAAACTTATGCATGTGGCATTAGACCTCACCACAACATAGCAACGCACCATTAACATCTTTGGTGTCTATATGCGATGGTTCACTCTTTCCATCAGGGGACCCATCTGCTTGTTTGCTATCTTATGATATAAAAAAAATACTACATCATAGTATCTCTGCAATGCTGTATGTTATGTCGTACCGCTGAAACCAACCTAAGGTACTCTACTTAATTCGTGGCTAATATTCATCAAGAGTGACCTACAATGCGACAGGGACAAGCCGAAGGTAAATGCTCCTTTTCGGGGACGAGAGGCTCTGGACACTAATTAAGTAAGTTTTGACAGGCGTTTATTTAGATAGGTGCATCTACCTAGGGCAATAAAAATGACCATCGCATTGAAGTAAAATCTGGGACTACTACTAATTTATGGCTGCTATTTTGTTTTTAATGTGACACCAATATACTTTATAATTTTATACTCTAAATATTCAAACGTATTGTCGTCTCGATTAAAGAATTTCTTAATTAGCTTAATAACACGGATTAAATGGATACGCCTTTCAAAACAATTTATTGGAAACACAGAGTTATACTTCTTACCGATGAAATAAAATCACTTCAAGGTTAATTTTTAAACCTTGTCATCTCATTCGGTACCATAAAACAGTACAATATGGTTTATTTCTATTTTTTTATGATATATCTACAAATTTATGGCATTTTTGATGGTGATAGAAGCGTTTGCTCATATGCGCGGTGACACGTTACCGTCCCAATGACGTGTATTTTAAGTATTCATGTGGTCTGTACCTAATACACAAACTAACTAAAAAATAAAGGTTAACTTGATTTCATCCATATATTAATTATACGAGAAGCAAAAACTTTACATCCCTTTTTAAGACAATCACGGGAACTTTTCATAGGTATTGTTGATATTTATGGAACTTATCACAGGATAACAAACAAACCGATGGTTTTCAAGATGAACCAAGGTAACTATCGCCAGTATATACCAAAGATACTAATAATTTGACCGCCTCGTTGGTCGAGTGGTTAGCGGCCCTGACTACGCAATCAACGAGGCTCGGGTTCGATCCCCGACGGGGACAAGCATTTGTGTGATGAGCATAAATGTTTGTATTTCCGGGTTTGGGTGTTTATTATATATATTCAGGTATTTATATATGTATTTCTATTTATTAGTATCGTTGACTAACACCCATAACACAAATAATTTGCTTACTTTGGAGTTAGATCAGTAAGTGTAATTTGTCCCATGAATTTTTATTTATTTATTTATTATTTAGTGTATCGATACCTTTGTGGCTGGAATGTAATGCCACATGCATCATTTTACCGGCTATCTTATACTTTCAATACAACACGACAGCGGCGAGCAGCTAAGCGGATAAGGTAACGCAAAACTTACTTGTACTTCTATTTCACGTATCATTACTAATTTATACACCCAAACAGTTTCATTAATTACAGTACTATCAGAGATAAAAGTGTCTTTACGTTCATATCCCTGAAGAGGTAGGCAGAGGTACAACCAGTGCACCCACGATTAGCCGAAGATCCTTTGTCCCACAATGTGATAGGTGGAAAGCCGCCTTTTTCTGTTTTTTCTCTCGCCCGGGTCTGGTACCACCGCCTTACCTATTCTTGCCGCAATAGCGTCGGTGCTTGTCGCTGTCGTGTTCCGGTTTGGAGGGTAAGTTAGCCGGTAAACTTATGCATGTGGCATTAGACCTCGCCACAAGATAGCAACGCACCATTAACACCTTTGGTGTCTATAGGCGATGGTTGACTCTTTCCATCAGGAGACCCATCTGCTTGTTTGCTATCTTATGATATTAAAAAAAAACACAACATAGTATAAAACAAAGTCGCTTTCTCTTTCTGTCCATATGTATGCTTAAATCTTTAAAATTACATAATGGATTTTGAAGCGGTTTTTTTAATAGATAGACTGGTTTTTGAGAAAGGTTTTAGTATATAAATCTTTTTGATATTCCCACGGGAACAAAAGCTACGCGGGTGAAACCGCGGGCAGGTCGCTAGTAAATAATAAATATTCATGGGACAAATTACACTTACTGACCTAACCCCAAAGTAAGCAAATTATTTGCTTGTGTTATGGGTGTTAGTCAACGATACTAATACATAGAAATACATATATAAATACTAGAATATATTTAATAAAACCCAAACCCGGAAATACAAACATATATGTTCATCACATAAATGCTTGTCCCCGTCAGCAATCGAACCCGAGCCCCGTCGATTGCGTAGTCAGGGTCGCCATTCGACCAACAGGACGGTAATATTATAAAGAGAAAAGATTTGATTCGTTATTTGTTTATCACGACTCAACAAAAAATACTCGACCGAAATAAAAAAATATATTTTACCTTTCAAAAGCTACATTATTCAAAAGTGACAGACTTCTTTTTTACCTGTCTGAACAAAGGGAAATGATTTTTTGGTCACGCGAACGAAATCGCGGGTAACTGCTAGTTTAGCAATAAAATGATTTTCCTAGAAAGCATTAACTGATGTTGCTGAAAAAATATTAAACTGACACAAATAAAAATCTTAATAAACCATCAACACTTGAATATCGATGTTATTTCCATCACTACATATTAGTACCCGCCAGTAGCTAAAAGCTCTCGTCAAGATAAACTCTAGTCGATGCCTTTCCATAGCTTAGTGTTTCAATTTTGAGGGACTTCTTTTAACGACTATTTCTATAGAGATTGTTGACATAAAATTAAATGAAAGAGTTTTAGCTTTAAATATTTTCTTCTTTACGTTCAACCCGAAAATAAATCTTAAACCTCGGATTTATAAATAACTAACTTCAGATTTCACGACAAAAGAACAATTTACTATGTATTTATTCTTCTAAATCTAACTTTACTTATCTTTTTTATTATGCTAAGAGCATACGTTTTCTTGACAGTTAGGGATCATTTAGTTCTATTCATTGACAAAACAAGTAAGGTTTTATGTCTTTTGTTAGGTAAGTACAATCATTTTCTTTAATTTTTAAAAATGATGTTTTGTTTTATAGAATGCCCTCGATGCTTTTTAGATAAAATATTTTATTATAATTATTTTATTAAAATAAATCTGTTTAATCCTGCTTGTAAATAAAGAAATATTTTGTCATGTCTTCTCAAAAGTAACAATAAGTTTTTAATAAAAATACAGAATAATTAAACTAGTTTATTTGTAATAATAATAAAAGATTTATTAGATTAACGAAATGTTAATCTAATAATTATTATAAATATATTTTTGTGGCAATTAATAAATTTCAATTTAATATGTATTTAATAGTTTTTCTTTGTTATTAAAACTATAAGAGTCAGGATTTAATATCTAACTTTACGTCTCAATCGCTTGTTGGGTAGATTTACGACTTAGATCTTCCTTTGCACTAATATTAAAGATTTTTTTTCTTTTTACAGATAAAAGTTAAATCAAAGTGAAACTTGTTTTATAGGATAAGCTTATACATTTATTGTAACAAGCATCTATCTGATGTTTAGTAAAGGCCTCTACCCATGTACATTGCAACATAAAGGGTTGTCTTCAATGCTATATTTCAATACCGGCGTCTGAGGTGTCTGTTATTACATACATATACATTTTCACAGCAGGTCCCTTACAATATAGGCCGAGAGAACCGAGTGCCATACATCACGACGCGATCCTTACAGACTTTTCTTGCTTCCTTCATATTCATTACTCTCTTCATACAAACACGCCGGCTACGAGTACTCTTGACACCACATTCGGACAGCACTCCATCAAACGGTAAACATATAACGATCTCAATTATTCTAAAGAAGTATCTGTTACTGCCTACTGGTGATTTTTTCCGCGTGACCCATAATTATTACTTTCAATTGCTCAGTCGGGTAAAAATAGGCCGTCACCCCTGTATAGTGTAGTTTTCTAACGGTAAAAATTGTAAGGATCGGTCCAAGAGTTTTTGAGTCTATTCATCACAAACATACAAAAAAAAATTTAAAATACCATAGCAAATATTATTAAAAACTAGCTGACCCAACAAACGTTGTTCTGCCTTTTTAACTACCTTATTTTTTCTATAATTTCTCACCTTTTAAACCTTCCCTGGACTTCAAAAATTAATTCAAAACCAAAATTAGCCAAATCGGTTCAGCCGTTCTCGAATTTTAGCGAGACTAACGAACAGCAATTAATTTTTATATATATAGATATAAAACAATTTTTAAAACTTAAATATATTTTAAATGTTGGTTATAAAATAAGCCCATTTTTCACAAAGATTAAATTAATATAAGGCGAACAACTATAAATCTTTTGTACCTCATTATTTTAAGCCGAATCGGGTTTTTATGCCATTTCCAAAAGACGACCCATGACCCAAATGAACGCAGCGTTTTTTCATGACACAAGAGCCGGTTCAATCGTGACACAGTTTGCGAAGACATGGACTTAATTAAGGTTCTATGACAGGAAAAAGTAGAAAACTAGGTCCCTGATTATATCTGATATGTAAGCGACCAACGTGTTCATATGTTAGCGCAGGTATTTTTTGTTCATAACAAAGAATAATCAGGAGAAAATACACATTCCGAAGAAAATTGGAATTGGATCATTTATTTCGCTAAATAAATTCATCAATCGACAGATAAAAAGGACCCAAAAAGAGAAGTTTTTTCCATACCACTTTCATATTATAAATGTCAAGGTTTGTATGTTTAGATGTTGAAATATTTGGATGTTTGCATGTATGTAAATCGCGCAAAAGTGGCTTATACGATTTAGATAAAATTATAGCACACAGGTAGATAATGATAAACAGATAGAGAATGACACATGGATTAGAAAGAAAGAAAGAAAATATTTATTTGCAAGAATATGGGTGTTACAAGTTGTTAAAAATAAATTAAGTTACCAACATATTCTACCAATGTATGGTGTGCAAATATTAAAAAAAAAAACATTATATAATATTACATTTAAAACTATAAATTGTATCGATTTTTTAGAATTACTACCGGATCGAACGCGGCCACACACTGAGAATATCCGGCGGAAAAAACTCAGCGGGCTGTTTTTTTTCTCTATTTTGCGTTCTTGTTATAAATATGTGTTTACAAGGATGATTTCATACAAGGATGATTTCATCCTTGTTACAAGGATGATTTCATATTACAAAGTTATTTTTATAATTACAAGTTTCATGTTTCGAGTAATTATTTTTTTTATAATTTACAAAATGTTCACCATTTACGAAATTTTATTACATTAAATTTTTTTTTAAGGACAATTCAACAAACTTATATTTCTATCCATTAACATTTAATTTTATCGGCTAAATATTCTTTAATATCATAATAAGTTTTATCTAACAACAAATCAAACAACTTTTTGCGAAATTTATTTATAGGCAATGATTTAAGACTATCAGGAATATGATTGTATATAATAATAAACATACAATACACATTTTTTGTAAAAATATTTAATTTTTGGTTAGACACATATAAATTACAATAATTAGCACATTGTGTGGGGAATTCTTCACACAGGTTGAGAATGCGCTGACGCAGACATTGCAAGTGACAGCATCGTGAAGCGTCAGTCGTCCCCGCGCCGTTACACAATATACAAGACTATTTAACTTATAATTTACTAGCTGCAGCATTGATATATAAAAACCCAAGATACACAATCAGTGTCTCAAAAACGTCCTCTAAGAATGAGTGCACAATATAAAATTGTGCACTCACTTCAAATAGATGCCCGTCGCTCACGTCACTGCCCGCGCGTCAAAAATGCAAAATTGTTCTCTGATAAATTGTAAAATACAACATCATGAACGTTAAAAAAATATAAGATATTGTATTTTCGGTAAGTATAAGAGTTTATCGATTTATTTTTGTCGTTTATATTACTAAATATAGGGTGTAATGTATGATTTTCATTTTATTTGTCTTAAAAATGTACTCGACGCTCCAAATATAATACGACAAAATTTCAATGATCACTTTTTCAGTAAAAGGACAGCGCAATACAACCTCCTTTTAATTTAGTCGAATAATACAAATTGATCCTGTTATTATTAGTGGAGTCGTTTTTTTTTCATTAATAAGTAATTTTTTTCAATAAGATTTATTTTTTTCATTAATAATTTTGAATACCTTTTATAGTTGTTAACTAACTGCCAAAATAGAAGAGGACATCAATTTGACGATTTTAAAATGTTTGATTATATTGATTATTTATTTTGAGGACCAGGTTAGGTGATTCTTTTTATTCTATTTGTACGAATATAAAATAACAATATATAATTGTGATTCTTACGATGAACTTTGGAGATATATTACGAAACTTTTAATATAACAACAGGAAGTCATAAGTAGCATCGAATTTTGTTCTGTTTACACGTGTTGTTGATAACGATTTCTTAAGTGGAAGGCACAGGTTGCATTAAGAATGTTTATTTTTTGATTTAATAATTTATTTTTAAATAAAATGTTGTTTTTGATTGCGGATATCTTATACTATACATATTATAAATGTTAAAGTTTGTATGTTTGGATGTTTGATAATCAATCACGTAAAAAATTGCTATACCAATTTGGATTTGGACTCGGATATAAGATGACCTGGAATAGCACATAGAATACTTTTATCCTAATGCAGCATCGGCAGCTAGTCTCGTATAAATGTTAAGTGACTGTTTATATGTACGAGTTGTTTTATTTGCATACTAGCTGTTACCCGCGGCTTTGCTCGCGCATATTTACTTTAGAACTTATTTAACCTTTCTTTATTTTATTAAAAATCTCTACATTGCCGGGTGGGCCGCTAGTACGTTAAAAATAATATTTACATATTCATCTTAATTATTTATATACGACATTTTTGTTATTATAATGTAAGTAAAAAACGTAAGAGTTGAACTTCCTATAACTTCTAAATTTTCTATACCTAAATCATAACTAACTATACCTCAAACTAAAAATACCTATTAGTAACACACGTATCGAAAAAACTAACGTAATTATAAAAGAAGTTTATAATTAACAGGAAATATCTAATCTAAAATTACCTTTGGCAATAATATTATATGTACTAAACTATACTCCAAACTAAATATACGTATCTATTAGGATTTCTGTGTATGTAACACACCTATGTAACCTCCTAATGTAACTATATTAAAAAAATCTGTGAGCTGGTTGACCCTACAGGCCACCTGAAACTTCCCGCTAAATTTAAGTATTTTAACCACAAAGAAAAAACTATGCCTAAGAATACAGTATTGATTTAAAAAAAAGTTTTTTTTTAAATGATACTTAGTTATTCAGTATTTGAAAAGATGTATATTTTTTCAAAATCATCAACGAATCATCTTCCGAATAACAATTTTTTAGTTCTAAATTGTTTTATTGGAATTTTTATACGAGGGTCAATAAAATTTTCAGAAGCCGATATCGCATTAGCAACTAACCTATTGTGTTTCAAATGTCTATGGGCATTATTCGCTCGTACGTCTACAGATACTATAACTAAACAAATGTTCGTTTACATAATACTGCAAAAAAAAAACAGAAAAACTGAAACCTAATTCAAAACGAGAATTCTACGAAAAGCTAAACTTATTTCTAGGAAATTAATGCGTTTCCTTACTATCTTGTCGATACATTACATAATAAGTCTGAAAAAAAATCATGTCTGTTATCATGTAATAATCTATGAACTTTATAACGTAGTCATAGTCACCATTGCAGTAAATTTCCTATTTCAGTATATTTTAAATCTATTAGACTATGCAAACTAAATGTATCAATATCAAGCGTCAAATACTACATGGCTATAAACCCACAGTTTGCCTATATGTGTAGGTTCTGTGTAATAGAACCAATAACCTATAACGTTTGAAATATAAATAAATTATTTTAATGGTCATTATTTGTTTTATTGATATATAAATGTTCTACGCAAAAACAGATTTTCGACAAGAATTTTTTTTATGTAAATTTTACAAACCCTTAAAATACTACCTCAATGCATAAAAATATTTATATTCGACTCCACGTGTGCCTTGTCCTACCGGCTAACTTAAGTCAAAAATTTTATTTTTTTTGTACATTGTTTTTCAAAAATGACTTTAAATCTTGGGTTTAAGGTTGAATATGCAAAAACACGTTTGTGCCATAACTATAAACTTTTTAGACTGAATTAGCGACAGTTTTGAGTGTCAGTTTTGTTCGGAACTGTGTATCTTGGGTATTTTATATCAATGAGCTGCAGCATGCAGCCCGCTTCATTTCACATTTTTTAGCGAATCCCGCGGGATCACCGAATTTTTCTGGGATAAAATGTGCTATTATAGGTCATCATCTACCTGTGTGCCAAATTTCATTTAAATCCGTTTCGTAGTTTTTTAGTGATTGAGTAACAAACATCCATCCAAGCAACCAAATTTTCGCATTTATAATATTACTAGCTGCAGCGTGCAGCCCGCTGCATTATAACTGTTTTTTGTGAATCCCGCGGGATCACCATTTTTTTCCAGGATAAAAAGTATCCTATGTGCTATTGCTATCTGTGTGCCAAGTTTGATTCAAATCCATTCAGTAGTTTTTGCGTGATTAAGTAACAAACATCCATCCAAACATCCATTCAAACATCCAAACTTTCGCATTTATAATATTAATACAGATTAATAATTAATGATGTAGATGTGTGTAACGCAATCTGTACTAATATTATAAAATTGTAGAGTTTGTTTGTTTGTTCGCTTGGTTGTACGCGGTAATATCGAAAACTGTTGAACCGATTTAAATAATTATTTTTGAGTTGGATAGCTTGTTTATCGAGGAAGGTTATAGGCTATAAAACATCTTGCTACGACCAGTAGGAGCGGAGTAAACAAAGTCCGCGCGGACGAAGTCGCGGGCAACAGCTAGTATAGAATATAAGAAGATTATATCCTTATTTATATCCTTCCAAATAGCGACAACCAAACCTGAAGATAAAGTGATCACTGTGATAAAGTCATGTCCTGTCGGAACATATTTTGTTCGATAAAGTTATCTTGCTGTTTTTTTTTTTCAAAATTCTATTTATTCCGGAAAAATAATTTGTTTTCGTGGGATTCAACAAAAACTTTTATAAAAAGCGGGCTGCATGGTATAAAATTGCAAAGGTCAAGGTCTGTGTATTCTATCCGTTACCATTTTACGGCTAAACTGCTCAACTGATTTTGATGAAATTTGGCATGAAGATAGTAAAGTCATAGGTCAAACAAAAGTTTACTGTTTTCAAAAACCAATCCTCCAAGTCGTTGAAATAGGGGATGACATTTACTCGCGGATGAAACTGTGCGTGTCTTATAAATTCAATATACGTTTTTATTAATCTGGGGAATTACATCCACCAAAATATTAAATCTATTTTAATTTAGTTGCTTTGCCCCAAAATTGTTTAAGATTCACAAAAAAATTGTTCAACTATTTTAGGAACATTATCACTTTATCATTTGAGGAAAGGGATATTAAAACCTTCCACCGATCCAATCAATTTGAAATGTGAAATTCTGACATTTTGACAACTTCACAAGGAAAAAATGACCTTGATCTGGTACTCCAACTGCAACATGATCTCAAATGGGCAGGATATAAATTCTTAAAATACAGTAGAGATTATATTTTTCTTAAAGAAAAGGTTATCATAGAAGAGTGCATAATATTTATTTAACGCAGTAAAACTGCTGCATCCTCTCATAAACTTGTGTGTATATCCGAAACCCTGCATCAGATTCTCATCAAATTAAAATGGAACTATACGGGGAATAGCGAAATTTTAAACAGTTCGAGTAAGCGCCTTTGTATTTGCCGACATTTTTTGGCCATTATTGTTGTTGCCATATTAATATATAAAACATTAATTAAGATTAATTACTTTGTTCAGGCAAATTCATCTAAGCAGATATAAATGTTAGCTGATCAAAATAATAACATACATGTATTATAATTTACATTTAGCTACCTGAAATACCTTCGACGATGAGACAGGATTTTTATTACACACCATATATTTATAAACTCAAACGACTACCTCTAGATATTTTAAAAAATGTAAAGGATAATAATTTTAAAATTTGAAGTGAGTTAGTAAATTAATCGGTGAATAATTTCGAAACTCACTTTCTGTGTAAGAGCATTGAGAGTGTGTTCCATCAATTATATATTTAGAGATGCGTGCTGTAAAATTAAATGAAAAATTGTTTAAAAATTATACAGACATTTATTGTATTATTCAATTATTGTTTGAAAAGTTTTTAATTTATTCCTTTGTGATTTCGCGTGAAAGTAGTAAAAGCCATACCGTGAAAATTTACTGTCCATGTTAATTATATCACAAAACGCACATTATGCGAAGTTCTTTCCACTGTTGATTTTGTTATGTGCCGACGAGAAATTTTTTATTTATATTAATTGTTATGTGCCGATGAGAATTTTTTTATTATTATTAACACTGTTTTTTGAAAAAAATTAATAAATTTGTGGGACGCTTAAGTTTTGATACAAAATATGATACGGAAGGATTTTATTATACCTCGAGTTATTTTGTTCAATTAATATCATTATTTTTAATAAATTCAGTCCAATTCTTAATTAAATTTTGCGTTTTGGTCAGCAATTCTTTCCAGAAGCTCCAGTATATCACGGTTAACGGTTTGTTAAATGGCAAGGCAGTTTGTGTTCCCCTTGCCTGCATTTATCATAAACACGCTACATCTACCCGCTTACGCTTAAAATACCCATGTTTTTAAAAGTTATGGAAGGTTTCTATTATACCTCGAGTTACTTTGTTTAATTAATATCATTGTTTTTAATAAATTCAATCCAATTCTAAATTAAATTTTGCATTTTGGTCAGCAATTCTTTCCGGAAGCTCCAGTATATCACGATTAACGGTTTGTTAAATGGCAAGGCAGTTTGTGTTCCCCTTGCCTGCATTTATCATAAACGCGCTACACCTACTCGCTTACGCTTAAAATACCCATGTTTTTAAAAGTTATTGTTTTGTCGTATTAACTGTTTTATATTATACATATTAATTGGTCACGGCTGTGCTCGTAACGTTTTCTCTTAAAAAGTTAAAATTCAAAATCTTTGTCTTACAAAACGCTTACATTACATAAACAGATTTATGCTAAATATCCAACCCGATCTATCCTATATAATTTAACCTGTGTATTGTATCCGTCATAGATCTTCTCTTATTATTATAACTTCGATATAGTTTTTTTTATATCATAAGATAGCAAACAAGCAGATGAGTCTCCTGATGGAAAGAGTCAACCATCGCCTATAGACACCAAAGATGTTAATGGTGCGGTGCTAGCTTGTGACGAGGTCTAATGCCACATGCATAAGTTAACCGGCTACCTTACCCTCTAAACCGGAACACGACATCGACAAGCACTGACGCTATTGCGGCAGGAATAGGCAAGGCGGTGGTACCAGACCCGGGCGAGACAATGCAGAACTCTACCGTCAATTAATACCGCAAGTTAAATCATTTACTAATATAATAGTCTGAAATAGTTTAGTCAAATAATACAACACGTTCTGATGCCAAAGGTATATTAACTCCATATTTATATAATATAATAATAATAATAGATAAACATTAACAATCTTCCTTCAAATTGAAGAGTCTCGTATTAAAATGGCTTAGAGTTTGTTTCCTATGGAATGGAAGTTGCTGTACTGTTAGAATCAAATGAGTATTATATAATAACTCGATATTAGGGTAAGCGGCGGTCGGAGAAAGGACCAACATTATGTCCGTATAAGGTGTGAGTATTTTGACTCATCGAAAATAAACACCGTATATACAAGGCAGCCATTTGTAATACAACGTTTTATCGGTAAAGCTCGTGTTATATTAATTCTTAATAAATGTATTTTTATTGTTTGTATATTTTATTAACTGTACTGAGCAACTCGCTGCGCTATATACATTTTTTGGTAAATCCCACGGAAACAAATAACTTCTTCGAAATAAAAAGTAACCTATGTGCTATTCCAGATTATCATCTACCTGTGTGCCAAATTTCATTGAAATCGGTCAAGCTGTTTATCCGTGAATGAGAAACAAACATACATCGATCCAATTATATATATATATGTATATATATATATATATATATATATATATATATATGGGTAATTCCAGCCAAATTCCGAAATTTGAGTTTCAAAAATTAATGAAAATTATATATATATATATATATATATATATATATATATATATATATATATATATATATATATATATATATATATATATATATATATATATATATAAATGGCTGACCCGGCAAACGTTGTTCTGCCTTTTTAACTACTTTAATTTTTTTTCTATATTTTCTTTCTTTCTCACCTTTTAAACCTTCCCTGGACTTTAACAATTAATTTAAAACCAAAATTAGCCAAATCGGTTCAGTCGTTCTCGAGTTTTAGCGAGACTAACGAACAGCAATTGATTTTTATATATATAGATGAGCGTAGTGTAGCATTGTTTGTTGTGATAGTGATTTTATTTATTTTGAACGTCTTGTAGCATTATTTGTTGTGATGGTGGTTTTATTCATTATGAGCGTCTCGTAGCATTATTTGTTGTGATAGTGCTTTTTATTTATTATAAGCTTAGCGTATCATTATTTATTGTGACAGTGGTTGTATTTATTATGGACATCTCGAAGCATTATTTGTTGTGATATATTTTTTTTATATTATAAGATAGCAAACATACAGATGGGTTTCCTGATGAAAAGAGTCAACCATCGCTTATAGACATCAAAGATTAATTTTGCGTTGCTATCTTGTGGCGAAGTCTAATGCCGCATGCATAAGTTTACCGGCTACCTTACCCTCCAACCCGAAATACGACAGTGATTAGAACTGCCGCTATTGCGGCAAGAATTGGTAAGGCGGTGGTACGACACCTGGGCGAGAAAATGTAGAACTCTACGATGTACTCCTACGACATACATTTAATACGAACATACAACAGTCATATTCGAATCTTTAAATGTAAATAAGACAATTGGGCTACTAACATTTTTATTTAATTTTTGGTTCCACTTATTGAAAAGGATATAATTTATAAGAAATTATGGCCTAATTATCATAAATTTACATCAGATAATATATAAATGTTGAAGATGTTATTTTATCCTCAATTTACATCAGAACGAATTAAACAAAAATAATACTATGTGATGTTAAGCTAAGATTGAATACTTCCTATTACTTTTTTAAGCAATCTTTTTTCTCATTATCCTGTAGTAAAGTTCACTGAACCGCTGTCATTATATTTTGATGCGACAGAAGCAAACCCCTGTCACAGCTCTGAAATGTAATAAACACTCTGGACGAAAAGGGCAAAGACGTCTAGTGGTACTGTTATTTGCGTAGGAGAGTGTCCGGAGATAACATGCTTAGACATTCAAAGCTTATCTAAATTAATAATGTAGCTTAGAGTAAATAGGTGACTTAATAGACCTAACTCTAGTAGAGGTTTATATTATACCAGCTGTAATTCGCGAGTCCGTTCTCATCACCCAAAACCATTAAATCCTTTAGCACAATTGTGTAAGTCTGGTTGGTGCAATTTCCTAACGGTATTTTTTTTATATCATAAGATAGCAAACAAGCAGATGGGTCTCCTGACGGAAAGAGTCAACCATCGCCTATAGACACCAAAGATGTTAATGCTGCGTTGCTATCTTGTGGCGAGGTCTAATGCCACATGCATAAGTTTACCGGCTACCTTACCCTCCAAACCGGAACACGACAGCGACAAGCACTGACGCTATTGCGGCAGGAATAGGTAAGGCGGTGGTACTAGACCCGGGCGAGACAGTGCAGAACTCTACCACCTAGTAGATTAAATTAAAATGGTTCTAGTGGTTTTGAGTTTACTCGATACAAAATACAAATTCTTTTTTGCTTTGTGATCGATTCCGACGATTATATATTTTTATTGGCCTCTGAGGTCTAGTGGTCCGGTATCGTTGTTGACCACATGACGTCCGAGGTTCGGTTTCCTAATAAAAACAATGTTGCCCAGGATTAAATAAGTGTCTGGTTGGCGATAAGCTTGCCAACGATTACTTTGTGGGACTAAGTATCTCCGGAGATACGGGCGTGAAAATACTTTTTATTGGCTTCAAAGTAAGGTTACTGGTTCAAATTCGTCCGTGTTGAAATTTTTCTTTAGTCTGTTATTAAATTTTACTTTTGGTACTAAAGCACATTATATCTACTTAGAATTACAAATGCTGTCTGTTTATAATAATAGTACCTAATACTACTACTATATCAAGGAATATAAATATAATATTTAACAATTCGATAAATTTTTAAAGGCTATAGATAATCATCGCCAATGGTTATCAAAAAGAATAACTAAGCGTTATTATCATTATGGCTGAGATATAAGCTTGTTTATGTATATGTATATTCTATGTATAGCGAAACTATAAAAGTTTCTGATTAAATATGGAGCCCTAAAAGCCTTCCATCCAATGTTATTACCACAGCCCTACTGCAGATACTAAAATTATATAAATCTACTGGAAGATTGGGATTTTCTGTCATTTTACAAATTACACATAGCACTAATCCTTCAAAAGCCCTGAGACTAAGGTTGTTTTGATCAAATAAATCAGTCTAAACTTAAAAGATTTAGTTTCTTCAATAATTTTTAAGAAAAACTTTCGACGATGTTTAATTTTATGGACCGGAGTCCCTATGCAGTCGTAATTTATGGTTCTATTTGCATATTTTTAAAAAAACTATAACTTTTTTATTGATTTTAAGTAATTTAATTTTTGGTATCTCTCTAAACACCATTGTTCTGAAACAAACTGAACAGCTTTCATATTCTGCAAGATCTGAGAGTATCAGTCTAATTAATATTTTCAACTAGCTGTTGCCGGCGACTTCGTCCGCGCGGACTTCGTTTACTTCGCACAGCACCTCCCCCGTAGGTGACAGCGTGATAATATGTAGCCTATATGTTGACCCGACCTGTTAGTAATATTTATGCAAAATTTGAAGTAAATCCATGCAGTACTTTTTGAGTTTACCCCGGACATACATACAGACAAACAGACAAACAGGCAAACAGACAAACAGACAAACAGACATACAGACATACAGACAAACAGACAAAAATTCTAAAAACTATATTTTTGGTTTTGATATCAATTGTAGATCACGCCCCAAATATTCTTTAAAAAAAATATTCAATGTAGAGTTTTGACTTTCCTACGATTTTATTATATGTATAGATATGAAACCGTGTAGGTTTGGATGTTTGTTAAGAAATTCTGCTCCAAGTTAAGTAGGTAAACTATTTACCTACTTGTTGTTTTGCTTTAGAAGCTATTTAAGAATAGTTAGATATTTTATGTAACTTTCAGACTTAATATAGCTTACCTAAATTTAAATAAACATTTAATCAGTTCGTAACCTTAAAAAACTGGGTTGAATGGCGTAAACTAAATCAAAATCTATTGATTCATTCGGGAGTTTGCATTAACGAAAAACCGGCCAAGAGCGAGTTGGACTCACGCACGAAGGACTTAGCACCATCACAGCAAAAAAAAACGAAAATAAAACACATTTATTATATGAGGACCCCCTAAATATTTTCATTTTTTTATTTTTAGTATAATTTGTGAAAATTTCAACTTTCTAGCTATCAATTCAGTTTATGAGATACAGACTGGTGACAGACGGACGGACAGACAGCGGAGGCTTAGAATAGGGTTCCATTTTACCTTTTAAGTACGGAACCCTAAAAACTAACTAAAAATAACTTCTAAAAATTTCTCAACTGGTCCGTTTTATACTTCCTACAATATTATAGAACTCAAAAACTTTCGTCAAATGCCATATTTTGAAGTTCAAAATCGAATCAAATATTCTATAATTACAGTTTTTCTGTAATTATAGAATATTGGATACTAACCTAACCTAACCAAAGGATGCTTATAAAACAGAAAGGTGGTTTGATGGTAAATCTACACATTTACCATCACACCACGTTTTTTGAAATGAAATTTCATTAGGATCGTTAGGATTTGAATCTAAAAAGCAGAAATGCGTCCCGATAGAGAAACAAACACATAGGATTAAGCTAGTGAGAGAATGAGATGGAATACAATACACAATATTTTATATAAAAAATGATTTTTTACTGCAAGTTTTTCCTTTTAAAATTCGAAAAACCTTTTTCCTCGACTTCTTAAATTTATCTCCATCTCATTCTCTCTTTCCTTGTTTCCTTCTTCAACAAAAAGTTTAACTTCTACTGCGTGTGAAAACGCACTCGATTGTTTTTATTTAGAATTATTTTAATTTATGTTTTGTTGTGAAGGAATGTAAAATGACCAATTTATTACTAAAACTGTGAAGCTCAACTAGTTAATTAAATTAAATAAATATTTAAGTTATCAAAACCAATAAACATTTGAATAATAATTCAAAAGCACTCTGCTAATTGGGAGCCATTCAAGTCAATTTGTTCTTCCTTTAACTTTGTCAGTGTTCTTAAAATGATGTTATAAACGAATTTGATCTGTACCTTCATAAAATTAAGCCCTTTTATTGCCTAATTTTAGTATATGACAGGTTGTTGCCCTGATGAGTTAATTTCTGGAGCCCTTTTCCCATTAAGTTGAAAGTTTTCCGGACCCTGTATTTTTTGTGTATAAAATTTCCCTTCGGGTTAATCATTCCAAATAATTCATATTAATATTCACTAATACCTAATAGTAGCGTCTCGCCTGGGTTTGATTCCTGCCGCAATATCGTCTATGCTTGTCACTGTCGTATTCCAGTTGTGAGGGTAAGGTAGCCAATACCATATGGAAGTGGCATTATATCCACCACAAGGTAGGTACACGTATACAGTGAGTACTTAATAAATATTCAGTCCGATCGTTAAAGACTTTGTTTGGAAGCTTAATACAATCTTACACCGGGTGATCAGTAAAAATCTGTACAAAGTGAAGGACACGATAGTTAACGGTCATCTGTAACCAATAAAAATATTACTAAACCTTGTAGTAAACCTCAAGGAAATTAGTGTAGTAATATTCAAAAAATACGGTCATCGTGCGTCATCGTGCCTTGAACTACAAATTGCTGTGGCGGCAAATAGCTTTTTGTAAACAATAAACTACAATTTCTACAATGCGGGGTGTCCTTACTCCGCAGTAAACGTTTCTACTAAATAAGATCTACTTACCTATTTTTCACGTTCTCGGTATCAGAATATCTATTTTTTTACGTATTTGGTATAAATGTTTATTTTAAAAAATATAATTATTTCTTTTTTTAAGGTTCCGTACCCAAAGGTTAAAAAGGGATCCTATTGCTATGAAACCGCCAACCGTCCATCCGTCTGTCTGTCTGTCTCAGGCGTCACCATGCCATAACTCATGAGCGACAAATACTAGTAAAAGAATAAAATAAATATTTAAGGGGCTCTCATACAGCAAACGTGATTCTTTTGCAATATTTTTTCACGATCTTAATAGCGACAATTGATAGCCGCTTGAAACATTCTGTGAATATGCTGACGATGATGATAATTCTATTAAAAAAATGCTGACGCATCAAAATAACTTGTAAAAAGTTTTATTGAATAAAGTACTTATGATTTTTGATAAATATATGCATTAGTTTTTCTCCTTGTTTAAACCCCTTGTCTCAGGTTCAATTTCTAAATCGGGCAAATTAAATTGGAACCGGAGCTTCTGAACACGTCGGGTTACCCAGCCAACTCAATTTCTCGTAAGGTGTAATAATGTCTGGGTTTTACTATTTACAGTGCAAATACTTTCCCGTCAGACGTTTACTTTACTTCAAGACCTAGGTGGAAGACCGGTCCATGTGTTCAAAATACTTATAATTAGTGTGAACTGTTTATAATTCATGAAAATGTTGTATTAGTAAAGCAAGCAGAAGAATATCTATTCTAATTTCTAACTAATTTCTAGATACACCAGTTGATTTTGTAGAATTTATAATGTGTATGTGTTAGCCACATCCATGCTCTTATAACCTTATGCTTATTTACTCGGATAAGCAAAAGAAAGTTTTTTTTGGGTTTTTTGAACAAAGTCGCGATAACAGTTAGTTTTTATGTCTATTTAGGAACACATGCACATATACACACACACACATACACACACACATACACACACAGAGAGAGAGAAAGAGATAGAGAGAGAGAGAGAGAGAGATACACATCTTTACGCGAAAATCCTTAAGTAGCAGATCGACGGGCGAGCCTATACCGCGGCCTTTATGGTCTAAGAGCACTCGACACTAAACTTATGGCCAATAGATCAGGACCCTTAAGGTCCTGATCGACGAGCGACCCTATACCGCGGTCTTATGGCTCGTCGGTAAAGTTCGCCCGTGTATCAACACAATACCGTGGTTTTATGTAGTGCAATTGGCCATAAGTTTTGTGTCGAGGGCTCTTAGACCATTAAGACCGCGGTATAGGCTCGCCCGTCTATCAGCACCTTTACGTAATAGACCCTGGGTACCGATACCTGCATCCGTACACATTCGTCTTACATAACTGTTAGTCATTTAAATAATTAAAACAGAAAACGATGACGTTTCATTAGACTCCTTTAGGTGTAATATTTACCCTGGCGCCATCTTGATAAGTCATGTGAGAAGATCCCAAAAGATCAAGTTTTATCTTCGCAATTACGGTAAAATGAATGGATGAACAATATTCCCAGGTGAATGAATTCTTAACAGGCAACAAACGTAACGAATGACTTCACGAAAATAGCGAAACTCCGAGTTACTTTGCAATAAAGTAATTATGGCGCTTGAGATATAAAGCGTGCGACATTTTACCATTCATTTTAATTTTTATGACAATCGTATAACGTATTATTTGATGGTCTTGCTGGTTTGGTTGTTAGTTTGTTTGTCTGCTGAAGGTCAGCTTTGTGGTTTTAATCCTATTCGGTGTTTTTGGTTGTTCATTTATAGGTGGCAGTCTAAGGTATATAAATATCTCAACCTAGTTAATTTGTTTTAGCACATCATTTAAAATTAAAATAAAAAGTAATTCACTTTGACTTTGACAAGGACTATTCTTCTGTTTTGATACCTGTTTGTTCTCTGAATCACACCGGTCAACTGCTTAGTCATGCTATTAGAGTATTTTATTATAATTACGTTAGGTTTTTATATATACCTATAGGTACCAAAAAATATAAAAAAAACTATTCAATACTTGCGATTGGTCAATGCTTAAGTCAATTGGTTTAACACCAACGGTATTATACCTAAAACTGTTATACTTAAAATCACTTATATTCTTAAAATCAATGGACTGTAAACGAATTCTTAAAGTTTCCACAAAGGCCACTACATCTAAGTCGGGATTGCAACGGTCAATTGCCTTTGATACTATCTGTCAAAGCACTTAATTAATTAATATCGTCTTCGTCAATACAAGCGTGGATATAACTCATGAATTGGTATTTGAGGACCCGAATGAAGTGTTTCGAACAAGCTTAAATCAGATGGTAGTCTGAAAATAATATGTTTGTAAATTGTTAAAAAAGGTATTTATTAGGAATAGTTGCTTAAGCTTATGATTTATAGTATAAAGCTTATAATAAGCTTAATAATTTAGACTTGATTACCAAATTATTATTGAAAAATATGTTAATAGAGCCACAACAACTTTTTTATATCAAGGACGAATATTGTGGCCAATCAGATTCACAATCAAACATTTATCAATGAAATTGAATCACAGCCCGTTGATATTCTATTGAAATTTACTGTCTTATTGAAATGTGTAAATGTACTATCTTATTGAAATTTACGGTAAAAAAAGAAGTAATTTCACGCCCGTATCCCCGGGTCTGTAATTTATGGGTCTTCTGATGGAAAGGGTCTCTCAGAAAACCCATCAGAATATTTGCTTTCTTATGATATAAAAAAGATAACCTTCTCCTTTGAGAAGTCCAGAGAGATTCCAGATCATCTGTGTGCCAAATTTCATCCAAATTCGTTCAGTAGTTTTTGCGTGATTTAGTAACAAACATCGATCAATCCATCATCCATCTATCCAAACATCCAAACTTTCGCATTTGTTATATTAATATATAAGCAAATAATTAGCTTACTTTGGGGTTAGATCAGTAAGTGTAATTTGTCCCGTGAATATTTATTTATTATTTATTTTTTATTAATATTGACTAGCAATACCCATGCGAATAATTCGCACTAATTTAAAAATTAAAACCATCAAATGTGTGCATTGCTATACCTGTATAAATAATTAATTGACAAAAACCAAAGCAGTACTAATTTGTTTAGTTATTGATTCCGGTAGATCAAGCTAGATAGAAGATAATCAAAATCAAATAAATTCTATATAATTTATCTATAAATTATATAGAATTTATTTGATTTATTTGGAGCAATTGTGAGATTTTCTCTAGAAAGGGAGGCAAACATTTTTTAGCCTTGGCGTATTAATATATATATATATATATATATATATATATATATATATATATATATATATATATATATATATATATATATATATATAATTTTATGTTCCTATAAGTATCATTGACTAACACTTTGTCACTTGCAAATAATTTGTCCAGCGATATTACTGTTATAAATTACCAGCAATCACTCACGACTTCATTCGCGTGACTTAAAATCATTACTTCCTTTTGTTTAGTCGGATATAGAAGTAGCCCATACCACTCTTAAATAATGTAGCTTTCCAAAGATTTGTTTCCAAAGAAGAATTGTTAAAATCAGTCAAGTAGTTTTTGAGTTAAATCATAACAAACAAAAAATCAAATATTTCTTCTTATATTTTTTTTATGTCATATATGTCCTGATGGAAGAGTCAACCATCGCCTATAGACACCAAAAGTGTTAATGGTGCGTTGCTATCTAGTGCCGAGATCTAATGCCACATGCGTAAGTTTACCGGCTACCTTATCCTCCAAACCGGAACATGACAGTAACAAGCACTGACGCTATTGCGGCAGGAATAGGTAAGGCGGTGGTACCAGACCTGGGCGAGACAATGCAGAACTCTACCACCTAGTAGCCACGATGTTAGTGACTCGTATAGTCAATCGGTCGCCTTTTACGACCTGCCTGGCAGAACGGCAATTGGCCTATTCTTCAAAGGAGCCCGGGACCAACCAATTTAGATAATATTATAAGATTTTGTTGCAACAACATTAATTAATCCTTCTAAATATTACCTATTGGACAAACATATCAATGTATCAAACAAGTAATCTCGTTAGAAGGAACATCAAAAGGTATTTGTCAAGAGGTTTCAAAGTTTCTGTATCACCAATCAGTAAACTAGACCAAGCAATTGTTGACGAAAATATTCGAGATAACTTTGTTCCAACGTGGGTTAAATTGTTACTAAACTTTGACATGAAATAACCAGAGTTTGTTCATTAAAATCTAATTAACTAGTTTCACTGCAGAACTTGTGATGAAGCTTCGTGGGTATTTTGCCTATTTCTGCCGCAAAATCGCCAATGCTTGTGACTGTTGCGTTCCGATTTGGTTTGAAGGTAGCCGTAAATCCATGTATGTGACATTACTATCTCGCCATATAATTAGCATTACACCATTATCGTATTTCGTGTCTATAGACAATGGTTATATCTTTCTATCAAGAAAGTCATCTGCTTGTTTGCTATTCTATGATATAAAAAAGATGCTCTCCTAGAAAAAGATAAACAACAATGACAAAAGTTAGTTCCTTTATAACTTATAGAAACAAAAGCCTGCATGTGTCGATTTATCGGCTACCTTACATGACAGAACATTAATCCAAACGAGAACTAGCAGAGCTAAATCTCTCCTATGTTAGAACATGTAATTCTAATCTATTTATGATATATTATTTATACATGTAATAAAATCGTAGGAAAGTCAATGCACTATATATATACACTATACTATACTTCAAATTTTGCATGAATATTACTAACAGGTCGAGTCAACATATAGGCTACATATTATCATGCTATCACCTACGGGGGAGGAGCTGTGCGGAGTAGGCGAAGTCCACGCGAACGAAGTCACGGGCAACAGCTAGTCTATATTAATAGGTATTATAAACTCAAAGTTTATATGTTTGGATGTATGTATGGATGAATAGATGTTTCTTACTCTATCACGCAAAACCGCTAAACCGATTTCAATTAAATTTGGCACACATGTATATGATCTGGAATAACACAAAGGCTACTTTTTATCTCCTAAAAATTAGTTGATCCCGAGAGATTTACCAAAAAAACTATTACAATGGAGCGGCACGGGCAGTGGGCTGCACGATTCAGCTAGTTTATATATATTTATAATAAATGCCAAAATTTATAACAATGGATGAATTTGGATGAATGTTTGTTACTCTTTCACACAAAAACGGATGAATTGATTTGAATGAAAAGCATTCATATAGATAATAATCTGCAATAGCACATAAAATATTTTTTATCTCGGAAAAATAAGTTGTTTTCGTGGGATTCAATAAAAACTTTTGTAATGCAGCGGGCTGCAGTGAGCAGCTAGTATCTAATACTTTTATGTTGTAAAAGCTTATTCTCAGAAAGACAGATTAAACCGTGGTCCCACAAGCAATTTTTTTTTTATTAATAACAAGCTGAATTTTTGTGAACAGCTTCGTTTTGAAGAGACAACCATCTTTTCTATCGTCGAAAAATCTCGAATTGGGTAACTAACAAAGCTATGGAGCTTTGAAAATTTTGATTCGGTGAAGTAACAATAATTATTTTTCGACTTTAATCATTTGATTACATTATGAAAAACACGATGAAACTTTTGTCCTACGATGGTATTTCTGACGAGTCATCCACTCTAAAGTTTCAAAGTTTTTATGAGACGTTTAAATTGATATTAATCTATTTAAATATATAACCTGAATTTTTCACCACAGCTTGTTAATTTTATTATTGTAGTTCAAGGGTAACTTTGTCCTACACGCAAAGTGGAAACTTTTCTTAGTCCGACGCTCAACTTTTTTATCTATCTTTATTAGTTACCCAATTCGAGATTCTCCGAAGATAGAAAATATGGGTGTCTCGTCAAAACGAAGCTGTTATTAATAAAAATTATATAATAATAATTATATAAGCTGTTATTAATAAAAAAGAGGTTGCTCGTGGGATCACGGTTTAGGTGGTATATTCTATGTGAGAAGCCAGGATAGACACGAGTAAAAAAGCAAAGTATACTTCTTTCTTAAAGTATACTTCACTCTAAGTTATTTTATTAATTGTGACTAAATGAAATCAAGAAAATGCAAAATCAAAAATACTGTTAATTGAAGCAACCAAGCAACTAACTAATTAGACTTTGGAACAAGCCGAATAAACCGTAGATAGAAGTCTAGATTTTCATTGAAGTTATCAACAAACATTGTCTGTTTGTTGCAAACGGATGAATTAATTCCATGTCAGTGGACAGCTTTTATTGAATTTACGTAACTTACTTTAAATGTATTTTACTTTAGCACAGTCCGCAACATATGAACATTGAACAGCGCTGGGCCGGATTCATCATTCATCACATTGAAGTCCCTAATACACGGTTTGGGGCCCTGTACCTTTTTATGATTTCAAAATTAATATTAAGTAATTGTGCATTTATAATGCATTTAAACTTTGATCAACATTGTAAAGTAAAGATTTTTCTTCGACATTTCTGAACCCTGTATTATCTTGTGTTACTCTTGTTATCTTTTTCAGAGCTGCGGATCCCTAGTGAATGCGGGGCTCCTAGGCGGTAGCCTACACTACTTTATGCGTAATTGAGCGTCGGTACGTAGTTCAGATGTGGCGAACCAATGGTACGCGACGTAATATTTTGATCACCACAGTTTATTATAAAATATTATATTACGAATTAATGCGTATAAATTAATGCGTGTGTTATATTACGATAAAAAGTTAACATCTTAAAACCCTATTTATTTATATATATTAAATACTGTTTTGTTCATTTTGTCGTCGGATCTACAATAACAGAGTTAAACTTTTTTTTTTTATGTCATGAGATAGCAAACAAGCAGATGGGTCTCCTGATGGAAAGAGTCAACCATCGCCTATAGACACCAAAGATGTTAATGGTGCGTTGCTATCTTGTGGCGAGGTCTAATGCCACATGCATAAGTTTACCGGCTACCTTACCCTCCAAACCGGAACACGACAGCGACAAGCACTGACGCTATTGCGGCAGGAATAGGTAAGGCGGTGGTACCAGACCCGGGCGAGACAATCCAGAACTCTACCACCTAGTAGCCACGATGGTAGTGACTCGATAGCCAATCGGTCGCCTTTTACGACCTGCCTGGCAGAACGGCAGTTGGCCTATTCTACAAAGGAGGCCGGAACCAACACGGCGAAACTATTGTGTTTTTATTTGAATTATGCGTATAACTAAAACACATTAATTAAGTAAATAGATCTGCGTTCCCAAAGTCTTAAGTATTTGAAGGCACGTCTATTTTAACTTTTTTTTAAAAAAAGTGATACGTTGATAAGTATATAAAGGTTAACTACCTCTGACGTAGTTTATTATCCCCGGAACATCTTTTTATAAAGTAGCTTGCAAGATGGCAATAAAGTCTAAACGTTTTCCTGCTATCGCGATTTGCCTAAGCTCGTTGCTACCGTTACCTATTCTTACCTCGAAAATATAACGTTTTTAACTGTTATACTAAAAACCTACAACAGTTATTTGCTCAGAATAATGGTGTGTGGGTCGCGAGGCTTAATTTTTAGGGCATCAGAAAAAACTTTTTAGGCGCGTCAATTTGTTGTATCTAAAAAAAATTTAACAGAACAAAGTACTTCGGATTTCTAATTAACTTGTTCACTATCCTTTGTTATAAAATTGTATTGTGTTTAAGCGTAGGCGTAAAAGTTGTAATTCGATCGATCATACTTTATTAATGAGAGTTCTGTAAATTTTAACATTTAAGAAAATTGAAGACCAAATTCCATGGTTTGATTTAGAACCCTGACATTTGATCTTCAATTTACATCACAATCACATTAAATTATGATCTAGTATTTATACAAATAATACCTTTGTACTCACTATGTGGCATTTTGGTTATTTACCGTCAGTCTTTGAGTACTAAACCAACTTTAATACCTACTCAAAGACGACAGTAAAAAGTAACGACAAACACCAAAAAATATATTATCACTAGGTTTACTCACACTTCCACGCAGTATACGATTTATGCTTTAAACTACCTTACCCGGCAAACATAGTTTTACCAAACAAATTACTTTGTACTCGAGAGGTGGGGGGGTTGATTGAGATAGAAACTATTCTATCTTTTGAGTTGGATCAAACAGTATATATCTACAAAATTTCATCAAAATCGGTTCAGTAGCTTAGGAGTCCATCGTGGACTAACAACGTGCCGCGTAATTATATATATTTGCTGAGCCGGCAAACGTTGTTTTGCCATACAAATTACTTGTATTAAATATTTTTGTGAGGGTGATTAAGAGGGGGATTTATTGAAATCAAAACTATCATATCTTTTACGTTGCGCCAAACTAATTATATATAGATAATATCGCTAGATCCTTGCCAGAAATAAAAGCCGAACCCCAATTGATTGCGCAGTCTGAGGCGCTAGGTACTCGAGCAACTGGGCGGTTAATAGTGTATATATATATATATATATATATACATAAATGCATACATACATACATATATGACGTTTCAAAATAACGTTAATATTATAAAAGAATCTAATTAGTATAAATGTTATATATCCGTCTGTATGTCTGTTATTTCCAGCTAATCTCCAAAACAGGTTAGACTAATAATTCTGACTGTCACTGTTACGTTCATTTATTTAGTTGATTTTATGGGAAGTATTTTTATTCTTATATTCTATATTATATTTTTATGGGAAGTATTATTATAAGTATTTTTAGAAGTTATATCACGTATTTATAAAATATGTCATAGATAGATATATTTTATTCAAAGTAAGTATTACAAGAATAATTTTTTTGGAAGTCAACTACAATAGGTCTCTATGATGGTATAACAAATTGTATCAGATTTGATATACCTATATCTATAGTACAAGAGTTACGAATACATTTTATAAGCATTAGAAAAGGGTATCAATGATTTGGATTATATGAGTTAAAAAAAGCTTAAAAATAAATCAATCATTACAGCATCTTAAGATTAATAATATCTATTAAGTATCTATTGATTATATGATTCAAACAAACATAATTTCAAACCATTAAATAAATGATACAAATCACATATTTTAAGTCATACTTAATATAATTTCATAAATTGTTAACTGCCTAAATTTCATCGTTCAAAACAATATTAACCCATCAAAACCCAGTGCGACATTTAAGCGCCGCACCGATTCTCGGTAGAATTCAGTTGGCACCCACGCGACGCTTAAGTGTCGCATTCCCATTTGATTTTCAACCTTCCACTACTAAAAATACAAACTACTTTATTATAACGAAGTTAAACGAAGTTAAACGAAGTTTTATAAGGATTTTTCTCGGAGGCTGAGAAGTTAAATTAATTAAAATTAATTATTAAAAATAACAAAAAATATTTACAAATTCCAGAGAAGCTAACTTTTAATTATACCTGCGTTAACATAACGCGTAATCATCTTTTTTAATTTTTGTCAACACACACTGCATTCAGTGAAAAAGTGACATTACTATAAATTAAATCAACATTATAAGCTAGCAACTGAGCAATCACATCTTTATCTCGACTATTTAAATATGTAGTGTGTTTTGATATAAAACACCTTTTGATAAATTTATTAATATCAAAGAACATAATTTGATCACTATACTGGCAAGTTACATTATACAAAGTAATTTGTATCTAAAATATATTATAACCCCTGTAAGCACCAGATGATAATTATCTTTTTAAACATCTTTGAAGGTGCCTCGTGTGTTATGTGGGTTACTGAACTTCAGAGGCATTAAGTAGTCATGTCACGGAAATGTTTTCGTTCGATGTTTGATGTTACATCTTGTGTTTCTAATTGGATTTTAGACGTGTAAGATGTATATTAAGAGCAATATGTCAGTGAAAGTAATTAGTCACTGGGTCATTTAGTGGTGTTTTTAAATTCCCGCTACGTAGGTATGTAGATAAGTTACTGATTTTGCCCCGATTTTCGAAAATCGAGTTTACCAGATCTCCACGTTTTGAGGTCCTAGAAACATTTTCCGACTATTTTCGCGATGACGTCATTATGTCTGTATGTGTGTGTGTGTGTATGTGTGTATGTAAACACCTCATAACTTTTGAACGGCTGAACCGATCGAAACGCAGTTGACGGCATTTAATTGGATTTCGCTCAACTTAGACTTCTTGAAAATTTGAACCAAGTCGGCCCCGGAAATTTTGAGAAATGTCAAAAAAACCTCAAAAAAAATTAGGTGAAACAGTATTTTTTTAATATAACTTTCAGATTAATGTGCCGATTGAATACAAAAACTAATTAGCTCTATTCCTCATAAGACTACGTCTAATGCATAAATTGCATCAAAATCGGTTTATCTGTTTGGGAGTTATCTCGACCGTTAGTTATACCGACCTGCATCGATTGCGCAGTCATGTTCGTTAACCACTCCAATAATGGAAATGGTTTTATCCAGTAAGTAATTAATATAATAACTTATATCAATACATTATTATCGTTGAAAGTGAGATATTAAACTCACTGTGGTATGCAGCCTAATTTACAAACAAATATCTATAACAATCTAAATCGAAATGTAACAAAATGGCGATGAGTATTTCCATCGCACAGAACTACACAGCTGCTTAACAGAAAGCCATATAATATCTTTATCCTATATCAAGAATACATAAAGTGTTTGTCCAAGCCCCTTTTGAAAAATAGACAATTTGTCTAAAAGGCGAACGAACTGCCGAAAGTGTTACTACCATAACAAACCCACCTAACGTTCTCTTGATAATAAACGATAACCATCTTTAGATTCCAAAGATGTTATTGGTGCTTTGCTATCAGTGTCCAAGTTACCACTACCTTACTCTTGAAACCTGAACACGTCAACGCAAGCACCGATGGTATCGCGGCAGAAATAGGTAAAGCGTTGGTACCAAACCTGTTGGACAAGACGATGCAGAACTCTACCACTTAGAATTCTTGTAGTTAATGACACATATTAGCTTTATGTTTATACGAGTTGCATAGCAGTAAGAAGGTTGATCTTATTTTTGACGCCATAAAATAGCAAACAATAAGATGGCTCACTTGATGGAAAGAGATAACCATCGCCTATAGAAACCAAAGATGTCAATGATACGTTGATATTATTGTAGGGGATTCTTAATGACACATGCATAAGTTTACCAGTTACCTCATGCTCCAAACCGGAACACGACAGCGAATAGATGAAACGATGGTACCAGACCTGGATGAGATAATACAGAACTCTTCCATCTAGTAGCCATGATGGTAGTGACTCGTACAAGCAAATGTCGCCTCTTACGAACTGCCTGGCAGAATGGCAGATGGCCTATTTTTCAAAAGAAGCCCAGATCAATACGGGGAAATCAACAGCTTATATCAGTATTTATATTCGAATTTCTTATGTCTGGTGAGCTGAAGGTCATTATACTACGCTATCGCCCGTTAAAAAAGAAAAGGCAGGAAAATATAAATTACCGTTCTGTTCGGACGTGGAATCGGATTCTTATTACGGTCTGACCGGGGGAAAGTTGTTGAGGCGAGAAAAAATCAATTCGACGTTTCAAAGTATAATCGTTGTGGCTAGATATAAAGTGGTACATTCACACAATGCAGCTGCCCATTTTAAATCGGAAATAAATCGATTAATGCCGGGTTCATATATATCATCCGTCATTCGTACAGTAATCATTAGCAACCAATTTCATAATAATGAGACGTTCGATTGGTAAGTTGTGTGTGATTTGTTAATTTCAAGTAGCAAAAGTTTTAGCTTACGCCTCGTACAAAATTTTATTATTCGTAATTAAAACAATACGTATTACTGGTACAGTAATTGAGCATTAATGCAATAGAGTACTAATTGATGTAAACCAATTTCAAAATCAAAATAATTCAATTTTATTTAAGTTAAAAATTAGATTATATGAATTAAATAACAAACCAACTTAGAATAAATGATAAACCAACTTAGATTAAAGAAATTGACGACATAGTTTCGTGTATAAATGTAAATATCACGAGATAGTTAATACTACAGGCCTAAAACATAGGCCATACGTTTAAAATCAATTCTTAGATGGCTGAAATAGCGACTAAAGGTTTGAAAAAAAAACACATTGTTAACATGTTACTACTTTACTACTCACGAGCAAAACTGCGTGGGTCAGCTAAAATCAATATTTTTATTCCTTTTTTATGCAAAAAATTTAGCAAAAAAGCAGAAAAAATAACCTACGCTATAGGAATTGATAAAAATTAAGGAATCGTGTCTGTTATCACTGCTTGACTGCCAACAAAGATACCAATAACATGAGAATCGGGTTACATCAATAAAAGAGTCGTTTAACACAAAAAACCTTTTAGTGGTAACAAAAGAGTTTCGATTCCACTGTGTTCCGACGTATCAATAAATCTGCGATGTAAAATCATTTTGTAAAACTCCTCAGTCCATTTATGTAAAGTATTTAATGTATAAAGAGAATTCGTTATAAAAATGTTGATTTTGTATGAAAATTAATATAAATATGATAAATTTTGATTGATAATTTACTCGTACCATCTTTATACGAAGAGTCATTCACTGAAATAGCTGGGAGGGTCATAAAATTCTCAGAAGCTGGCATCGGCAGGACTCATCAATTCATCTCAAAGTGTATTTATATAATCTTTTAAGCACTTGTAATGTTTTACTCCGTTTCGTTCATTAACGCGAACCGGCTTCGCGTTTTAACGCATTAACAGAGCAACAAACAATACTATAACAAAAGTTGATAATTTTAACTTTTATTAAACAGTTGTGATTTACAGTCCTTAAATTTATAATTATTAATATAGCACAGTTAGTATAAAACAGTACAAGTGTTATTTAAAGTAATACACGTTAACTTTATATACATACTAATTATTCCTTATTTTTCTAAGGAGACATTTTAGTCATTCAATATTACTATTTTCCGATAATTATTGCAGAATTCACTTACACAATACACTGAATCTAAATGACAATAAGGTATTATTGTATTGCTAGCAAGTTATACTAAGGTTATTAAAAGATACTGTGATTAATATTGAGAAAATTTACTGCGGACGAACGCACGGACGGACGTAGCGAATCTATAAGCGTTCCTAGTTTACTTCAGTATCCTAAATATAACACCCGAGTACTACACGAAAGCTATAAGAACCATAATCTAGTATAATAAGTTTTGATAACTTCGTTTTACTAGATAATCTAAACTAAGCGAGATTGTATATAGTAACTTACAATAGCCGTGGCTTAATAAACGTGACGGAATAAAGCAACTTTGTAATTTAAATGTAGCAAAACCTAGCCTTGCCTTACCTAATTATAAGCCCTATATTCCCTAGGTCCGCTAAGATACTTTCTAAATGTATTTAACCATAGCAAAAGTCATTAAAAAGTAGTTTTAAACAGAATGGTGCAAGCGTAGCTTAAGCCCTTAATGAATAATCATTTATGTAAGATTATTATATGCTAAGAACAAATTGTAGAATAAACCATAATTCTCATAATTTTATGTTATAATATATACCTCTAGCAATTATTTAAAAGAGGGACTAGTAGATATTTTCATGCCAAAATCCGAGGAAAATGCCACCTACCGACGCTATTGTGTATCAAGCCATCCAAGTACCCACTCAAATGACTAACTTACGGTGATTGACTTGTATATATAGTTCTTTCGTACTAGCATTGACAAATATAATATGACGTCTGATCATATCGTTGATTGAATCGTCCACAAAAAATATATATAGAAATCAACAAAACAACTGAAACATACGGACGGAAAACGGATACGACATAGGGACCTTCAAGAAAAGAGCTTACTCATTCTTAAAAGGTCGGCAACGCAACTGCAAGACCTCTGGTATTGCAGATGTCCATGGGCGGCGGTGATCACTTACCATCAGGTGCACCTCTTGCTCGTTTGCCCCCTCTTCTATAAAAAAAAAAATCTTCACAAAACTTTAGGGTAAAAAATCTTGCCTATAGAAAAAAAGGCTACTTATTTAACTGTATACATAAAGATTTTTCGTAATTCCTTATCGATCCCAGATTTAGAAAAAAATTAAACCAATCTAGAAATAACATTTTAACCAAATAAAATAAATTAAAATTGAAACCGTTTTTCTGTTTCTGATAGTCGATTCCAGTCGATTTGTTGTCTTTTAAATATTGTTACTGTACATTATTTAGACACGATTATTCAAAACTAAACATTCTGTCTAGTTACGGCTAGATATAGTTTTTTTTTACTTACTCTGAGTATATTTATAATACTTTGACAAAATTATTTAAATAAAAGAAATTACATACAATAATACCTACTAGATATAAAAAGAAAAATAAATAAAATCTATGGATATAGCAATCGATTAAACCATATTTAAAAAAAACAAGATATATAAAAAAATATACTCACGGACAAATATGTTGGACATCAAAGTAGCAGGCAGGCAGAAGACAATCACTAATATATCAGCCACGGCTAGATTCACGATGAAGAAGTTGGTCACAGTTCTCATGCGCGGCGAGCGGCAGACGACCGCGATCACAAAACAGTTGCCGATCAAACCGACCACGAACACCAGCAGGTAAGCGACACAGTACACCGCTGTCATAGCGCCACTGTGTCTATACATAAACTCATCGCTGATAACACCAAAGTCCGATTTATTCATTGTAATGTTCAGTTTTAGGGGATGGTGTTCCATTGGAGTTTCCATGTGCGTTGACAATGGTTCCATGTCCGGTAACACACTATTCTCTGGAATGAACTTTGTGTTCATTGCTTCCATGATGGAATTTGAGATAACATCAACTATGTGATTCCTGGGATGGTCACGAGTATGGGTCTTATGGCGCAAATGCCTTACGGCGTTGGTCGTCGAAAAGTTATAATAATCATCACTAAAGTCTGTTTGGACTCTAATTGGAGCCATTATAAATTAGGACATGGTATTAAGTCACTACAAAATAAAGTCACAAAAACCACCAAAAACTTTACGTAGTTAGAAAAGTATGAAAAGTTTTAGTTGCGCGTGTTCGTAGTGGATCTACGCGCGGCACGTCAGGCGGTTGAGCGCCGTCTAAACGTAGAGGCTCTACGGCGTAGGCTCAGAGTTTCGACGCATGTGCATTCCTATGACCTCTGAACGATTTTCTACGACTTAAAACTCTAGTACTTTGTAAATAGAGTACAAACTCTGTTGATATATGGTAAATAATATTTTTGTGTGTGAATTAAGAAGGTCGTTTTGCTCCCATCCGGGAGAGGTTAACATTCCGTGCTTTTGAATAAATAGCGCCAACCGTTTAATTAATTTTACGTTTGCATAATATGCTTTTGAGCTTTTACTTCCGGTATAAATTGAGCTTTTCTTTTCAATTATAAAGCTCAATAACGTCTACAAATTACTATTAATGATTTTATACAGATTTAAAGAAGATTTCTCTTTACAAATGTTTCTGCTGCTTCAATACTGCCACTTAAAGTATAAAGCTTTTAATTTATCAAAAATGTATCTATAAACATATCACTACATGTATTTCATCACACCCATAACACAAGCAAATAATTTGCTTACTTTAGGGTTAGATCAGTAAGTGTAATTTGTCCCGTGAATATTTATTTATTTATATGTATTTTGTGATTGTAATTCATTGTAATGTAAATAATGAAAAAATAGAAAAAGTCAATCCCGCTGAGTTTCTCAGTGTGTGGTTACGTTCCAATCCGGTACTATCTAATTATAAAAATGTCGACTTGTTAAAAGTGTCCGTAAAGGTTTATTTGAATAAAGTTTAAGTTTGTACTGTGATGAGAATGGGGGCTTCTTAGCGCGCTTCTTAATTCCAAAAATAAATGCTTATATAAAATATTTAATACTAGATACTATCAATATTATGGTAATTTAAAAATAGTAACAGAATTTATTTATATACATTTTAAATCTAAAATTAATCGCCTCTGTGGTCTCGTGGGTCGACGTTGGCGTTGACCACATGAGGTCCCGCGTTCCATTCCCGGTTTTATGTTGAAACTACTTTTCAATACATTTGTACTTTTATTCCACTATAAGTATCTACTAAATTATTTAAATTAATCGACCGGTTTCGCTTTTAAAGCATCTTCAGGACGTAATATTGTTTACTGTAATTAATTTAAATAATTTAGTGGATACTTATAGTGGAATAAAAGTACAAGTATATTGTAAAGTAATTTCAACGTAAAATAATGGAATTTTACAAAGTGCCGACGATTGAAAGTGTAAAATTTGTGTTTTTTTTAGTTTCCTGATAAAAACAATGTTGCCCCACGATTGGGCTAGCTACATATCACATTTGTGGGTATCTTCGGCTAATCGTGGGTGCACTTATTGTACCTCTACCTCTTCGGGGAAAATGGCGTGAAGATACTTTTAAATAAATAAGAATACAATACCGATTCCTCTGTGGAGTAGACAGAGTGGACTGAACGATTATAGAAGAATTCTGATTGATTGCGATCGATCAGAAGTCATCTATAAGCGTTCAGTCGAGACTAACCATTTTCCCGACCAGTCACCTATTCACCTACGTCACCTGCCGATATTTTATTTAAAAAAAAACGGTTTATAATATATCAGGTTTTATACACAAATCGTAAAACTTCAACTCAAGCTACGTTACCCTTTAACTGAAATACGTTAGTGACAAGCGCAGATCCTATTTTAATGCGAAAAGGTAAGGCATAGGCGTACCCCGTATTTGTAAAAACTGTAAAGTTGTATAAATTTAAAAAGGCTTTTTATTTAAGTACCGAATGACCTTTCGACAGCGCATGTTATGCAGGGTCGTGTAAGTGCAATGAAATAGCCTATTTTATGACGGGATAGCACAGTTGGATTTTATAACTGCCTTCCAGCCAAGGCAGTTCGTAAAAACAAACGACACGCATGACAAGTCGACTACTTTATTGTAGAGATACCACACACTACATTATTTAGTTACAAATAACATTACGTGCGAAACGTGGTACTTTTGAAATTTACTCATAAATGAAAATATTTATTACTTAGTAAGCATCTTCACGCCCGTATCCCCGAAAGGTAGGCAGAGGTACAACAAGTGCACCCACGATTAGCCGAAGATACTTGGTCCCACAATGTGATAGGTGGCCAGCCTATCGCCAACCGGGCACTTTCCAATCCCGGGCAATGTTGTTTTTATCGGAAAACTGAAAAAACATATTTTATAATTGCCCGACCCAGGAATTGAACCCGGGACCTCATGCGGTCAACTCCGACACCGGACCACTAGACCACAGAAGCGATTTTTATTACTTAATAACTAAAAATTTAAAAATGTTAACTTTGATCTAATAGGCAGAGATGGGTGACTGACCCATTGATCGCCATTGTGGATACACCTAATTTTTTTTGTATTGAACATTTAACCTGTTTAAAGTCAATACCAAACGAATATATCCACACCATAACTTTTCCAATACCTGCAAAAACTTCTCCAAGTACATTTTATAAGTTGGTCAACCATTACTCAAAAACTTGTAAAACCTTTTAAGCCGTGATAGCTTTCCTTTTGACTTCATTATATTTATTACTTGAACATTTTTTTTCCACCACCAAAATCAAACATTTATCTGACAGAGGGGGGGGGGGGGGGGGAGATACTTGAGTCTACCTAAAACTAGCAATTTAAAGCTTAATATTTTACAAACGAATCCCTTAATTGAAAATGAAAAATTATTTACACAAACAATATTTTTTTAAAACCTACTTTATATATAGTAGAGCCTAAAAAAATTCAAGATTTTATGTCACTACTTTGTTACCGTGGCTAATATGCATATTTATTATACCAAATTACAGCTTTCTAGTACTAAGGATCTCTGTGCCAGACTGCGGACGAACATAGCGAAACTATAAGGATTCCTAATTTACTTCGGAACCATAAAAACTGATAAATGGCTGACACAAAGGTACACAAGGTGCACAAATGTGGACAGATCTGAATCAGTTGGAGATAATCAAAACTGTTGTATCGTAGTCAAATAAATTAAATGTTCAAAAGTGGTGTCAAGTGATGACCTGAAGTTCTGAGCCAAAAATGCAAGGGTAGGTTTGGGGTTTTTTGAAAGTTTCAAATCTCAGTAGCAGCTCGGAGTCTGGCGAGTTGTATGCTACCATCGCTGTGCCTCGGACGAACAGTTTTTTTTTATATTTAAGATAGCAAACAAGCAGATGGGTCTTCTGATGGAACCATCGCCAACAGACATTAAAGATGTTACTAGTGCGTTGCTATCTAAGTGGTGGTGTGTTATATTGCCACATGCATAAATTTAACGGCTACCTTACCCTCCAAATCAGAACACGATAGTGAGATGCATTACCGGTATTGGGGCAAGAATAGGTTAGACGGTGTTACCACACCCGGGCGAGACGTTGCAGATATATACTAGCTGGCATGATGACAGATAACCAATTCTTCATAGAGGGCCTAGACCAGCACATGGTATAAAGTGATTACTAAAATTTAATGATAATCAAGTCAGTAAAGTGCGGCTAATGGGATCATTAAGTACTCATCTTGCTAACCGACAAACATGTGAACGACAATCTTGGCGAACTGGAAAATATATAAATGCTTGGTTTACTCTGGTTATCCTGTAATAACATCGACGTAATGATACCTCCTACTAATATTAAGCAGTTAGTGTAATTTTATGTAGAAATCTGTTAATGATCTTTTCGATATTTCTAAAAGTGTTTTCTAAACGGGAAATCTAGAAAATACTTCTCGAAATATCAGTCATTAATTTTGTCGAGAACCGACATTCTACAAGTAGTGGGTGAAACCAAACTTGTCGTGCCAAATGTTAAGTTACACAACAAATAAAATATCAACAACCTTCCAAAGAACTAATTAACATCTAACTTATATCGATATCAAACAAAATTAACTTAAATGTTATGCGGAGTACCATGCAGCTGTAAGAGTTCTGTACTTTACTATTTCTTTATTTTTTCTCAACTTTCGTAACAGAAACGTTTTTATGACCTAGTTTCAATTTAA
This sequence comes from Apodemia mormo, assembly GCA_036924255.1. Lineage (NCBI taxonomy): Eukaryota > Metazoa > Arthropoda > Insecta > Lepidoptera > Riodinidae > Apodemia > Apodemia mormo. Next base: position 40,063,954 of record JAUPFN010000011.1, on the reverse strand, counting down.
TCGAGTAAAAACTCTATTTTATTTTATTTGCAAGTTGATTTATTGAACAATTCTCATAATATAGCAAAGTTTTAGTGATGTTTAAGTTATAATTGAAACTAAATAACTGCATGTTGAAATAAATTACTATTATTATGAGTAGCAACCATCTTGGTTTTAATCGAATGTGACATAGTGGGAATGTGGACGACTCATACATTGTTATTTCGGTGACGTTTCGGCTCGAAATTATTCCATCATTAGGTATCTTTATCTTGTGGTTTACAATTAAAATTATTAAACTCAAAAGTCAAACCCTAAAAATGCTTTATTCGAATATACTTTTGCAGGCACTTTTGACAAGTCGACATTTTTAGAATTACTACCGGATCGGAACGCGGCCACACACTGAGAAGATCCAGCTGAAAAAACTCAGCGAGTTTTTCTATTTTCCATAATTAATAACAATATTATAATTACAAAATACAATGTTACAAGATTACAAAAAATATAGATGAGATTCGTATTAGGAGCAATAAAGTCTTCTAAATAATCTGAGATTTTACAATAAATACCCTTGTCTATACAGTATTGTTATAATACATTTTTTAATTTATTTACTGGTACATCTCTTGTAGTTTCGGGAAATTTATTGTAAAAGCGTATACATTGCCCCATTAAAGTTACTTATTCTGTGGAGACGAAATGCATGCGCAACAAGATTATTTTTGTTCCTTGTATTTAGTGAGTATACATCACCATTTATTAAACAAACAAATATTATTATGAACGTACATCAAGTTCTCAAATATATATATTAAAACTAGCTGACCCGCGCAGCTTCGCCCGCGAGTATATCACTAAGTCGTCCAAAAAGCTTTTAATAAAAATTTCATCCCCTATTTCAGTCCTCCAAGGACTGATTTTTGAAAAAAAAATTGCCTATGTTTGACCCCGGATTTTCAACTATATCCATGCCAAATGTCATGAAAATCGGTAAAGCGGTTTAGCCGTGAAAGCGTAACAGACAGACAGACAGACAGACTCTTAGAGAAACCTTATGGCATCTATAAAAACTCAAAGCTTATCCTGTAAGAATCCAAAGATACCACTATTACTAGTACATTTTATGTAATTACATCTGTCAAAACTCAAAACTAACTAACTGAAAACTAAATTACAGGAAGGTAATAATTCAAGTAGTCCGCTGTATGATAAACTTTCTTATGCTGGAGTCGCACTTGCGTTTATCATTCCGAAGTTATATTATGCACGCTAAGGTATACGCAGTCTGAAATGTATGCGAAAATAGCCGATGATAGCCGGTCACATCTGCATTTATCGTGTCATTGCACGAAGCTTTGTGACGATAGACGCAAGTGTGACTCCAACATTAGTGGACCCCGCAGGAATGTCTCATTTTTTCGGGATAAAAAGTAGCATATGTGCTATTCCAGGTCATAATCTACCTTTCATTCAAATCCGTTCTATAGTTTTTGTGTGATTAACTAACAAACATCGATCTAAACATCTAGACTTTTGCATTTATAACATTAATATAGATTATATTAACTCTGCATTATATGTATAGTCTGGTCAACAAGTGCTTTTTTGGTCAACTTTTTTCAGCAGTCTCCGAAAATTATGATTGAGGTGTCATTCGATTCGGAATGGCATCTAGATAGTTTTCGAAAAACAATGAAGTTCCGCAAATAAAAATTACAAAAGTTATTAACAATTAACTAAAAATAAAAAGGGGGGTTTAGTTTTTTGCAAATATCTCTTAAACTAATAAAGATTTTTCAAATTTGAAAAAAGATTCAGAAAGAAGAGAAAATTTCCTAAAAAAAGTTCCGATTCCCGGAATTGTAGGACTAATATTTATAATTTTCCCAGAGGGTTGAAAATACGCCCGAAAACGGGTACTCCGGTTTGCGCAAGCCACGCCTCCTTCGGACCTTTAATGAATAAATATTATTTAAACTTATTAAATATGAAAATTAAAATTTGAAAAAATTCAGGTGCCTACAGGACAGATCAATAAACAATAATCCGTGGTCAAAAAATTTTTATCGCGATTTTTCAATAAGTTATCCATTAATTAATTAACAATTTTTTGTAGCACGAACATTAACATTGCAAGTGCGATAATTGTTAAACTATTAATCTAGGATTTTTTTTCTTTCGTGGAGCAATTTTTAAAGGTCTTAGAATAGATTCCCGTTGGAAAAATTAAAAAATTGTAAATTTTCATTTTGTAATTAACAGTTTACTAAGGTGAAAAATTATAAAGCTTTATTAAACATTGAAAAAATTTTTTTTCATAATATTATTATTGATCCGTTTTCTCATGATCAGAAGCTACTTAAAAATGATTTTTTATAATTTTTATCTCCTATTGTTTAAAAAAATGTTATAAACAAATGCGTTGTTTATGAGATAATTTAAAATTTTTTTTCGATAACATAATCTTTGATGATAATTATGATTTTTTTTTAAAAAACCGTTTCTTAAAAAAAATTTTTTATTGCTGAAAAACGCATTTGTTGATTAACAATTATTTTCTCCCACTTCTAATTAACATTAAGGAACCATTTTTTTTAAATCATTATTTATTTTTCTTTTTGATATAAAAATAAATTATTTAATTTTTCATTGTTTATGTAATAAACAATTTGTTATAAACAAATAAATTTTTACCTTTTATTTTTTTCTTATTTTACTTAATGTCACAAAAACTGACATGATTTTTTTTTTAATTTTTTTTACTATTTTTTTTTTAATTTTTAAATATTCGTTGTCTGTAATTTCGTCATTCTTGCCTGGTTTTTCATCCTTAAAATTATTATAATTTATAAACTAATGGAGATATGATGAAAACACCCAAGACTTATTTATTCTTTATCTAGTATAGTCTTTATTAGTTAAAGAATAAATAAGTCTTGGGTGTTTTCATCATATCTCCATTAGTTTATAAATTATAATAATTTTAAGGATGAAAAACCAGGCAAGAATGACGAAATTACAGACAACGAATATTTAAAAATTAAAAAAAAATAGTAAAAAAAATTAAAAAGAAAAAATAAATCATGTCAGTTTTTGTGACATTAAGTAAAATAAGAAAAAAATAAAAGGTAAAAATTTATTTGTTTATAACAAATTGTTTATTACATAAACAATGAAAAATTAAATATTTTTTTTATATCAAAAAGAAAAATAAATAATGATTTTTTTAAAAAAATGGTTCCTTGATGTTAATTAGAAGTGGGAGAAAATAATTGTTAATCAACAAATGCGTTTTTCAGCAATAAAAAATTTTTTTTAAGAAACGGTTTTTTTTAAAAAAATCATAATTCTCATCAAAGATTATGTTATCGAAAAAAATTTTTAAATTATCTCATAAACAACGCATTTGTTTATACCAATTTTTTAAACAATAGGAGATAAAAATTATAAAAAATCATTTTTAAGTAGCTTCTGATCATAAGAAAACGGATCAATAATAATATTATGAAAAAAAAATTTTTTTCAATGTTTAATAAAGCTTTATAATTTTTCACCTTAGTAAATTGTTAATTACAAAATGAAAATTTACAATTTTTTAATTTTTCTAACGGGAATCTATTCTAAGACCTTTGAAAAATAGCTCCACGAAAGAAAAAAAATCCTAGATTAATAGTTTAACAATTATCGCACTTGCAATGTTAATGTTCGTGCTATAAAAAATTGTTAATTAATTAATGGATAACTTATTGAAAAATCGCGATAAAAATTTTTTGACCACGGATTATTGTTTATTGATCTGTCCTGTAGGCACCTGAATTTTTTCAAATTTTAATTTTCATATTTAATAAGTTTAAATAATATTTATTCATTAAAGGTCCGAAGGAGGCGTGGCTTGCGCAAGCCGGAGTACCCGTTTTCGGGCGTATTTTCAACCCTCTGGGAAAATTATAAATATTAGTCCTACAATTCCGGGAGTCAGAACTTTTTTTAGGAAATTTCCTCCTCTTTCTGAATCTTTTTTCAAATTTGAAAAATCTTTATTAGTTTATGAGATATTTGCAAAAAACTAAACCCCCCTTTTTATTTTTAGTTAATTGTTAATAACTTTTGTAATTTTTATTTGCGGAACTTCATTGTTTTTCGAAAACTATCTAGATGCCATTCTGAATCGAATGACACCTCAATCATAATTTTCGGAGACTGCTGAAAAAAGTTGACCAAAAAAGTACTTGTTGACCAGACTAGTAATGACATCTGCTAAAACCTTAAGATCTTCCTATGGCATACCAAATATAACATGCTTACTAATTGTACATTATATTTATATAGTTATAGTAGGTCAGCTAGTAGAAATATAATAAAATATATTATATTTCTACTAGCTGACCCAAACATTGCAGGGTAGGCAGGTTCAACCAAACATCAATTAGTATATCTGTTTATTTTATTTTTGTCTGAAATGTCACTGTAGGAAAAATGGGAATAGGACAATAATAAAAACACAATACATCAAATTTATTTTTAAGAAATTTTAGGGTTCTGAAATAAACTTCCCTTAAAAGCAACCGTTATACTTTCGCCATATCCGTCTGTCCTTACGCAGTCTAGCTCACAGACCCGAAAGATGTAATGCGGCGTAAGTATACATAGTCACGACAACTAATTAGTAAGTAAAATCTTGAAAAATATTTTTTTAAAGTAGCTTCTCTATAAGTAGGAAAGTCCGCATTATTGTGATGGGCAACTTCAGGACCCTACAGCGCGATTTGCAGCACACGCACTTTGCTATTTTTATTAAATACTACATTAATAAATATCTGTTAAGAATAAAATAAATATTTACTACGCTGAAATATAGTGAACCGGGAAGGCATTGACATCAGTCTCCCAATTTCAATTATTACAGTTCACTTATGAGTGAGTCACAATGAGGATGTTCGTTTTGATTACCGTTATTGAAATATAAATAAAGAATAAATGGAAAATCTTGTTCCAGGTGTATCTTCAAAGAAAATTGGAAATAGAAATCTTTTTGATTATATTTTTTGTACTCAATTGCTTCTTTAATGTATTTGACAAAAAAGCGACACACCTGGCAAGGTTCGGGAAGCACGTGAAAAATATAAATGCTTACCTTTTTTCTGTCATAGAGTGGCATCAGCTTCTAGCGTCACTGAGAAATCACACTGCATGTAGACTCACTCACTCCCACGCTTCCACATTTTCTCAGTAATTTTTTGACATTATTAGATAGGAAAAATATCAGGTGACACTACTGATGGAAAGAAAAATAATCCACTTGCTATTTTACCCTTCAAACTGGAATACGACAATGACAAGCAACGACTATTGCGGCAGGATTAGTTAAGGCGCTGGTACAAGATATCCGGACGACACATTACGAATCCCTACCACCTAGTAGTCACGATGATTACTATCGACAAGAAAAGCTAATCGTTTGACCCTTGCGAGTTACATGGCAAAATGGCAGATGGTATATTCTTCGAAGAAATCCCGAACCAACACGGGTGCTTTAGTTTCAGTTGAATTTATTTTGTGATAACTCCTATTATATTCGTTTAAATTGTATGGCGTAAAGGTTTATCATAATATGCATAAAATACAGTGTCACTAAAGTATTTAATTTGATAAAGACTAATACTGTATCATATTTAGGTTTCCAATGACCGCAATATAAGAGAACACTTTTTAGGGTTCCGAAGTGACCTAAGAACTCTTATAATTTCGTCCGTAGTCTAGCTCAGATATCCTTAGTACTAGAAAGCTGTAATTTGACTTAATATTCATATTAATCACGACAAAAAAAAGTGGTAACATAAAATCTTGAAAAATGTCTTTTTAGGGTAACTGTTCTACATGTAAAGTGGAGATGTTAATTTTTTTCTCCTGTACTCCACAGTGGGAGATATTGTTAAATGATTTTTTAAAAAGAAATTTTTCATTTTACAAGAAATAACGAGATTGGTGTAAGGAGTAAATAACCCCAGGCTTTTTGTCTTCCAAATGATATGAAATTTTATAATACCCTCTTTACACAGATTTATTTCATGTGGTTTTAATACATTTTTAATCTATTTATTGGCAAATTTCTTATATCTTCGGGAAGCTTATTGTAAAAGCGTGTACACTGCTCTATTAACGAGTTACTTTTTATTTGGAGAACAGATGCTTCATTAATTACACCAATTCTCTTGCGCGGTAGGGAAAGTGAACCGAACGTCCTATTGATTTTCCGGTTCTACATAATTCACCGGATGGTCGCTTGGTGAGATAACTAAGACAAACAGCTCTGCTGTACGGGAGTGGTAACACATCATTCACCTGTGTTTGAGCTGCCACTGTAATTTTGGTTCCACGGAGCCTCGCAACAATGTCAATAATATTTTTTCAGAGCCAAAGATCAAATTTGAAATCTCATGAGCTAGCCTAACCATTAAACTACATGGCAGTAATTTACCGTAGTTATTTATATAAAATCATTGACTACCATTATGGATCAAGGCGAAATATTATTAGTTTTTATTTTGGTATTAAATCAAGGTTGTGACATTGTAAGCAACTACCTCGTGCCTTGATTAGAGAACCTATATGCATCGAGTGACCTCACTTCGTTTGTTCATGTCCGAGAAAATCGCCACTAACCCCTTAGGGATGGAAACTTTATCTAAAATAGCTTTTAAGAGAAGATGGCCTTATATAAAATATATTATTCTCGGATTTTTACAGAAAGCGCTTTGAGTTTTGACAAAAGTCATTATAATATTATTTATATATAGTAGAAATATAATATAAACTATATTATATTTCTATTATAACTATATAATATAAATATAAACTAATAAAATGAACTAGTATACACACACCGTTGAAATTTTTGTATATTTGTTTGAAAAACTGAGTAGATATAAAAATATCATAACGCCCGGTTCCCTTGCGGGGTAGGCGGAGTAAATCGAAAGTCTATAGACTTTCCATTTTATCGCGATTTACCGATTGCTGAGAAAAGTGGTGATCCTCATCGCTGCATTTAATACATGTTAACGATTATCTACTATTTCTCGTTGAAATTTTTGTATATTTGTTTGAAAAACTGAGTAGATATAAAAATATCATAACGCCCGGTTCCCTTGCGGGGTAGGCGGAGTAAACCGAAAGTCTATAGACTTTCCAGTTTATCGCGATTTACCGATTGCTGAGAAAAGTGGTGATCCTCATCGCTGCATTTAATACATGTTAACGATTATCTACTATTTCTCGTTGAAATTTTTGTATATTTGTTTGAAAAACTGAGTAGATATAAAAATATCATAACGCCCGGTTCCCTTGCGGGGTAGGCGGAGTAAACCGAAAGTCTATAGACTTTCCAGTTTATCGCGATTTACCGATTGCTGAGAAAAGTGGTGATCCTCATCGCTGCATTTAATACATGTTAACGATTATCTACTATTTCTAGCGATAACCGTGGCCGACAGTTTAATGTGCTCATCAGAGGTACGGGAGTGGTAATTCACCACTCCGCCAGACTCCGAGTTGCTAAAATATCTCGAAAAACATTAATAACACTTTTTCCCGACCTGGGATTCGAACCCAGGGATCTTAGCCGAGTAAGCTACCCCTAGAACACGAAGTAGGTTTAAAAATATGTAAATAAGTTTTTATAATATTACACACATTCCTACGTGTCAAATTGGTAACATTCCTTTCGAAATCGGTTAAAAATAAATCAAATTAAATATTTCATTTGTTAGCTTTTAGAAGAGAAAATATTCCCAATAAGAAAATAATAACATCCGAAATATATGACCAAAAAGTATTAGCAAATTAAAAATTCCTTTACAAGATTTAAAAGAATTAATTGAGCATAAATATTGTAATAATTTAAAAAACATGCTGATACAAGTTCTCTAAGTAATACGTCGAGACTTGGTCGTAAAATACAAAGTGCGTTGATCTGGCTATCGATGGGTAGTCATAAATATGGGGATTTTTAATTTATTGGCCAAATAATATAGCCAATGTTGATTAGAGAATATTTTTATGCGATTTATATCTAGTACGACCATGATACTTGGTTATTTGAAAAGACTGGCTAGTTTTCAGAGTTTAATCCGCTCCTTCAAATATTATGAATAAAAATTCTTATCATGTCAGTTTTGTGAATACTCTTCTGACAGTACACTACAGCTAATATTAGAATTCTTGGAGTTAACATATTGAACAATATTTAGTTCCATGATTATTTAGCAAAAAATATCTAGTCTCCAAAAAGCTCGTGTGTGCTAAACAGATACAGTATCGGATAAAATGTCAGTTTCTTCTTCTTGATCGCATTCAGCTGGGGCTACTTCTAATCAGCTTTATCTTTTGATATCGTGAGATATATACTCACTCTACACATCCTATTGATATCCGTTTCATATACATAGAAATAATTCAAAAGAATAGTTAGGATTATTCCATATTTGATGCAATAAATAATGATTAATTGATTGATTGATTCCAATCGGTAAATTTGATCCTTAGACATTGTGTCAAAATTTGGAATTCGACGACTTATAAAGACTATAGGAGATAGCTGTCAAACTGACATTTACATTGAAGACATGTACTTTTCAGAAACCGATCCTAGAATCTAAATAAAAAATTAGCTACAGCTGCTCACATATGGGTTTCCATAAGATCACAATGAGCCAACGGTATTTAGTCCCATGGCTGTCCCAGTATTCAGATATTTAAGTAATCTATCGACATACCAGCCATAATTAATTGATACATAGGAAAATTATTTTTTTGTATAGAATTCGAAATTATAATTAAAAATGTGCTGATTACCCCCACTCTTACCATAACGACATATGCTTCTGTTTCTTTATTTGCAAATTTATATTTATTAGCCATACAATATACTTATTATTTTATTAAATTAAATACGATATGTCCGGTTTCGGTAAAAAAATATTATGGTCACATCATTTATTCCCACTTCAGTAAAATGAATACAATAAATCGTGCCATGTCATCATATTAAACCCTTTACAACTTTTATATTTGGGTTAGCACAAGTGTTTATATCTCAACGTCTTGATTGTTACCAAGTGAAGTGATTTTGGTGTTAAAATTGAAGTAGTGTCAGGTTCCGAAATTGTAGATCTCTTGACAAGATATTGATGTTTATTCTTAGGGAATAGTGGATATTCTATAATCCGAAAATGACAAATATCCACACATTTTTATTAGACTTTTAAATAATCTGAATGTTTCTCTTCCTCTTTCTGGAGAATAGGTGACCTGCCTAACAGCTGCATATCTCGTAAATTGCAATAAAAGGCAAAAAAATTTCACTAACCTCATGGTCATCATGATTACAACAATCAGAACTTGAATCAGAGTCCGTGGAAAATGGATCTTTATAGAAATTTACGGTAACTTTACCAACTTTGCCCGCGAGACAAAGTTATTTGGACTTAGTTTGTGATAATATTTTGGGGCATTATTATGGCAGTTGAGACGTATGTATACATAGATACAGTGGCGTAGCTAGGCGCGGCCGAAGTGGGCCTTCGCCCACGGCCTCGAACATAAAGGGGCCTCGCACTACCTGATTTAAAATCTTTGTTTATTTTTAAATGAAATAAAAGCCTGAAAAATATTGGCCTCACCCTTCTGTATCTGAAATACAAACAAAACAACTCCTAGATCCTAAGTTAACGCGTTATAAAGATACGATAGCTTTTCGCTTATTTCAAACTTGGCGCGTGTTTTTGGGTAGCTTTTGGGAACGAACGGAAAGTGGCCTCACCGATGCGACTTTGCCCACGTATATATAAGTCCACGCTACGCCACTGCATAGATAGGTTTATATACTCAAAGTATATATATATATATATATATATATATATATATATATATATATATATATATATATATATATATATATATATATATATATATATATATATATATATATATATATATATATCAAATCTATTACAACTAACAACGTGATTACTAACAAGTTGGTAGATTTCTATTAAGAAGTTAAAGTAGTCGGTAAACTTATACAAGTGGCAATGTGGATCCTATCCATACTAGTATTAAAAATGCAAAAATACCTCTGCTGTCTCTTCTTTACGCCTAAACCACTGGACTGATTTGCATTAAATTTAGCACAAAAATAGTTTAAGACCCGAAAAAGGAGATAGGATAGTTTTTACCCCGGAAATCCTACGGGAACGGGAACTATGCGAGTAAAACCACGGCCCTTTTTTTTCGACGCGGACGAAGTCGGGGGCACAGCTAGTAGTTTATATTTTATCCTATGATTTAAAACATAGAGTTTTCCCCTAATTTATGAACTGTAACAAAGAACCAAAATAAGTGAGTTTTCTTACATGAGACGGAAGATCGCTCTGCACCCAATTACCGTGACTCGACACTTTCATCTCTGAGAGGAACGAGCGGGACGCGGTACGCCGATCGAAACTTGAGATGTTTATTTTAATTAGTATTAGCTGGCATTCAAAGTATTACTGCCACTTATATATATATATACATATATATATATATATATATATATATATATATATATATATATATATATATATATATATATATATGGGTGATTCCGTTCTAACTGTGATATAATGTCAGTACCGTGTCATGTCTATTTTTAGAATTTATTTATAAATTGTTAGTTTTTTTTGTCGTAAACATTAGAATTTATGAGGTAATTAGTTTAAATCATTTATTACGACAAAAAAACTAACAATTTATAAATAAATTCTAGAAATGGACATGACACGGTATTGACATTTAAGTGAATATATATATATATATATATATATATATATATATATATATATATATATATATGTAGGAAGAGGGTCAGATATGATAAATAAAATGCGGATGTGGTAATATAACAACTCTTTATATTTTGTTCAACTTGTATCAAAAAATAACATAAAATCATTATTAAAGCTTCCCATCACTAATGACTAATTCTCGTTTGACAATTCCAAGTAACTTAATTATTCCTTATTACAAATAAGTCATAATTTAAGCAATAGATAGTCAATTATAAATTGTACTGCGACTAATTTATAGTTGACAATAATAATTAACTTGTTTGCACAAATTAATTATCCGAAAGTCAAGGATAAGCCACTAGCAAGATACAACAAGTGTACCGAGCCACGCCAGAGCCCAGACTGTGAGCCCAGAGACCAGACAGACAGTAGCAAAACAAGTTGAGTAGTAGGGATATCGAACGATGCGCTTGCCGGCCCAGGCCGTGCATTTGTTGTTTATACTTTACAATATTCTTGCATTTGACGGCGGCCATACTGACATGCACACGTCCTCGTGTGCGCATCTTTATACATCTGAGGACAAGGAACGCCTCGTTCATCCTGACATATCTTTTAGAAAACTAAACATAATCAAAATTTTTTTTACAACTCTATAATTAACGTGATCTTTTTGCGAAATGTTACAATAGTGTGCTGGTCCGGTAACCCCTTCAGCAACTACAACTATTAAACCTTTCTCGTCAGTTTTGAAACCGGAGACTAGATCCTACTAAGCTAGGAATCCCTCATCAATTAAAAAAACCGGAGACTGGACTGTACTAAGCTCCCTCTCATCAGTTAAAAACCGGAGACTGGAGTGTATTAAGCTCCCTCTCATCAGTTAAAAACCGGAGACTGGAGTGCACTAAGCTCCCTCTCATCAGTTAAAACTGGATACTGGAGTGTACTATGCTCCCTCTCATCAGTTTAAAACCGGAGACTGGAGTGTGCCGTCATCTTCCTACATTTTTTGTCAATCCTACATTTTTTGTTAATTTACTTAATTTTTTATTTTTCAATTGAGTTCTTTTCATAGTTTATAAAACTCCCATTTCCTATAATAATAATAATTATTATTTTTGCTTTTTTTTTTACTTACATTTTTAGTGATATTTTTTTTATCATCATTTTTACTACTTTTTTTTTTGTTTACTTTATATCGTATTTTTTGCTGATGATGCAGCCTTATGAACAGTGGCATTAGTTATTACAAGATTAGAGAATCTCCTTCGCAGGTAGTTCGAAGATATTAAAAACTCAGACTGTTTAACTATTTACAATATACACTGCATTTCTATCAACTGTGTTTGGACCAGTTTTATGAACAAGATCACTATCATGAGTATACGCCGTCACGTCATCCTTGTTATTATTTTCATATATCAAGAAACCCTACAAGATTCGCATCACACGTTCCGACTGACTGTTAGCTCTATATGTGCCTGTCGCAAGAAGATGTTAATTTGAGTTCAGTTGGTAATAAACTTTAAGATCGTTATTGGCGGTCTTCGAAGGGTCAACTAAATCAATTTAAGCTCACTGGTTTTAATTCAATTTAATTGGTTGTCAATTGTTTTTAAAAATATCTACCAAGCGCTCTCTATCTTTACCTACAAGGTCAGTGTTTACCATACTCTCGCTAGCAGATTTTGAAACTGAGCAGGATTGTGTTTAAGTATTGCTAAGCATTAACCTGTTGTCGCTTAGTTCGTATTCTACCTTGCTCCAAAATTTTGTGGCCTAACGAATTTTTTTTTATTAATACTCGTCAGGTCAAACGTGAAATATAACCTCCAAATTTAAATTTTGCCCTGTGATTAAGTATTTGATCTATTGAGTGGAAACTACATCAGGACAAGCGACTACTTAGAATCTTGTTCATAAAACCGTTCTCCTACAAAATAATCACAAGAGATTTGTTTGATATGGAATTCTGAACCAGAGTCAAATATAAAAGGTAATTAAATTTCACTTAGTGTAATACACCATGTGACGCTCTGGAACAGATGTTGACTGGTTTTCTGTTTTCGGAACTCGAAGTGGCAACTTCTTTCTTCTTGTAGCGCATCTGGTAAATGGAAGCTATGTGGCTGGGCCGGAGTCACAACATACATAGCAGACCACTGGTGGTCGGCCACTGGACACGCCACCAGAGATAGTGGTAGATGACCTGCTTTCCCTGCAAGCAAAAATTATTTGAGATACATTTCTGTTTATCACGACAATCGTTGTCACGATATTCAATTCTATCACAAAGATTTCAACTTCCTCGAAATGCAGTGGTGCTCTTAAATCGGTTCATATCTACGTCTAAAAGAATATAGTTTGCCAAGACATCAGTTTGTGAAGTAGGTGACGGCATGACTCTTAAGTGAGTGAGTAGGTACAATGACTTGATCTACCCCGTCTAGTTGTTTCTTTTCTATAATAATTTTACTTAAGGCACACCATCTAGTAAGGTACACCACAAAAATGCTATGAGACAGATGAAGTGTCTTTGGAACGACAGAAGCATCTCATTAAAAACCAATCAGAGGCTGGTTCGTACGCTGGTGTTCTCCATATTTACGTACGACGCAGAGTCATGGACACTAAGAGCTGCAGACAGACGTCGCATTGATGCGTTTGAAATGTGGTGCTGGAGGAAAATGTTACGTATCCCTTGGAAAGCACACAGGACCAACGCCTTCATACTAAAACAACTTGGAGTAAAGACCAGACTGTCTGCTACGTGCCGTCAAAAAATTCTATAATACTTCAGCCACATCTCTAGAAAGCAAGGAGACAATCTCGAAAAGCTATTCATGACCGGAAAAGTAGAAGACAAAAGACAACGTGGTCGTACTCCTATGCGATGGTCAGACCAGGTTTGCACCAATCTCATGTCTAAAAAGTTTTATGATTCTCTGCACGCCGCTGAAGATAGAGTCCAATGGCGTAATATTGTGCTATCAAGAACGATCTAATGAGGAGGTTACGACCCTCATTAATGAAGAATACGAAGCAAGGAGGTTTAAGGAGGCAATTTTTATTTTTTGGAGCTAAACTAAAGCAGATAACAAAAAAATGAAGAGGAACTTTTTGTGTAGAATTTTTTTCTCTACAACTTTTACTTAAAACTTTTTTTTCTATTTCTTACCGTTATTAAGTTATTTAAAAAAAAGGCATTTTTCAACCCTTTTTTATTTTTTTCATCCCTTTCCCCTTAATTTTAATCAAAATTTCTTTCATAATGTCATTATTTAAGTATTAATGAACACATTTTTACTCATTGCGCCAAAACTGATCGATCATGGTTTCGTTAAACTTTTTACTGGACTATAGGTAGAAACTAGAAAGTTTGTTATACTTGTCAAAACGAAGCCACTTCCAAAGTTTTAAGTAGATAATAGTAATGTTTGTACAAAATAGTATGTACCTACTAGGTCCTCGTAGGTGTCTAATCAACATTAATAATAATAAATAATAAATAAATAAATATTCACAGGACAAATTACAGTTACTGATCTAACCCCAAAGTAAGCAAATTATTTGCTTGTGTTATGTGTGTTACTCAACGATACAAATACATAGAAATACATATATAAATACTTGTATATATTTAATAAACACCCAAACCCGGAAATACAACCATTTATGCTCATCACGCAAATGCTTGTCCCCGTCGGGGATCGAACCCAAGCCCCGTCGATTGCGTAGTCAGGGTCCCTAACCACTCGACCAACGGGGCAGTGAACAGTGCAACGTTTTGGGACTATGATGCAATATTGACAAGCCTTTGAGATGGATCTTAAATACCTACCTTTACAAACTACCACTTACAAGTAAATGCTTTTCATATTATTTCTCAGGTTAGCAAACAAGCAGATAGTTATTCAGAGAAAAAAAGAGATAACTATCGGCTATAGACACCAAAGATTTTAATGGTGCGTTGGTATCCGGTTGAAATACCGTATACATGAGTTTACCGGCTACCTTACTCTCCAAATTGGAACTTGACAGCGACAAGCATTGATGCTACTGCGGCAGAAATATGTAGGGCAGTGGTAACAAACCCACTTGAGACGTTGTCGAACAGTTAATAATCACGATGTAAGTAATAATAGATTTAATATATGCGTCCTTTCATATAACTATTATAGTAATAACCCAAAATATTGCCGCAAAATAGAATAATATAAATCCAAATAACTGTGTCCCACGTGTTAAGCTAATAAAGCAAAGTATATCTAAAGTTACTGCGAATTTCAATAAGGTCTCAATAACAATGGGCTCTGATTCAAGTTCGTTGATAAATGTTTGATTGTGAATCGGATCGGCCTCAATATTAGAAAAACGAGATATATAATGATTTCTATGGATCTCTGGATATGGTACACCAAACATTTTTCCTACCAATGGCAACCTTAGCAGCATGTGGTACAATCGGCTGCTACATGATGAGACTTCGGCAATTAGTCAGACAACAAAACTGGTTACGTATTATAAAAAAATCATGACGACTAAAGTTTTTTTCTTTCCACCATTATTCACGGCACTTACAGCTTAAAGACGGAATCTGAAGGATCGGAACAGATGCGTTTAACACATGCGACATAGAACATTAAGAGCAAATTTTCCCCCGTGTTGGTTCGGGCTCATTTTAGGGTTTCGAAGTAAACTAGAAACCCTTATATTTTCGCTATATCCGTCCGCACGATTGCTCAGAGATCCTTATTACTAGACAGCCGGTATATTTTTTTTTACTGTCGATAGGAAAGCGCTTGACCACAATCTCGCCTTATGGTAAGCTAAGATACAGCATAAGATGGACCGCGCTTCCCTAGAAGGCACATGTTCACTCTTCTCTTGGAGATCCCTAGATTGTACTCGTCGAGGAACACAGACTCAGGAAGCATGTTCCAGTCCCTTGCGGTTCGAATAAAAAATGTGGAGTCAAATCTCTTTGTCTGGGTACGTGAAACGTCCACCATATGGCGATGCCTAGAATCTGTGCGACTCGACGATCGATAGAAAAACGGCGATGGCGGAATCCAGTCGTGCAATTTCGCAGCGCACTCTCCAAAGTGTATCCGATAAAAAACCGATAAACAAGCCACTCTGCGACGATGAGCGAGGCTCTGGAGTTTTTTGCCTACTACTACTGCTTGAGAGGAGTATTCCATGCACGAACGGACTTGTGCTTGATAAAGGTTGAGCAACTGTCCCGGGCTGAAATACTGTTTCACCTTCGCCAGAATACAAAACTTTTTGGGGCAACTTGGACTTTAGATTCAATGTAAATTCATCAAAGTGATACCAAGGATATTGAGGTGAACAGTTATTGGCACGGACACACCCTCGAAAGACGGAGATAGGTGGAATGAACTCCGTTTAGAGGAAAATAGACACGACTGGGTCTTAGTCGCATTAAACTTGACCAGATAGGCATCATCCTAATCGGAGACTGCCTGTAAGGACTGGTTCAAACGATCGACCATCGCCTCCCTGAGAGACCGGATCTATGTCGTATTGGCTCGCGCGCTGGATGCGTGACTCTCCACAACAGTGCTATCGTCTGCGTGCCCATAAATACCGAACTTCCGCAGGTTGTTAATGTATATAAGGAACAGAGTTGCGGAGAGAACTGATCCCTGAGGGACTCCGGCAATTATTGTCATTTGGTCCGACGAGCAACCGTCGACCACTACTCTAATCAACCGGCTACTCAGAAAATCTGCGATCCAGGCGCAGAGACCAGTAGGCAGACCATATGATGGAAGCTTGCCAATAAGACTATCGTGCCTGTCAAAGGCCTTCAAGATATCAAGGAAGACAGCTAGTGCTTTAGCATTATTCTCGATGGCCGCGCTCAAGATGTAGGTGGCATACCCTAGAAGATCCCCAATGGACCGATTTCGGTGAAACCCGTATTGGCGGTCACTGAGTAGGTCGTTCGCTTCTAGGTGTGCCATGAGCCTGCTGTTCAGTACACACTCCATAGTCTTGCAGAGTATGAACGTAACTGAAATTGTTCTATAGTTGGAAGGGTCGGCTCGACTGCCTTTTTTGGGCACAGGCTGCACGTTGGCAAGCTTCCATGATTTCGGTACTTTTCCAGTCGTCATCGAAAGGCAAAAGAGGCATGTCGACACAGGGGCGAGTTCAGGTGCACAGGTTTGAGTACTATGACTGAAATCCCATCAGGGCCACTGGCTTTGTTCTCGTCCAGATTCCACAGCCTATTAAGAACCTCAGTCTGACAGATGCGAATTTCCGGCATATTCACTTCGCATCCAGGTAGACTGGGTGGTTTCGCGTTGGTGGGATTTAGACGCAAATTTTCCACGAATAGAATAGCGAATAGTTTGCTTTCTTTACGGCAGTGTGAGCCAGCGTCCCGTCCGATTTTAGCAGTGGAGGAAGTGAGGGGTGGCAGAAATTCAATTCAACCGACTTTGCCAGGGACCAAAACGCTTTACTACCTGAGGAGTATGAAGCCAGTTTGTTCCTAATCCGGCTGACGTGGTCGAATCGCGCTTTCAGTAGAGCATTTTTGCAGGACTTGGCGGCCCGGCTGAAAGCTTTCTTCTTCTCCGATACGTCCTTGGCCTTGTGGTGTCAAGCATCTGCCCAGGCCACATATGCTTCATACTTTCTGAACCAGGGTTGAGCTTGACTGGACATGTTTACGTCGGAGAAAGGAATAAAATACTCCATTTCTTGCCGCAGCACATCTGTCACAGCATCCGTGCAGGCCGAGGAGTCTTCAGAAGAAAAGCAAACAGTCCGCTAGGTATATGATGCAAAGAAGGGACGCATCTCGTCCCAATCTGCCGACTTGTATCGCGACACGCGCCGAGGGCCCCTGGGACTAGGATCAGGTGGCGAGTAGATAAATACAGATTTCACCAGACAGTGAGCTAACAAGGGGTGAGGAAATCGCCACCGGGTAGCGGTCTGGATCCGTAGTCAGCAGAAAATCTAAGCTATTGGCTGAATGGCTCTCAACGTCAGGAACCCGCGTCGCTCCTTCAAACAGCTGGGTGAGATTTAATGCTATAGCGAGTTTACGCATCTCTCTCCCAGCGAGGTCAGTGCACTGGTATGGGTATAGCCACTCCTGGTGGTGGGCATTAAAATCCCCCAGAAACGCTAGTTGAGTGGAAGGGTATTTGTGTTGAGCAACATCTACCGCTTCACTTAGATACTCTGTAAGTTCGATCGTCTCCTGGTCTCCGTTGTGCGGTCGGTAGACTCAGGCATAGAGAAGCTTCTCTAGACCTGTGTCCACCAGTGTACATAGTACGGAGAAAGGGGGGTCTTCTAGATACCGGAGACGCCGAAAGCAGATGTCGTCACGGACGTACGTGCACACACCTGACCGAGCTTAAAAATTATGCTCCAGGGTGTAGCTGGGATATGTTAAGTACGCTAAATCAGACGAGCATCTTATTTGTGTCTCCGTAAGGAACAAGATACATGGTTTATGAGTCTCCAGGTGGAAATGGACTGCAGCGAGATTAGAAAGTAAATCTCTGATATTGATGAAGTCTACTTTCATCGAAAGGGAGTGCTGCCGCTGTACAACGTTATTCCTGTACCTTGTCCTTTTCGTATATTAATAGAGTGAGTGAAGTTTCTGTTAGTGTAAAGACGGCAGTGAATCGTGGCGCTATACTTCCGAACCTGAGACGTACACCTCGAAGTTACACTGTTGGGGACTACTTTGGAGACTGCAGGGACGCCCGAGCCCCCCCAAGAATGTACATAAGGCCCTGTCATCCAGTCGCCAACCGGCACTCTGGCGCATTTTGGGATTTTTCGCTAGTTGGCGGAGCAGCTTTTCTCATGTGGCTAGCACGCTACTTGGCCCCCCTACTGACTAGCGGTTAGCCAGCGATGCACCGTGCACCTCGTACAACTCGGATCCCGCTACCCTCCATGACTAGTCTCCAGATGTATCAACGTCAGTGTGTATCAGATCGTCCAGATTGTATAGGCACAACTGATTCGATTCGGCTTCACTAAAGCTACATCAGCGTTAACGTAACGGAAAACGGATGCTTCGCGCCATGACTTCAGCTGATGGGTGGTCCTTACAGCCGCGACATATGTCTCCCACCACATCACCTGATTAGCACCACCCAGGGGCCACATGTAGGGATACAGAATTCCGGGTGTTCTCCTACGGCCGAAGGTGATTCAGCCCCCAAGCTATAAAGAATGTTTTCTTATGACGTTAACACGTAAAATTATCGTCCGTAAACTGACTTTGCAGACAACCAATTATTTTTCTTTAAAAAGTGTTTAAGTTAATTATTGCAGCATGAAATCAGTACAGAAACGTATACATACATAGTGACTAAATTATCACTCAAATATGCTACCGTAACAATTAAAACATATCATTATACTCCTAGTTGATAGAGACATCTTACACGATTAAACAATATTTTGATGGGCTCGGTGATCACAAACCTGACAACCCCATCCATGGACCTTTTTTTATATCACAAGATATAAAACAAGCAGGTGGGTCTCCTGATGGAAAGAGTCAACCATCGCCTATAGACACTAAAGGTGTTAATGGTGCGTTGCTATCTTGTGGCGAGGTCTAATGCCACATGCATAAGTTTACAGGCTACTCCACCCTCCAAACCGGAACACGACAGTGACAAGCACTGACGCAATTGCGGCAGGAATATGTAAGGCGGTGGTACCAGACCCGGGCGAGACAATGCAGAACTCTACCACCTAGTAGCCACGATGTTAGTGACTTGCATAGCCAATCGGTCGCCTTTTAAGACATGCCTGACAGAACGTCAGTTGCTCTATTCTTCAAAGGAGCCCGGAACCAACACGGAGAAAAACAAAAAAAAACTTGGAACGCAGATATAAAATTTGGCATTTCGTTACTCCAATGATATTGTAATAACATGGTAACTTTGACCTGAGGCTGTAGCGTTCCTATTTAAATATTATCAGCCCTTTGAAAATCAAATTGGTTTACAAGAAACCAGTACCTAGTAAAGAATAATATTTACTTAGGCCTATCATAACTCATAACAATCAATATTACGAAAACTTTTCGTAAGTTATTATAAATTCAACCTCAGCCCTTTGTAAATCGCGGATAACCACGTAATTTCATTTATTCTTCTACGTACGTCCTCTCATAGTTATTCCTCTCACGCTCTTCCTCTTATACTCTCGGTTTTTGAAGTTAAACCAATAAATGTTATGTAATAAACTAGTCACGTCTGTGTAAGTGAGTCAAATCTAAAAGGGACGGCCAGTTAGCTTTGGTTTATACTGCGCAATATTAAATTATTTACACAACTCTATAATATTAAGTTTTAAGTATTGACCACCCCGTTGGTCGAATGGTTAGCGACCCTGACAACGCAATCAAAGGGGTCTGGGTTCGATTCCCGGCAGAGACAGGCATTTGTGTGATGAGCACAGATGTTTGTATTTCTGGGTTTAGGTGTTCATTAAATATATTAGAGTATTTATATATGTATTAGTACCGTTGACTGACACCCATTCTACAAGCATATAATTTGCTTACTTTGTGGTTAGATCAATTTGTGTAATTTGTCCAGTGATATTTATTATTATTATTATTTATAATAATTTAAATTATTATCTTATCCCGTGTTCGTCTGGGGCCTTTTTGAAGAATAGACCATCTGCCGTTCTGCCAGGCAATTCGTAGAAGTTCGAACGATTGGCTATAGATGTCACTACCATCGTGATTAGTTAGAGTTCTACAACGTCTGGCCTGAGTTTTTGGTACCACCGCCTTACCTGCTCCTGCCTAGCTTCAATACTTGTCATTATCGTATTCGGCTTTGGAGGGTAAAATAGCCATAAAACTTATGCATGTGGCATTACCATCCTGCCACATGGCTAAAAACGCACGTCTACAGGCGATGGTCGTCGCTTTTCATCAAGAGAGGCATCTGCTTGTTTGCTATCTTGTGATATGTAAAAAAAAACTTTTTGCAATGGAAAGTAACATTACAGTGTCAAAATTTTATAACCCATAGACTTTGCAGGCCATCCTTAAAGTAAAAATTTTTATAATTTAAATAAACAAACAATACCCATACCAATATCATAAATGCGAATGTTTGTATATCTATATTTACTAGATGATAGAGTTCTGCATTGTCTCGCCCGGATCTGGTACCACCGCCTTACCTATTCCTGCCGCAATAGCGTCAGTGCTTGTCACTGTCGTATTGCGGTTTGGAGGGTAAGTTAACCGGTAAACTTATGAATGTGGCATTAGACCTCGCCACAAGATAGCAACGCACCATTAACATATTTGATATTTATAGGCGATGGTTGACTCTTTCCACCAGGAGACCCATCTGCTTATTTGCTATCTTGTGATATAAAAAAAATTTTATTACCCTTTCAAGACTAAACTGCTGATCTGATTTTGATGAAATTTAGCAAGGACATAGATGAAGACCTGATGTCTAATGTACGCTTCTTTATTTTCCAAAAATGAATCATTAAATTTCTGCGATCGGGGATGAAAAGTTGTATGATTTTTTTTATATTGTAAGAAATTTTATACCACTTTTCTTATGTTTTTATATTATATGTTAGAAAACGAGCAAATGACTCTCCTTATGAAAAGAGACAACCATCGCCTATATCAAAGATATTAATGGTGCGTTGCTACCCATGTAGCGGGATGGTAGTGCAACGTACATTAGTTTATCGGCTACCTTACCTTTTAACCCGGAACATAACAATGACAAAAGCCGACGCTTTTGCGGCAGGATAAAGGCAATGTACCATACCCGGGCGAGAGTTTGCAGAACTCTGGTAGTCACGGTGACAGGGCAAACGTATCACACGTTTGGCCAATCGTTCACCTTTGACAAACTGCCTGGCAGAATGGCGGACAATCCAATTTTATTTATTTGTATAGAAAATATTGTGGTATTTTGAAATCCTCGTATTTAACCCTCAATTTCGCTAAAATTTTGCGAATTTTTCTCCGTCCGTCCGTCGTTACTCCGTCAAGTAAGAGGGCGCGGCTTTGTAGTCGCGTCTGTTGCCATTTTTTGACTGGCATTTTGTGTTGCCACAGTAATATTAGAAATTCCATTAAGATTGTTTATTTTGATTGGCGAGAATTTACTTATCTATATCCGCAAAATAATAGCATATAATAATAATTGTATTATGCAACTAAACAATGATTTTGGCGAGCAGAGAGGGTTTTTATGTTAACTATGTATTTCTATGTATTAGTATCGAGTTACACTTATCACAAGCAAATAAATTACTTACTTTAGGATTAGGTTAATTTGTGTGATTTGTTCGGTGATATTTATTGTTAACTAGCTGACCCGGCAAACGTTGGTTTGCCGTACATATTAGGAATCCATAGCGGACAAACAACGTGACACTTAATTTATATCAGTCTATGCGATTAAACTTTATATGGTGGCTAAGTATTCTTAAATTTTCTAATTTTCCGCGCAATTTTCTTAATTTTTTTTTTTATAAGAACCTTCTCCTTACAATTACAACAGCCATTCAGTCGTCGTAGGAAAATAGGGATTGATTTTTATATATATAGATAATAATAATTTCATTTTTAGACAACCATAAATTGAAACGCTTGAAAAGACTTATTAAATATATTTTTATAAATATAGACTTGCTATATTTCCTTTACATTTATCCTACGATTTACAAACACGTCACTTGATAAACGTAATTATATTGGACTATAGATTTAAGAGCCTAAAGGGACCGGTACTGTTTACTTCAATATCCGGTCAAACTTAAACCATTTAAACTATCGTATCCCTGTTATTTCCGTTTCCGCATCAACACAAAAGAGATGCGTGGGTTTGCCGATAACAAGACTGATTAATAAACTAGCTATATTGTAAGATATTATTCTACGAAGTGTTGTATACCAACTAGTATGTAGACTTGTCACCCCATCAACCGACACTACCGCGTCAGCATTTATCTCAGATGTTAGGAATCATACCAGACCCAGAGTCAG
The DNA here is from genome assembly GCA_036924255.1 of Apodemia mormo. Taxonomy (NCBI): domain Eukaryota; kingdom Metazoa; phylum Arthropoda; class Insecta; order Lepidoptera; family Riodinidae; genus Apodemia; species Apodemia mormo. The sequence goes on along the minus strand of JAUPFN010000011.1, from coordinate 40,041,070 downwards.
TTTCAGTTTCCTATCGGATCAGTTGCCATCTTTAAGTTTTAATTCTATTTCAAGTTCTATATTTTTTTATAATCTTTATATTAAAAGGATAAAAAATTAAAATAGTATTGTGTGTGTCTGTGTGACTGTGTGTGCGCGTGTGTATTATGGCCATAAGCAAATAATTTAGTTGTATTATTAAAATGATCTCAATTTCCTCATATAAGTAGCTAGTAATTTTTTTTATTGCATTTCCAATACGTTAGTGAATAAATATTAACTTTTTTGTTTATTTTATTTTAATATAATAAACACAAAAGATAACCATACTGTAGTCTTGTAAGTGCAGATTGACATATATTTGTTTCGCAGATCCGACCAGATCGACGAATGGAAGAAGCTTGCTGTACAAATGGTTATGATAGGAGCTTCCGTTGTATTAAGGTGCGTATGTATAATTGCCTAACCGTTAAAATTCTAGATATTTAAAATAGGTCAGAAGCAGATAAGAGTACCATTTTTGATAGCATGATTTTCAATACGACTTTTTGAGCTCTTTCCAATTGCAGAAACTTAACCTTGCCATAGCCACCCCAGGTCGTTATGCAATAGGTTAGGACGTATCGTGCTATGAAAAAATAGACCGTATTTAAGGTTTGCTGATCAGATATAGTCTTTAAGGTCTTGAATATGTAAACGAGTTTTCTAAATCTACAAGAAGTTGACTCAATTTGGTCATTCCATTTCAAGTAGCAGTCTAAATGAACTCCCAAATATTTGACATTCTTAATTAGTATGTTATGCAAGAACGATAGAAAAAAACGTTTTTTTTTATAGAAGAGGGGGCAAACGAGCAAGAGGTGCACCTGGTGGTAAGTGATCACCGCTGCTCATGGACATCTGCAATACCAGAGGTCTTGCAGTTGCGTTGCCGGCCTTTTAACGTGATATTGTTATTATAATTGCATCCATGGGTAGCTACCGAAAAAGAAAGCGGAGGCAAAGTTGAAAGAGAGAAAATGTCTAAAATCGATAGTGTTGCTCCATATTCCAAAATTCCCATAACTTCTTCTTTCCTTCCAGCTCTATCATGACACCATAGAAATCAACTAGTGTCATGTGTTTTACAAAAAATATTACAAATGAATTCAACTCGATGGGTTTATCTTATTTAGTTTAGGTGTTTCCATGGGCCACCTTCCAGTGCATTTAAATACTTTTAACCACATTAGAAATCATTTAAAAAGTATTTTTAAATAGTTTGGAGTAAGCGAACCTTAATGTTTTTTGATTTTGACTGAGTTTAAAATATCTCAACTTGGCGGAAACTTTCAAGGATGGCCTGCAAGGTCAACAAGTTTACAATTGTTTTTACAATGCAGTACTAATTTGCATAGCAGAACGTTTGTTTTCCATATGTTTATATTTCACTTTTTATTTGTCAGGATGTGGCGGCCTCATCACGCTCTGATGGGCTTATTTTTAAAAAACATTTCGTATAGCGTAGTTTACCCCAGGGAGTTACGATTTGGGACACGTAGAAAATCTCTTACTAGACATCCATGCTCGTGCTACAGTACTCGGACTAATCATAGTTGCTTAGGCTGACGGCGCATTCTGGAGGAGGAATGTTACCAGATATAGGACAACACTAAAGGCATAGCAGTGAGAGGCACCTTACCACGCACACTCTGGAATTCTGTAACATTACGGAATTCACTTTAACACGAACGACTGCCGTCCACTACCGTCTTGCTCTCCCCTTTTTGCCCGAGATATAGATATTATGTAGGAAGAAGTAGAGTTCTGTATTGTTTCTCCTGAGTTTGGTACCACCGCTCCTCCTCCTGCTGCAATAACGTTAGTGCTTATCAGTGAAATGCTCCGGTTTGTATGGTATGGTAGCCGAGAAACTTATGCTTGTGGGATTAAGACCCCGACATAAGGATAGCAACGCATCATTAACATTTTGGTGTACATAAGCGATGGTTGTCTCTTTCCACCAGGAGAGCCATTTGCTTGCTTGCTATTTTATGATATAAATAAATCATCTCCGGTTGATACCTTATGCAGTGATACAATTTGTTCAGACAGGGATTCACGACTAGTCAGATTAGTTATCGTCGCCCAAGTAACTTTGAAGGCAAGGGTCATAGCATATGTACATATCAACTCGGAAAGGAATCACCACTGTATTAACTTGAGTCGTTTAGTATTCTTTGTATGTCCTACTGCAACGCACTCTAATCGGAATCGTAGCGATATTGCGTCGCTTCGACTTGGGACAAATGGCGATACGATAACGATTTATTTCCGAGTTAATATTATATGTGATGTAAACCTTAGTCATACAATAACTTGAATTTTACACAAGGAGAAAGCCTAAAAGCAGCCGTATTTTTTTCATACGTGATAGAGGATCATTATCCAGAATATAATCTATCGCAAGTACATAACCAAAACAGATTAGCAGCTCTGGTAAGTTGGCACGGCTACGGATAGAATGCGGATAGTGTGCGTTGCAGTAGAGAGTTCTTTCCGAGTTGACATTGTGTGCTAAGTCAAAAAACTGCAAAAATAACCACTGTAACAGTGAGATTTCGGAAGGAGTGTCTTTCTTACGGTAAGTAAATGTTAGTTCTATTTCTCAATGCTTAAAATTATTAGGTATTTAACTAATAGCATATATTTGCGCTCAAATGACCAACAATCTCACCAAATATTGGTTTTCCTGGAAAATGAAATGCATTTCTTTTATAGGAGCAGTTATATAAAATTAAAAAATATTTAATATTTAAAGATTTCCAACTGATCCATTTCGCTGTGCAGATATCCATAGTAGTGCAAAAAATGAGAAGAATTTTACTTGCCTTACAAAAATTCTAAAATATGTTCGATACATGTTAATAAATTCGATATATCTGACCATACTCAAAGGCGAATGGCGAATTGGTGAAAACAGCGATCTCCAAATTGCAGTTATGATATCTTCAGAATATTATGTATTACTAGCTAATAGCTATGCATGGCGATTTGACTTTCTGAAAAATCACCCTATTTTGCAAAATCTAAGCTATCTGATCGATTTAGTATTTTTAGCGTGAAGGGTTAACGAACTTAATTATAATTATATAAATGCACTTGTAACGTTATACACACTTTTTATTTTAATAATAATACAAACAATAAAAGAACGATACTTTACGGTACTGTATTTTTAAAAACTATAAAATATATTTTATAAGGAGTCTGGACCAACACGGCATACATACGGTTATAAATTTAAAAATGAATTTAAAAAATATTTATATGGTATACTACGATGTAAATGAATATTTATGTGATATATTTAAATGATTTTTTTTTTTACTTTTACGATTACATATAAGCAATTAATTATACTTAATAATTTTGCGACTTGTTCTGTGGATAAATAATTTTAATAATTTTTGTGTTGTGTATGTAATTAATCTGTGTTATTTTATTGACAAATTATAAAATTGTAAATTTAATTTATTAATATTATTATGACATTGAAATTTATATTATATTAACGTTAGAATGTTGACATCCAATTTAATTAAAATTCATTATGGTGAAAATATAGTGAATGTTATGTTGTTGCACATGCTTTATTTAATAATTTAATACGAGAAATTTTAAAACTGCTAAAAACTAAAAAGTAATAAATAAATTATGATTATGATAATCAATTTGATTCTATTAATTATAAAAAAGTTGACGAATATAGAATTGGTTACAACTGTAAAAAAGAAACCACCCAAATAAAAACCGACTTAAAACTTTATAGTAAGTAATGTAAATTTATTTAAAGGTAATTATAATTATAATAAATATAATCAGTCATTTGACATCACGATCAAAATAGTCGTTTAGTAGGTAATTATTTATTAAAAATAAATATTTTTTAACTTGTAATAAAAAGAGTTTTTATTTTTAGTGCATGTACGTAAAACTGATTGTCTCAAAAAAAATCTTATCACAAACTACAAAGCAACTTCGTACATTCCTTTTATTATGTTCTTTATTTGAATTCGCTATATGAAAATTCAAAAAAAGGATATGATAGAACAAGTATTTTCTTTATGAGTAGCATGTCTTGCAACTTTACACGATAAAGCTATGGACATATTGTTAAATTTTCTAAGAGCCCATTGCCTAAGTTACTAAAATTTTATGAGCTCTTATCGATAAAGCGGAGCACTAGTCGAAACTAAACCATAACGTACAGAAACAAGGTTGATTATTATTAAGGTACTTTCATTACGTTACGATATTTTTTACTAAAAATTCAAATCATATTTTTGTGCTGCGTTTATAGGCAACGCTGAATCTTGTCATTTCTGATCGAGGTTTTTGATTTTGACTTTTTCTCGGATGTCAATCGGTTAATGAATCAACGACGTGAGTGTTGCTATTTTATTTAAAAAAAAAAAGAAATATAGGTAGCCCTAACTTTTGACTCCTATAGGAGTATATTGTTCTGTGCTTTTGACATCACGGCAATTGCCAGTGTCAGCTGCGACGTGAACGTCAATGTCACATGCGCTAACGTCTTACGTCAAAGTTCACTTGCATTGCGACCTCCATTCATCCTTCACTTTGATAAAACGATTTTGTGGACCGTTTTCAGCTAATTTAACCGTAACCTGCTATAAAAAGCTTAATTTAAGCTGAAACGCGAGTTCGGTTTAGCTTTTAAGTGATATAAAAAGTTATTACAGTGAAAATGGCACTAAAATCAACACCGGCTGTGTTAGGGCTACTATCAAGGCTTTCTCGCCGTTCTTTCTCTTCGTCTAAGGTTTTATCGTCAAAGCCTGTTACTGTCCGTGATGCCTTAAATCAAGCTATTGACGAGGAGATGGAGAAAGATGACCGTGTATTTGTAATGGGCGAAGAAGTGGCCCAATACGATGGAGCCTATAAAGTTACCAGGTACGTAACCTTAACCTTTAGAATGCTTCTAAATTACGTGTCTGTTAGTAAAAACATATATAAAAGTTTTATGTATTTACTTATACGATTACTGATAATATGGCATAGTAATTGAAATTTAATTTAAAACAATAATAAAACTTGTTATATAATCAGGATATTTATGTGTTCATTTTCATTACGTAGAATAATGAGATTTACAAAACATTTCCTCACTGTGTGTGTTAAATACCTAGATGTTTTTCTTCCAATAGTAATACACTGTAAACCATGAACAATATTGTTTACCTTTTTATCCATGTATTCAGGCTTATGATAACGGTTATAAGAAGAAGATAAGAAGTTATCATTTTTTGATTTTTATGATGTGGTTATCTTATAATTAGTGATAAGGCATGTGAATATCATATTTATCAATAAGGTTGTATTCAAATTTATTTAATTGGTATCCTAATCCTGCTATATAGACTGCACTATACTATTAATATTTTTGGTGTGTAAAGGTGATGGTTGTTTCTTTCAACCAGGAGAGCCTTTAATTGCCATCTTGTGATATAAAAAAGTATTGAAATTGACAAGAATATATAAATTATTTTATGATTACTTATGTGGTGAAGTCCATGCAACCTAAATAACATCAGATAATTTGCTGAGATCTTTTTAAAGCTTTGGATAGCGAAGTGACAATGTGTTCGATCCATGTTATGCTATTATATGACAACACCTTAACTTGCCCAAGCAATGGGTTCTCACATGCATCGCTGCAAATTAAGGCAGTACAAATACTGACATCATATGTGACAGTACTCATTTGTATTTATAAATTGTAGAAAACTCCTACATAATTTTGTCTACTAATTGTGAAATATAGCTGCTTGTAGATATTAATAATGTGTCTGGTGTGGAAGACATGTAATTATGTGTTAATGAAAAGTACAATCATTATAATATCAGGGTTAAGTAGGGGGGTGAGGTTATCTAGACAAGTTGTTTTAAATCTGTACTAAAGAATGAGATATAATAATGACAGGATTACTCTCTGATATTCTTGTGAAGTAGTATGTTCAGTGACATTTGTATTTCCCCCTGTTCTGCAAACACATAGCTATGCGACACACTGTAGAGTGCCACATAGCTGTGTTTATTGTAATAAACTGTAGCACTTTTAGATTTGATATTTGAAATTGTTAGTATGTATATGAGATTATTATTATAGTAGTGAAACGTTTTGATATAAAATATATATTTCTCATATATCAAGCGAATAAAAAGATAGCTTTCCTGATGGAAAGAGACAACCAGTGCTTATAGAGACCATAGATATTAATGGTGTGTTGCTATCCTTGTGGCGGGTTCTAAACGCTGCATGCATAATTTACTGGCTACCTTACTCTACCAGTAGCCACAATGTTAGTGGCTCATATAGCCATTCATTCACCTATTCGTCATAAGAGGCCCGGACAAACACGGAAGTGCCAATGGTCATCACTATTATTTAAAAACCTTAGTTATTGTTTATAGTACAGTAAAGTAGTAAAATGTTGTTGCAGCTGTTATTACTTACAATTTTAGGCATTGTTACTCACAATGAGGCAGCCTTACAAAATTACTTATGTTTAAAGTCCAGTAATAGCTAACTTGTGACTGTTTCAAACCATATATTATTAACATGATGCACTCTGCACTTACAAAAAATATCAGCATGAAAATATTATGATTATGCCCACCATCTGAAAACCTTTGGTAGGGCTATAATATTTGGTATATACACTTACTCACAAATCAAAAATAACATGGAGGTGTGGCAACCCCAATATATAGAATATATAGAATAATAACAGTGAATATGCAGATCTTTAGATCTGTTAATGAAAATTGTAGCCTAAATAGCTTAACAATATTTCACGGGTGAAGGTCAACTAATTTTAGTTTTACTTTATTCATGACATTTCTATATTTTAATATATTATATAAAAAACTGACTTTTCGTTGAATTCATGCACGAAGGGTTCCATACCATCCCTATTCAAGTTTCTACTTGTTTATAAGATCGAGTAAAAAATTGCTTAAAAATTATGTTTGTTGTATGGGGGCCCTCCATTAACATTTATTCTGTGAAAATTTTAAGCATCTACCTGTTACCATGATTAATATTAAGCAAAAAAAAAAGAAAAAACACATTTATTGTATGGGGATTGGGGACCCCCCGTTAATATTTTTATTTTTAGTATTTGTTGTTATAGCATTAATGGAAATACATAATTTGTGAAAATTTTAGTTTTCTAGCTATCACAATTTATGAGATACAACCTGGTGATAAACAGACAGCAGAGGCTTAATAATAGGGTCTGGTTTTTAACTTTTAGATACAGATCCCTAAAAAGGCTAAAATTGATTACGAATATTACCATTTTTATTATTTGTTAAGGATTGATTTGAACAATTGATTACAAAATTTCAATCCGCTCTTATTTTTCATTTCCAGAGGACTATGGAAGAAATATGGAGATAAACGCGTAATAGACACACCAATCACAGAAATCGGTTTTGCCGGTATAGCTGTTGGTGCTGCATTTGCTGGCCTAAGACCCATTTGTGAATTCATGACATTTAACTTCTCCATGCAAGCCATAGATCATGTAAGTATCTTTCTTATTTTATAAAGAACATTGTACTTTTTTGTAAGGCAGTCAGTTAAAATGAAAGTCAAAAAGTAATGGAATATGTAGTTAACAAGTTCCTCATAGAGTTGGCTCTGCATATTATTAGGAATTGTTTTACTAATATCTGAGTAACTTATGTCAATATATACAGTGCGTAACAACGACTGTCTAATCATCAAAGGCAATTTCCAATAATTTAATATAATTATAGACATTGGATACGTATAGGTGAGTAAAACATATTATTTGCTTAATTTAAGAGGAAATTACTTATTATAATACTTAACTTTTGATCAAAAAATACATTGACTTTGACTTAACTGGATTATTTTAAACTACTATAATTATTGTTTTATTTTTATACATAGAATTATTTAATTTTATAGTAATATCATTGATGTATCGAAAATCAAAATAGCATTGGGCCTTGATTCTGAGATGAAAACTGTTTAAAAAATTTTGATTTTTGTGATGATTTTTTTACCTTAATTTTGTGTAATTTGATTTATTATAATATTCTACAGTACTAATTATAAAAATAGTAAAATTCAAGGAAATATACAAAATAAGCAATGTATTATGTGCTACATGCTGTGCATACATACAAACGGCTGGTTCAAGGGTTCCGGGGTCGCAACAAGTCCGGGCAATATACACTTTATATTGTGTGGTGTGAAAATAAAAATCATAAAATGCAAATATTGCTTTTCCCACAAAAAAAAAAAGAATTGCCTACACAACTACAATGTAAAAATGTCATGTTTTCTTAATTTTTTGGTAGACCGTCCCTTACAGTTGTGTATGCCTGTTATGGGTCAGAAATCAGAAATCCTTTATACTACTGGATCGGAAACGCAGCCTAAAAAACTCAGCGAGCTTGTCGTTTTTTTTGTATATCATCTATTTTTTTACAATATCATAATATTACAAAAAATATATATGAGATTGGTATGAGGAGCAATTAATCCCAGGCTTTTTTGTCTTCTAAATAATCTGAGATTTTATAATATCCTTTTTTACACAGTTTTGTTTTAACACATTTTTTAAATTTATTGGTCAGACAGTTTGTTACTTATTTGTAAAATATTAAAACTTTTATAGTAGGGGAGCCCAAGAGGGGATTTTTGCATTTACTCAAGTGCATCAGATTAACATAACACCTTGCATACTGTTGCAGCTCACTACCAAATATAAGCCCTTTATATAGAGGCAGGTAACTACGGCAGGAAAAAACAAAATTCCAATAACTTCAGCTTGTGGAAATTGTCAGATTATTACTTACATCATTTCCTCTAAAATAAAAGAAAATTCAGACGCGCTCGAGAATGTCAAAACAAAGTTTTCTTTGTAAGTTTGTGACCCTCCCACTCCCTTAAGCTACACTTGAATCAGCAGATTTTCTAAATTTTAGGCGGCAATTAACCTACCATACCAAGGTATAAGAAAATTGTGGCAGTGAAACACTAGTTAAGTCGCGTCAGATCTTAATCAGATAGTATTTCCATGTCATAGTTTTTTTTAAACATTTTTTTTATCTGCAGATTTTTTCCCCACCATTAAAATGAAAAACATTATATAACCTTTTATTTTTCTTATAATTTAATCTACAAAATCCAATAGGTCCCTACAAAGCTCGAGTAACTACACATTTAGCATCTTGGGCTCCCCGACTATTGCAGATAATAAACTCAGCAGCGAAAACATTCTACATGTCAGCCGGGGCAGTGCCCGTGCCCATAGTGTTCCGTGGGCCCAACGGTGCGGCGGCGGGCGTGGCGGCGCAGCACTCGCAGTGCTTCGGTGCGTGGTTCAGCCACTGCCCCGGCCTCAAGGTGGTGATGCCCTACTCCTCGGAAGATGCTAAAGGTTTCATTTTTTATTTATAACTAGCTGACCCAGCAAACATTGTTTTGCCTTACATATTAGGAATCCATAGCGGACAAACAATGTGACACGTAATTTATATAAGTCTACGGGATTGTCCTTCCATGCAGCCAAAATGGTATTAAACTTTATATGGTGGTTAAGTATTCTTAAATTTTCTAATTTTCCGCGCAATTTTCTTTATATTTTCTTTTATAAGAACCTTCTCCTTACAATTACAAACACAACAAAAAAAATTACCGACATTGGTCCAGCCATTCAGGCGTGATGTCGTGACCAAGGAAAATAGGGATTGATTTTTATATATATAGACTAGCTGACCCGACAAATGTTGTTTTGTCATATAAATTATAGAATTAATTAATAGAATTAAAAAACAGGGGTTGGTGATTGAAAGATGAACATTTAGGGTTAAATGTATTTTTTAATGCCACGTTATAAAAATTTAAAAAATAAAAATATTTGCCCAAAAAACAATGTAAAGGGTGGACAACCCTTATCACTTAGGGGCATGAAAAATAGATAGCAGCCGATTTTCAGACCTACTGAATATGTATATAACATTTCTTAAAAATCGGTCAAGCCGTTTCGGAGTATTATTGTAACTAACATTGTAACACGAGAGTTTTGTGAGAATGATGACAATATCATTTGTTAACACAAACACTAACACTAAACAAGGAAAAATTATAAAGGCTGCTACTTTTTGTAATGAATTATTTTTTTATAATCTTAAGCTATTTGGATAAAAGGTTATCATAGATTATGCCCATTATCATAGATTTTTAATTGATTTTTAACTTCCCGCTACGTATGTATATTTTCCCCGTGTTGGTTCCGGGCTCCTTTGAAGAATAGACCAACTGCCGTTCTGCCAGGCAAGTCGTAAAAGGCGACCGATTGGTTATGCGAGTCACTACAATCGTCACTACTAGGTGGTAGAATTCTGCATTGTCTCGCCCGAGTCTGGTACCACCGCCTTACCTGTTCCTGCCGCGATAGCGTCAGTCCTTGTCACTGTTGTGTTCCGGTTTGGAGGGTAAGGTAGCCGGTAATCTTATGCATGTGGCATTAGACCTCGCCACAAGATAGCAACGCACCATTAACATCTTTGGTGTCTATAGGCGATGGTTGACTCTTTCCACCAGGAGACCCATCTGCTTGTTTGCTATCTTATGATATAAAAAAACATGTAGATAAGGAAGTTACTGATTTTGCTCCGATTTTCGAAAATCGAGTCCTACGAACATTTTCTGACTATTTTCACGTTGACGTTAGTATGTCTATGTATGTATGTGTGTATGTAGACATCTCATAACTTTTGAACAGCTTGACCGATTGAAAGGCTTTTGAATGCATTCGATTAAATTTCGTTCAACTTAGACTTTCTGAAAATTTGAACCAATTCAGTCCAGGAGATTTTGGAAAAACCTCAAAAAAATTTTTGGCGAAACAGAATTTTTTTAATATAACTTCCAGTAGTATATTATATAAATATACTAATTGGGTACAAAATCTAATCAGCTCTTTTCCTAGCTTTCTTCATATTTTCAAAATAACCTTCAGACTAATACACTGATTTATTTAAAAATCTAGCCAGCTCTTCTAATTTAAAAACTACGCCAAATACTTTAAATCGGATTAAGGGTCATAGCACACATATCAACTCGTAAACGGAACGTAAACGTATCAACTCGAGCCGTTCAGTATTCTTTGTATGAAACTCCCTACTGCAACGCACACTTATCGGAATCGTAACGTAATCGCCTCGCCGCGTGGTCGACTTGCCGTACCCGCGCTTACGTCTCTCCGTACGCTGTCTTACGACTCTCCGTACCCTAGCTTGCGTTTCTTCGTTCCCGCCCCCGGCCCCGCGCCGCGGCCTGCGCTGTGAACGTGCTTGTCATTCACAAGATAACTTCCAGCCGAGTTGCGCGCGAGTTTATAGGTTAGATTCCAAACAAAAACTAACGATGGAAAAGGAGAAACTAATCGAAGAAGTGAGACAATATCCATGTTTATATGATTTAAGTGATTCGAAATATAGCGACAATTCGAAAAAGGACGAGGCATGGAGACAAATTAGTGCTAATTTAAATCAATCTGGTAAGTATTTAATTTTTTATTTAAGTAGGTAGTTACCTGTTTACTTTACTTTACCTGTTTAGTTTGATGTCTATTTTTCGTATAAAATTTTGATAGATAATAATTAGGTAAGTTAAACAAATGAGTTTAATAATTGGAGAATAGAAATAAAACAAATAATAAAATAATTATAATATTTTACGATAATTATCATGGTAAATTAACACCTACGATTCTGCCACGGAACTCGTCCAGTAGAAGTTTGGAAATAATTTTTAAACATTTCTCGTACGTTGAAAGCAGTACCCGTATAGTTACTATCCTCTCTTCCCCCCGGACCACCGTTGAAAGTAAACGTGCAAATTGTGTGTCTCATAAATTAATAAAATAATTTTAACAAATAGTAAATTTTAAATTAGCATCAAATAATAGGAACACATAAATCTGTGAAGTGCAACGGATCTTAACGTGCCGCGAATCTCCTGTGAAATATGGGGCCCTAGTACATATTACCAAGTGACTTCCTATCAGTGCACGCGCATATTGCAAAAGGATTGACACGCCCACTGGTTCATTATTGGTTACGGAAGTATTTAAGGACCACCCAAGTTGTACTCTTTCGCACTAAAATTATAAAGGAACCTTTACATTGAAATTGTTACTCCTGGTACTTGACTATGACTAGCGAAATTGATAAAACTACTTCGGAACCAACGGATATGGAAGTAACTGCGCCCAGTTTTGTGTCTCTTCGTCCAAAAAGAAGACGTGAGAGTTTATGCACAGACGACTTAGGTGAATTCAAAGCACAAATGAAGGAAATGTTTGAATCCTTCCTATCGACACAAACTAAAGAAATTCAAGAAATTACTACAAATATTAAAAGTATACAACAATCAAACCGTAAAATAGAGGACTCGATTTCCTTCCTAATGACTCAAAATGAAGAATTGAAAAAAAAGATGGAGAAGTTGGAAATTCAAACGAAAAAAGACAAGGAATATATTACAATTTTAGAAGAAAAACTTGAAGATATGCAAAGATCACACAGGAAAACTAGCTTAGAAATTAAAAATGTTCCACGCTTAAATCACGAGTCTAGTGAGGATCTAGTGAACATGGTGCTTAACCTCTCTCAAAGCGTCAATTGTTCTATTGATAGAAAAGAAATAAAAGATATATACCGGGTGAAGATAAAGAAGGATGGCATAACAAATACCCCTATTATTGTAGAAACGGGTTCAACTATTACCAAAAGCAACATTCTCAAAATGTGTAAACTGTATAATATAAAAAATAAGGACAAATTGAGAGCCAAACATTTGGGAATGAGAACCAAAGAAGATACGCCTATTTTTGTATCCGAGCAATTGACGGCCAAAAACTCTCGCCTTTATTATCTTGCGAGAGAGGTCGTTAAAAACAAAAAATACAAATATTGTTGGACATCATTTGGCAAGGTTTTTATAAGAAAAAATGAGAATTCACCCGTTATTCGTATTACAAATGAAATACAGGTACAAAATTTGATCAACTCAGCATGACTAGATTATCATAATAATTTTATATTGTATTATCTTGCTCAATATGGTTTGATGTCATATATAAACACTAGAAAATGCTCAATTAATTTATCTGCACCTTTAATAATTGAAAATGATTATTATAATAATTCATACAAATACAATGTACAATTTTTAAATGTTCTTAATAATTCATATTTATTTTTTGACATAGGAATATTTTTTAGAATATATTTAAATTTAACAATTGAGTATAATTATTATAATAATACATGCAAATGCAATGTGCAATTTTTAAATGATATATTTAATAAACCGTATTTATTTTTTGCCATTGAAATAATTTATAAAATATATTTAAATGTTCACGCATTAAACACATACACATATACAAACTTTTACTATTTTAATAAACAAAGCATTAATATTCATACATTACTAAACACGGATGACAACGTATGTGCTCACTACGGTACGTCTACCCTCATTTTAACTCTGTTTAAAATTATCTTCAGAGATATTGTGATTTTTTGCTTTAATGATTTGGCAAACAAAGTATTTATGTTAACAGTGTGCATTAATTTGTTTTTTGTTACAGCTGGCATGTATGATTTAATTAAGTATTTTATAACTACTGTAAAATGTGATGGCTCGCAATGTAAGAAATATAATTACCACTTACAGATTGTTTATGATATTAATTATTATGGATAATAATACATTAAGTACCTTACAAGAATTAGATAATTTAGAGGTCGCTCGATCTATAAAATGTTCTATTAATGATTTACCCATCTATAAAAATGTTGAAAAACCTAAATTTAATATAATATCCCAGAATATTCGTAGTATTTACTCAAATTTTGATGACTTACAAACAACATTATCCCAATTTCAGATGCCTGTTGATATAATTATTTTAACTGAATGTCGATTAAATTATAATAAACCTATTCCTTTTCTTGATAATTATACTTCACATTATACGAACTTATCTCTCAATCAGAATGACGGCGTAGTAGCTTATGTACATAATAAGCATGTGGTTAATATCAAAGAAATTACTCTTAAACACGCTTCTTGTATTCAAATTTCAAGTAATGATTTTACTATACTTGGTATATACCGATCGCCTTCTGTGACAAATGCAGAACCTTTTATTAATTCACTAGATTCACATTTAGAATCTATTAAATCTACTAAAAATATAATAATCACTGGAGACATTAACATTAACCTGATACCAAAGTTAACAGAATCTTCTTACGAGTATAGAAATAGACTAACTTACCTTTCCGTCTTGGCAACGCATGGTCTTTTGCCCGGTCATTACTTACCAACTAGGGAACATAGCTGCTTGGACCATTTTATTATAAAACATGAAAGCAAAAATACATCAGCATTTGTTGCCATATTAGAAACATCGATCACGGACCATCTTATGATTTTTCTAAGTATAACACAAAAGCGAAAGAGTAACTCATGTTGCCCTAAAACTAAAAATATGGTTGATTTTGATAATGCTTATAAAAGTCTTGAACAAAAAAACATCTCTGACTTACTAAACTATAATGACCCAAATATTGTTACTAATTTACTGGTTACAAAAATTAATGAATGTTTACAAGAGAACACCAAAACTATAACTATTTCACGAACTAAACAAATAATTAAGCCTTGGATTACTACAGGCTTACTACGTTGTATTAGGAATAGAAATCTTATGCAGAAAAAATTAAGGTTAGATCCGAGCAATGATATGTTGAGATTGACCTACCGCAGGTATAGAAATTACTGTAATAATCTGATAAAAAAACTTAAACGTAAATATGAACGTGAAAAATTAGAAAATTCAGCGCAAAACAATAAGCTGTTATGGAAATCAATAAACGAAATTACACAATATAAATCCCTAAAAACTGATAACACGAATCTTCTGAATAGTGCTCCTACACCGACAGATTCATTAAACAAAATTAATGAATTCTTCTCGAATGTAGGAAAATCACTGGCAGAAGATATAAAATCTAATAATAATATGCAGGACTATAATCCATCTTTGTATCTTCCAAATCCCAATTTGTCATCTTTTGTACTGCTGGACACTAATTCCACGGAAGTTGAACAAACAATTATGAACCTTAATTCTAATAGCGCGACAGGATATGACAACATTCCCACAAAATTTTTGAAGCTTAGTAAAACTATTCTTATTCCTATAATAGTATATCTAGTAAATTTGTGTTTTAATCATGGTATTTTTCCAATGGCACTTAAACAATCCCTTATTACACCTATATATAAGAGTGGTGATAGAGACAATATAAACAATTACAGACCAATCTCGGTACTTTCTTCATTATCTAAAGTACTGGAAAAGTTACTGAATAAGAGAATATTATCCTACCTAGAAAAATATAACATTTTATCAAATACACAATATGGATTTAGAAAGAACTTATCTACTGAAGATGCTGCTTTGACACTTAGTAATCAAATAATTAACAATCTAGATAAAGGTGACAAATGCTTAACAGTTTTTCTAGACTTAAAAAAAGCGTTTGACACCGTGTCTATTCCCACTCTTATTCAAAAACTTCAAAACATTGGTATTAGAGACACTCCATTAGCGTTATTTAAAAGTTACTTAACAAACCGCACACAACGTGTAAAGATAGGAAGTTACATCAGCGAAATAGCAGAAATATCCTACGGAGTACCACAGGGAAGTGTTCTGGGACCTACTCTCTTTTTAATATACATAAACGACCTTTGTAACCTGAAAATAGAAACCGGCAACATCTTCTCCTACGCTGACGATACCGCTGTGGTATTCTATGGCAAAACATGGATGGACGTCTTTACTTACGCAGAAAATGGATTAGCAAAGATAAATGCCTGGCTAAAATCAAATCTCCTCACGTTAAATACTTCCAAAACAAACTTTATTTGCTTTTCAATATACAACAATACCCAACCTAGTTCTAATCTTGTAATTAAGATTCATAATTGTGGGAGCTCTCAAAATACTTCATGTTGCTGTCCCGCAATAGATAAGGTTGATAAAGTCAAGTATTTGGGAATTTATATTGATCAAAGAATGTCATGGCATCCTCATCTTCAATTAATCAGTAAAAGAGTAAGAAAATTAATATATATTTTTAAAACGTTAAGACATGTATGTACAAAACAGTTAATAAAACAAATCTACACCGCACTGGCACAATCTATTTTAACATATTGTATTACTGTATGGGGTGGAGCATCGAAATATAAATTTTTGGAATTAGAGAGAGCTCAGAGAGCATTACTTAAAGTAATGTTTTTCAAACCACCCAGATATCCCACAATTGAACTATACAAATCTACTAACCTTTTATCTGTTCGAAAACTATATGTTTTATTAACTGTATTGCGACTGCATATAAACTTAAAATTTGATTCTGAATTGCTTGCAAAAAGAAGAGTTAATGAGGTTGCTCCTATCCCTTACACTAAAACAGCTTTTGCCAGTAATCAATATTGTAAAAAATCTGCTATTCTCTATAATAAAATAAATAGGCATCTACATATCTACATAACTAATAAATATAAATGCAAAATAAAAGTAACAGAGTGGCTAAAAGGACTCCATTATGAGGAAGTGGAATCTTTAGTGAGATATACTAACGTTGTCTAAACCATTATGTGCAAGCACAAATACATTAACATTTACACGCACACATCCACATGCTTACGCGCGCACACACACAATCACACATACAAACGAACGCACACACACACACATACACACACACACATACACACACAAACACTCCACACAAACACAAATGCGTATACATGTATATTTATTTTTAAATTTGAATATAATTAGAAAATTGTTTGTGTAATAAATGTAATACTAAATTTTCATCATGCAAGTTGCAACAATAATTTCAATGTATAACTATTAATGTAATTTAATTTTATAAATCTATCTATAATACGCGCTATGTATTGAAGAGCGGGGTCTCCTAATACAGGCATTTCATGCTTAAAAGGAGTGCCCCAGCCACAGCATAAAATGTAATTAGATATTTAAGTTATGAAATAAACCATTATTCTATTCTTATTCTATTCTATTCTATTCTTACTACCAATATTTGGTAATGGACTTAATAATCGGTCTTCGCCGAATTCAACTGAAATTTCCTGTTCTGTTCTGTTCGGTTCCTGGATATTCATCTCTATGTTATATGTTCTCATCATGTTGTGTAAAATGCAAGTTGTTAATACCACTTTATCTACAAACTTAGGATGCCAATTAATATTACAGTTGTAAATCGCAAACTTTTGATACATAATTCCAAAAGTGTTTTCCACAACTCTTCTAGCTCGCGATAAACGGTAATTATATTGCAGTTCAGGATCTGAAAGTCTTCGTGTAGTTGAGCGAGGATATGGTCTTAATAAATATGTCTTCAATGGAAACGCCTCATCGCCCACAAATACATGCGGCATTGCATGATTAGTTCCTGGTAATTGTTTGTCACATGGAATATTTAATGTATTTCTTTCAAGTGCGTTTCCAAAACTAGATGATGAAAAGATTCCGCCATCGCTATTTTTGCCGTAAGCTCCTACATCAACCGCTACGAATCTATATTCAGGGTCAACTGCAGCTAATAAAACAATTGATAAATGTTTTTTATAGTTAAAAAATAGCGATCCACTATTGGGAGGTGATATTATATTTACATGCTTTCCATCTATGGCGGCTATGCAATTTGGAAAGTTCCATTTAGTTCTGAATCCCTCTTCATTTCGTCGCCATGTTTCTATAGTTGGTTGAGGTATATGTACTGGCATTAATATATTTATTATTGCATTGCAAACATCTGTTACAATCAAACGAATAGTTGATTCTCCTAAGCGGAAGCTCGATGATAGAGTCCTAAATGTACATCCAGTTATGAAGTACCTGCAACAATAAATGTATATTTAATAATACATATGTAGGTTCTTTTCTTCATTTATTTTCACGGAGGATTTTTTAATTTCCTACAAAAAAATCTTCGTGAATGTCGTTCAGGTTGATGGTCTGATGCCATGGTTTGTTTTAAGGAAGCTGTCCCTACACCCTGTACTGCCATGCACACAAACACACATATATAACTACTCGCCAATTTGCGCTTATCTATTTGACCATGATTTATTTTATTTCAGAATCTGAATGCAAGAAAACTTGGCTAAATCTTAGAGAGTCCCACCGACGAACTATCAAGAAACGTAAAACTAAAAGTGGTCAGGCAGCAACGACGACGAAAAAGTGGACCTATGAAGATGAGATGAGCTTTTTGTTACCTCATTACAAAGAAAGAAGTACGATTTCGTCGGTTACAGATGTAAGTGGAGATGATGACCATTCAGATGTTAGCAGCTTCTTGAATGATGGGTCACAGAACTCAATAAACGATATTCAGTCTCCAGAAACTGAAGAACAACAGACTCCTACACCTACGTCACATCCGAAGTCTTCTGCATCTTCAATTACTCCTAACATTCCGAAGAAACCTAAAAAAGGTTGTGCAGTTGAAAACACTTCAGCGTCACATGCTTTAATGAAATATTTAATAGAAGAAAAGAAAAACAAAGAAGAAGATGATGAGATAGATAAATATTTTAAGAGCATTGCGGCAACTGTAAAAAAGTTTTCAGAATATAACCAAGCAGTTATAAAGGCTAAAATATATAACGCAGTTTCTGAAATCGAGTTAAAAGAAATCGCAGATAAACAAAACTATTATAGTTTTAGCAATTCTTACATTCCTCAAAGACCTGAATATTACATGCCTCAAGGTTATAATACCCTCAATAATAATAACCACGAGAGTCTATCAGTACCGACAAGCAGTCGTATGCAAACACAAACTGGCGCTTCAAACACACACACTGGCGCTTCAAGCACACAAACTGGCTCTTCAAACACTGATTTTGATAATTTAAACTTTGAAAAAAATAATAATTAATAATTATTAAAATATCGTATGGCAATCGAAGGCACAAGCTACGACCGAAAAAAATGGACAGCGTGCTTCGTTAATCATTTAATTTTTTTTGTTATAATACTCAATTATTATTTTGTTTTATTGCATTCCTGAAATAAAACCTTTTTGATTTGAAAACGAATGTGTATTTATTTCTTCAATAACCATTGTCCATGAAAAAACTTATTCTTATCCTTGCAATACAATACAAAAAGAACCCTTTATTGCAAGAAAATGTCAAAGTACACGGCTTAAAAAAAACAATTCTCAGAATATCGGCGGCCTTATTACTAAGTAATAGTTTCTACCAGACAATCACGTGTATAGGAGTTGCTCACCTTAATTTGTTGCTTACCTTAATGTTACAGCCAATCTTTCTTCGGGTGAAATCGTTTCTCTGAATGTTGTATTCTTCTTTCTTATACATTCTTCTATAGACTGCAGTATGTTATAAAAGAGACATTTTGGCATATGAAAATAAATATAAAATTTCTCTTCATCATCTATTAAATGTTTCTTAATAGTCCGAAATTCCCCTTCAGTTCTCCTAGCTTTATTCATACTGTGTACCCAATATCTTTTTCTTCGTTTCTTTCTATTTTCTGTTTCCTCTTCGTCAAGTGCCACTGCAATTATAGCCATTTCGTATATTGTGAACTGGGACATAACCGTGCGCTACACTTCACGTTCGGATACTGACTAACCGCGAGGCACCCCGCCCAGCCGTCGTCAACCAGCGACCGGCGAGCCGTAAGCGCGGCGTCGCCTAGCCGTAGCCGAGTCGATTCGGAGCTGCTGATCGCACGGTGACGCGCTTACGATAGGTTGACGCCTGGTTGACGCCTGGTTGACGGCGAGGCGATACGGTGACGATCCCTTTCCGAGTTGATATGTGTGCTACGACCTTAAAATCGGTTGATTTCTTGGGATCAGTGATGACAATTTTTGACAAAAATGTTTTTAAATGAAATAAAATGAAAATATTTATTTGCAAGAATATGGATGTTACAAATTGTTAAAAATAAATTAACTTACCAACATAGTCTACAGACATGCAGGAATGAATGAGAACAGGACATGTTCCCAATTCGTCTATTTATTTTATGTACCTCAGAACTTGGTTATGTATTGACCAATTTGGAAAATTGATTTTATGTTACAAGTATACCGTCCTATATAATAAATTTGGTAAACATCCAATCCAGGTTAGCTGTAATAAGAAATCAGTTCTTGCAGTTTTACTGAGATTAAATTATTGGATACCTGTATGGTGGTGGCTTAGATCTTCACTCTTGGGAAAGCTAATCCTTTACCTCAAGGAAACAATGTGCATTTTCCTTTGATGATTAAGGCCCATTTCTAGAATGGATGTTACTACGTAGGTCACACTATAAGTTTTGCGTAACTTAAAAAAAAATATGTTATAAACAAAATATTATAGTTATTGCTTTTCAAAATAATCTCCTATACATTTTAAACATGTATTCATGCGATCGAACCATTTTTTAAAACAGGAGGACCACAGATCTGTGGGCATGTTTTCTATGTGCTGATTGAACGCTATCACTGCCTCTTTGGAATTGGTAAAAGTAAAACCTCTCATCAAATCTTTGATTTTGGGGAAAATACAGAAATCACAGTGTGCTAGGTCGGGGCTATACGCAGGATGAGTGACGAGATGTACTTTTTTGGAAGCTAAAAATGACTTTGTTTTGTTGGCCGTGTATAAGAGGCGTTAACATGGTGTAGGAGAATGCGGCTTTTGGGTCGTCTTTCGCGAACTTTTTCTAACACACTGGGCAAACAAATGGTAGAATACCACTCGGCATTAACACTCTTTTGATTTTCAAATGGAATTGTACAGATGGGACCCGTAGCTGAGGAAAAAAACGCGATCATTTTTTGGCAACGATTCTCGCCTGTCTCACTTTTGTTGGCCTGTTCTCATTTTCAAACACCCATTCATGTTTTTTTCGGGTTCAAAACAATAAATCCATGTTTCGTCTCCTGTGACAATGTCATAAACAGCATTAGAATGTCCGTGGTCGTAGTTCAGTAGCATCTGTGAGCACCATTCCACGCGAGCCCGCTTCTGCTCCGCTGTCAGTTCATGAAGGATCTAACGACAACAAGCTAGTTTCCGAAATTTCAATTCTTCGTGTAAAGTTTTCTGAATTTGGCTCATACCAATCCTCAATAGTCCTCGAATTGTCTCATAGGTAATCCGGGGGTTTTCTTCAATTAACTGCTTAACAGTAGCCACATTATTTTCGTTGACGGCAGTTGAAGGGCGCCCTTCACGAAATACGTCATGTAAAGAAGTTTCTTTCGACCTCTCAAATTCAGCAAACCATCGCCTCACGGTGCTCAAACAAGGTGTTTCTCTCCCAAAAACATTTTGAAGACGAGCTGCACAGTCTTGCGGAGAAAGAGAACTTTTAAAATCATAAAAAATCATCGCTCTAAAATCTTTTCGACTTAATTCCATTTTCATTGCGCACGTAGAACTTTGATGTGTGATAAAAGAAACAATTGACAAATCATTTCCCGCCAATTGTTTTTTTTTTTAATATTAAGAAGGTTGCAACGTTTTAAAAATATAACATTCGAAATTCAAATAGTTCTGATTAGCTAGAAGTGCAAAACTTTTAGTGTGCCCCGTGTATAACTATATACTGTTAAACTGCCAGCCGCCTCTTAAAAGTGATTAATTATTTATTATTTGTAAATATAGTACATATTTACTATAATATATACTTTACTATATTATTGGTGATTATTAATTGACAGAATTTTGCAACAAGCAAGATGTTTTACGTTTTGAGGGTAATGTAGCCGGTAAACTTATACATGTGGCTTAACATATTTTATACTCTCTTTTAGTAGGTAATAATATTTGTTATAATTGTTTGTCGTCAGCACATGGTGAATCTCAATTTGTAATTATTTTAAAATGCACATGTTTTGTAAAATAGTTTGTGATTTCGTTAAACAGCATTTTTTTTATGTTGCAATGCATATATTTTGTGAAATAGTTTTTGAAATGCAAATGTTTTTGAAACAATACAAGTACATTTAAAAAAAAAAAAAAAGTATCTTCACGCCCATATCCCCGAAGGGTAGGCAGGCCATATCCCCGAAGGTACATTTTAAAATTTGTTTAATTGCTGTTATGAAAAAAAAAAACAGTTACTATAGAAAATGTTTGGAAAAAAAGATCTGTCTATCTATTTGTATCATCAGAACGGAAAAAGCACAAAGTATTCTGAAAAAACTTTTACTTAAACAGGTGGTTGCGGGGTGTAGCTAATCAGAAATTATAAATATTTTTACATTTTTCCAGGTTTATTAAAAGCTGCAATCAGAGACCAAGACCCGGTTGTATTCTTAGAAGACGAGATCCTGTATGGTGTTCCATTTCCCATGTCAGATGAAGCACTGTCACCAGATTTTGTATTGCCCATAGGTAGGAATTATTAATATTCTACTTGATAAAGTATGATGATAATGAACATGAAATGGGTAAGGATAGACCTACCCTATCAAACTAGTTGAGCCCTTCGGGGACCATCTAAGAATTATCGAAGTTTGTATACATTGCTAGTAGCTTATTCTTGTCTCTTCGATAATTAATTTGTGCAAACAAATTCATTATTATTGTCAACTATAAATTAGTCCCAGTACAATTTAGAGTTTTTAAAGGTCTTACTTTATATAGCAACTTTTAAAGGTCCGTCTGAATTTTAAAATAAGGAAATATTGAATTATTTTTGTAAAATTATGATAATATAAAAAAAATCGTTAAATCGAAATACATCAATGAGATGCATTCAGTCGGGATAATACACACTGTCGCGGACGATTCAAGCAGTGTATGTAGTTTAAATTTTGCAATAATTTATCGTAATTATTATCTAGGTATGTAAGTCTAATTTAATCTGTGTCTATAAGTACCTACATTTTTAACAATTACTTGTAATTTGGTTGCAAGCACTAATTATTTCAGTTCGAAATCTGTTATAAATAAAAAAATATTCTAATTCTTATAACAAGGACATTAAAATGCACAATCGTGTATAATGTTTTGTACCTACGCAGAATAAAATTTCCTATTACGCTCAGAAACAATGGCGTTGTCCTTAATAATAATTCAGCCTATTATTAGTAACAAAGCAAATTGATTTTTTTGAACTCAACACCATTACAATAGCATTCGGGTGGTAATATCGTTAATAAGCTTCAACTTTGAATTTCTTACCAAACTTTTTTTTAAATAAATTACATTTTTTTACAGATCATATGGCGAAAGTGACATTTTAACCCATATAATATTACAACATCTGCATGCATTTCTTCGATAAGTGACACTTCAACTTAATTTATCGGAAAAGTGACACTATTATGAGGGGAAAAAACGTTATTATTTTAAAGTTTGAGTTCACACAAAAAATCTAGACTAAGCACTAATTATATTGAGTACAAAAAACTCAACTTTGTTCGATGTAATGTTCTTTTACGACGTTTTTTCATTTAAGACCTTTAATTGCTTCTGCCGAAAACTTGCGTTTTTGGGTTATTGACGGTATGATTCTCAGTGTGTGATTTGTCACGTGGAACAAAGTTACTGAAGATCTGAATTTAAAATAGACACAATTTTCCCCGTGTTGGTAACGGGCTCCTTTGAAGAATAGACCAACTGCCGTTCTGCCAGGCAGGTCGTAAAAGGCGACCGAGTGGCTATATGTGTCACTATCATCGTGACTACTAGGTGGTAGAGTTCTGCATCGGCTCGACCGGGTCAGGTACCACCGCTTTACCTATTCCTGCCGCAATAGCGTCAGTGCTAGTCGCTGTCGTGTTCCGGTTTGGAGGGTAAGGTAGCCGGTAAACTTATGCATGTGGCATTAGACCTCTCCACAAGATAGCAACGCACCATTAACATCTTTGGTGTCTATAGGCGATGGTTGACTCTTTCCATCAGGAGACCCATCTGCTTGTTTGCTATCTTATGATTTTTATAAAAAAAAACGTTTTATTTCATAGACCGAAGCATGTTTAGGAGAGTCAAATAGCATTTCATCCAATAACAGTTGTAACATTAATATTCGTTACCTTAATATTAATTTATTTCGATGCTGAGATAAAACCTGTAAATCTTGAATCTATACAGGGTTTGTTTTTTTGTATGGCCAAATTTTAAAATTAGGAACTAAATATTGAATTGAAAATGCGTTTTAATTATTACTCTAAAATTATTACAAGATAATATAAAAATATCCCACTAAATTCATGAATTGTATGCTCTGAGTCTTGTGATTGAACACTGTAATGTCGCAGTGTATCATTTTACAGTTACCTATTATTACGATAGTAACTATTATTTAATCTGTCGCTCTAAGTAAATTTTTCTCGATCACTTTTAATTGGATTAAAAGCACTAAAATATTTTATCCGTGTGTTTTTATTTGTATCGGATCAAAATAAAATTTTGAATATTTATTTATTTTTATTACATAAATCGAACATATCGATTCTGAACAACATCTGAAAATTTGTCCAGATCTTTAAAAGTAACTTTGTATATGAGGTCGTGTTCCCATCTGGTAATAGTTATAAAATTCGACTCATCAAAAGTATAGTATTATAAAATGTTACTAATCCAAATGTATTTACTTTTCAGGTAAAGCGAAAATCGAGAGGCCAGGCCAACACATCACAGTGGTTTGCGCGGGAAAAGCAACAGACACGGCACTGCAAGCAGCCAATGAATTAGCTGGCAAAGGTGTGTAAGCTTTTACATTTATTATCATCTTTAACACAAGAATTGCCGTTATTGCAGCAATTCTGGTCACTGGATGGAATGAAAGACATTTTATGGTCGTACATAAGTACACACGGACGTGTTTATATTGATAAAAATAATTTTATTTGTAGGTATTGAATGTGAGGTCATCAACTTGCGATCGCTGAGGCCGTTGGACTTCGACACCATCGCGCAGTCGCTCGCCAAGACTCATCACCTCGTCACCGTTGAGCAGGGCTGGCCACAGTCTGGTAAGCTTGAGCATTGTCATATCCTAGTACTATAGCCAGTCAAATGCGTGGCGCACTTGTGATTTATGCACCTGTTATTGTGAGATAATGAAGTCATTATTAACAACAATGGACAAATATAAAGAAGAATGATATAAATAGGCGGGACTAGCATGTTTTCGAGTCATTGTAATTCTATCGCTACTTGAGGGCGTTACTCGGCCCCAAAATTATACCGTGCATGTAAAAGTTATTTACTTTTATTATTATTATTTATGTACAAACTGGTTCTTGGTTATAATTGTGTGTGAGAATTGTTTAATTTAAATGGTTTAAGCTACAAAATTATTCAGGTGTAACACGACACTGCAAAAATAAGACTACTTGTTAGTCGAAGATTTTTAATTCAAAAAGTAAATCGATGACCTATTCTTTTTATATATTTTTTATTTACCTGATAAACATATACATGACGGTATAAGTTTATCAGGTATACAAACCCAAAGCGCTGGTGCCATCGATTGAATCATTAACGGAAAATATGTTTTATTAATTGATATTTACGGTTTTTTAACAAAATCATTATCTAAACTGTTTGATCTTGAATTAATCTTTATTTTAAAGAGAGTTTACTTGTTGATTAATACGCCAAAACACTTTTTAATTAACCTGTATTATAAACTGAAACCAACACATTACACACAGCACGGATTAAAATGACTGGCTAATTTCTTTTATTTATCCCCCAGAACATACTTTTTTTATATCATAAGATAGCAAACCAGCAGACGGGTTTCCTGATGAAAAGAGTCAACCGTCGCCTATAGACACCAAAGATGTTAATGGTGCGTTGCTATCTTATGGCGAGGTCTAATGCCACGTGCATAAATCTACCGGCTACCTTACCCTCCAAACCGGAACACGACAGTGACAAGCACTGACGCTATTGCGGCAGGAATAGGTAAGGCGGTGGTACCAGACCCAGGCGAGACAATGCAGAACTCTACCACCTAGTAGCCACGATGTTAGTGACTTGCATAGCCATTCGGTCGCCTTTTACGACCTGTCTGACAGAACGGCAGTTGGTCTATTCTTCAAAGGAGCCCGGAACCAACACGGGGAAAATACTTGGAAAAAGAGTGCCAACTTGATGTTAGTTTGTACAATGTTTCATTAGAAAACAATTAAATACCATAGAGGACTGTATTAAAAATGATAAAGAGTGAAAATAATGGTTTTTTTTGGATGAAGTTAGAATTGGTCCCTATAAAGACCATAGTGAACGGAATTTTCTCAGTGGTCTCATGAGTTACTAAAGTGTAGTGAGCGGTTAAAATAAAATAAAAATACATTAAGCAATTTTAACGTGAAGAAGTCGCACGTAAACATTCGTATTTATAATGTTACTATGATTATTATCTATACTATCAGGCAATGACAAAAGGCAATTTTCATGCGCAAAGGCGCATGACATTTTCAATCTGAAAAGTCAAGTTGTTCAGAATGAAGAAGTTAGTAATGCATTCACAATTTCACATAGTACATAGTCCACGAGATATCACACTAAGTTTTAAATGATCAATACACACTCGAACGTTGTCTTGGGTGGCTTTCTTTTGGTGAGCCTAATAACTTTTTGCATCTAAAAACTTAAAAGCATTGCGTTTTTTCAAATGAGCATGATCAAAGTTTGCGATATTTATAAGTTTTTCTTCCTTGATCGATACATACTTAGTTTTAATGCATTTACAAGATAGTTTAATAAGTAATTCGGATAATATTTTATCCGGCGCGAAAATGCCGTATTTAAGCATTTGTGTTTGGGTCAGGAAGCAATGCATACATATTTAATTTTTCTGAATTGTTTGATAATTATTAATGACATCAAGCGGTCATGATGTCTGTCAATGTCTGTTCCTTGCGGCGTTGTTTCAGACCGATAGGGCACGTATGACTATCACAGGATTTCTGTTCCGTCGCACTTTCGAAAAAGTCGTAGACAGAAAGTTTGTTATACTCATCAAGGTGAAGCTCCCAAGAAGTTTCAAGTATGTATTTATCAATTAAAAATTAGTGTGATGTCTCGCGGACTAACTTAATAAAAACAATTTCCTGTTACATTTTCAAAGTTTAATGTAACGTATGTAGAGATCTATCTGTTTTCAAAGTTAAATGTAACGTATGCAGAGATCTATCTGCAATTCAAAGTGAGCAAACTAGATAGGTCCATCCTATCCATAAGATTTTTGAAAATAACAAAAAGTTTGGGTAAAGATTAAAGGTAAAAAAAATGAGACAAGTCATCTACAGTTGGTTGTGCCAAGAAAACTAGTCAAAGACGTGCTATGTGAGTTGCATGATGGGGTTTCGGGGGGAAATCTTGGAGTACGAAGAACATTGGTAGAGGTGCGAGAGCATTTTTATTGATTGAATTCTTGAGAATTGGTGCCGAAAATTTACGTAATGCTCAGCAGTAAAAGGCCCGCAACTCAGAAGTCGAGGCTACCTAATATTATACAACGTGGGAGCCCCCGGGGAAAGGTTAGCGATTGACGTGAAAATTTTGAATCAACGTATTCTAGGAAATGTATAAATAACTAGGAGTATACAAGACAAGAAACCCCCCCTCCCTTCCCCCCTCCCCCAATCTGAAGGAATGGTCGAACGATTTAACCAAAGTTTAGAACGACACTTAGCTAAGCTGGTGGAAGATCACCAAAAAGACTGGGGTAAGTACATAACTTTGTTCTTATTGGCTTACCGAACAGCGGAAAACAAAAACATAAAAGTATACCAGCTGTTTTAATGACTGGAGCCCCGCCGCCGAATGCAGAGACACAAATCAGTACACCGGAATATGTTGGACATTCGCGAGAGGTTACGTCATATTAACTCGTTAATAAGAGAAAATGCATTAGAATCAAGTAGGCGGATGAAGACAAGATACGACCGAATCATCGTGGTTTTCAGGAAGGATCTCTTGTTTGGTTACATAATCCAGTTCGACGAAAAGGAAAATCACCTAAACTACAGCGACGTTGGGATGGGCCATACAAAGTAATTACACGGATCAATGACGTAACCTATCGAGTGCAGAAGCAGCCACGAGGGACCATGAAGATTGTTCATGTTGATCGATTAGCCGTCTATAATGGAAGTAATGATGTTTGGGACGAACATAACTAAAAGGGGGAAAAGTTGCGAATAATCTAAAAAAGTGAAGAGATAACATTGGAAAAATCTAACAATTAAAAAGAGATAGCTGCTTCTATCGATAAACAATAACTGCCGTTACACAAACAGCTATGCCATAATGGACCTTCTCGCATAAAGATGAAAATATCGTTTACTATGACTTGTTTACACCTAAATTGTTTACGCGTAATTTTCGGAACTTCCGAGGACATGGTTGAACTTTACCTCGTGTATAAATAAGTACGTGTTGGTGGATAGCAAGTGAGATTGATATAGCGATTCGGAAGTGATAGTTCGATCAGTGCAAATAATAATAATAATAATAAGATCACGTGGTACTAAAGAGCAACTCCTCATTGACATGACCATTAATCGACAGGTTCATAGAAATAGGAAAAATCTCTCCGCCGCTTGGATTGATTACAAGAAAGCCTATGATTCAGTGCCTCATTCATGGTTGTCACGAGTGATAGAACTGTACAAAGTTGATACAGTTTTATGCAATTTCTCGTAATCATGTATAAGGCAATGGACCACGACTCTCTGCCTTCCTAGGGGTGGTGAGAGTTTTTGTTTTTCTGAACCTATAAAGATAGAGCGTGGAATTTCCCAGGGTGACAGTTTGAGTCCTTTGTGGTTTTGCTTGGCTTTGAATCCCTTAAGTGCTCTACTTAGAGATTCAAAGCTAGGTTATCGGTTTCGTAGAGAGGGTGAAATCATTTCTCATCTCTTGTACATGGATGATCTTAAACTATTTGCGTCCAACAAACCAGACTTAATATCATTACTCAACCTTACGCAAAAGTTTAGTAATGATATCAGAATGGAATTTGGCCTAGATAAATGCGCGGTCATACATGTACAGAGAGGTAGAGTTGTAAATAGCGAAAATTTACAACTTTCGGAGACAGTGTATTTCAGATCTCTCTCTGAAACCGAAACTTATAAATACCTTGGTATGTCGGAGGGTTTAGGTATACAGGATAGGGACATTAAGCGGTTGGTGACTGAGCGTTTCTTTGGCCGCTTGACAAAAGTTCTAAAAAGTCTTCTGTCTGGTGGTAATAAGGTGCGTGCATTCAACAGCTGGGTGATGCCTCTGCTTGTATACACCTTCGGCATACTAAAGTGGACTCAAACCGAATTGGACGCCCTGGACTGTAAGGTCCGTAAACTAGTGACAACATATCGCATGCACCATCCACGTCCATCAGTAATGAGGTTATATATCCCACGAAAATGTGGGGGTCACGGCTTTCTCAATGCCAAAAACCTACACAATCGTGAGGTGTATAATCTCAGGGAATACTTCCTTCATGTTGACTGTGGAATGCATCGAGACGTCGTTGCTGTAGATAATGGTCTGACACCGCTCTTAGCAAGAAAGAACTGGCATAAACCAATGATATTTAGCACTCAGGACCGCTTGAACATATGGAAGAGTAAGGAGTTACATGGACGGTTCTATCGAGCTCTTTACGGACCTGATATTGATTTACCAGCGTCTTTAGCTTGGCTACGTTTCGGTGACCACTTTGGGGAGACTGAGGGATTTTCCTGTGCAATTGCCGATGAAGTTGTCAAGACGAATAATTACCGGAAATACATCATGAAGGATGGCACGGTCGATATATGTAGGGCGTGTCACCGTCCTGGTGAGTCTATTAGGCATGTTATTTCCGGTTGTTCTCATCTTGCCAATGGAGAGTATTTACATAGACACAATCAAGTAGCCAAGATTATCCATCAACAGCTTGCTCTTCGGTATGGTCTTGTAAGTTTTGAAGTGCCGTATTATAAATACGCACCGGAGGCAGTTCTCGAAAATGGTCGTGCTAAGCTCTACTGGGACCGATCTGTCATCACAGACAGGACTATCACCAACAATAAACCTGATATTGTGTTGGTTGATCGACTAGAGCGCTGGGCATTTATTGTTGATATTACAGTCCCGCATGACGATAACCTGGTGAAAGCAAAAAAAGAGAAACTAACTAAATATTTAGACTTAGCTCATGAGATTACATGTGGGGTGTGGACTCAGCAACGATTGTTCCGATAGTCGTTTCCGTAAACGGTCTTGTAGCGAAGGGTCTTGAGCAGCATCTTAGAAGTCTTTCGCTACAATTCTGGATCAAGGGCCGGATACAAAAGGCAGCAGTATTGGGAACGGCACGTATTGTGAGGAGGTTCCTCTCTCTGTCACCTTGACTACCGGTGGCTTAACTATAACGTTTCCGCTGGCGGATAACCTATTTTGTTATATTTATTTTTATAATATTGTATTTTTTTAATAATGTTATAATTATAAATGTAATCAAATAAAAATTTAATGTAAATAAAGAGATAATAATAATAATAGTTTATTTTAAAAAACAAGTATTTCAAAGATTGCAAGAAATTACACTGACTTACGCTAATTAAGAACAATAATTTGGTGCATTCTAGAATTACCAGGGGTTCCTAAACTAGGCGGAGCCTGTATTTTGGGATACCATACTTAATTAAAAGCAAAAGAATTTCAAACAATAAAGGACGTGTACAATAATAAATAAAGTTATAATAATTGATTCACATTATAAGCATCGACATATCAAAATAAAATTGTGCTATTTATTAACATTAATTTATAAACATAAATTTAATAGACTCGAGGTTAGAATTAAATACTGAAAAATTAATATAAAGTTAAAAAAAATAAATAAAAATAAAACAAGAGCATCATTGGTGTACTTTCTTCTATGAGATTGTTGACATTACGATAGCTTCAGTCTTTTCGTAATCTAACGATTGTAACCAACTTATAATATTACGTGAACATTCTTGAACTGAGGAATTCTTAATGTCACAAAACTTAACAGCTTTATTATAAATATCTTTATGGACAAAAGATTCAAATCGTTTAGCAAATGAGGATCTTACTATTGGCAACTCTACTCTAAATAATCTTTTTTTTTTAAAGTGATTTGTAATTGGTAGAGGTAATTACATTTTTATGAGTTGAGATGCATGCTCTCAGGATGTACAGCTGACGCACTCGCAAAACTCCAGTTTCCTCGTACAGCGCATTAGTGGAAAACCAAGGAGGCTTACGCGTCATGACCTTTAAAACGGCACGTTGAGCTCTTTCAATAGGAAGCATAGAGGTTTACGTTGCACCACCCCAAACACCAATACAATAGGTGAGTAACGACTGGCAGATAGCATGATGTATACACAAGTTTACGGATTCGAGTGCAGGTTGAATTCCTCAATAATTTCATGATGCCTATAACCTTGCGTACCCTAGTTGACACCGTTTCGATATGTGATTGAAAACTTAAGCGCTCATCCAAATACAAACCCAGATATCTAAGATTTTTAGCACGTTTTATAGTATCACAGCCACATGCTAAAGAATTAGCATTAACACATATGTGTATTTTAAGATCTGGCATATTTAATGGCTGTGATTTTGCAGTTTTGTAAAAACACATATATTTGGATTTAATAGCATTTAAAGAAAGAAGGTAGCTATTTAGCCAATTGTTTATGGAATGCAGTCCTTTTTCTGCCGTGAGCCTAGCATTTTCCCAACTATTACCATGAAATAACACTGCTGTTTCATCAGCATAACATACTATTTCTGTCGATTCCAAATTTAAGTTGCAAATATCGTTCAAATAAATAATGAATAGCAGGGGCCCTAGAATGCTACCCTGGGGCACGCCAAAATCAACAGGGAGAAGGGAACTTTTCATTTACCAGCTGCCTCCTGTCCGAAAGATAGCTCCTGAACCAATCCAACGCTTTGCCACGAATTCCCAGTAGTTCCAGTTTTCGCAAGAGAATGAGGATAGAGACCGTGTAAAGAAATGAAAAAGCATATAGTACAGTGAAAAGTGATACGGAATGTGTGTTAGTTTAGTGATTCGGTTTAGTCAGTTAGTTCTAGTCGAATATAGTGACTGTGTTATTTGTGTTCGTCAGCGTGTATTTTACATTTGTGTTGTAAATACACGGTTTTAATATAAGTGGTATTTTATTGCACAATACGAACTCTAAGCTCGTACCAGTATTTACGTACAGAGGCACTGCCGGTGCGCTTTTTGAATTTGGGACAAAAACTGCGCTGGCAATGTATGAAAAGGCGTGCTGGGTTGTAATTTGTATTAAGAACTCTTTATCTTGGAAGTAGTCGCATTCACTTGGCTATACAGCCACAAATGCGTTTACATTTCGGCACAGTCGGAGAACAAATAATTTGGCCGTAAAGCAAGAAGTTCACCTAGATTTTCTTATTTTAATAATAAACATAATTAGAGAGGAGCACTTTGTACTCGAAACTGGAAATCCCCAGGACTAGACGGACTGCATAATTTCTAGTTAAAATGGTTGCAATTTTTACACGAGCACTTGGCTGAACAATTCCAGGAAGCTATTGAATCTGGGTCCCTCCCATCTTTTATAAAAACAGGACTTTTTGTTCTACAAATCTGGTAGTACAACAGATCCGAAGAATGTATTGTACACTTTTTATCGTCGACACTTGTCGAAACTCCATTTGTAATTTTCTTAATACACTTGTGCTTCTTTAAGTCTCGTAGATGCCGTAAAAGGCGAAACCGGTTTTCGATATTATTTAAAATTTATAGTGATTTGTGAAACAGTGCAAGTGTATTAACAAAATTAGGTCCGAAAAACTTTAGACCCATCACATGCTTGCCCACAATTTAGAAGCTTCTTAACCTCCATTTTGAAATCAAAATTAAATAAACATTTTTATACAAACAACATTTTAGACCCTGCTCAAAATGGATGTAGGGTTGGGTCACGTGGTATTAAAGAGCAATTTCTCATTAACATGGTCATTAATTATCAGGTTTGTAGAAATAGAAAGAATCTCCGCCGCTTGGATTTATTACAAGAAAGTCTATAATTGAGTGCCTCATTCATGATTGTTATGAGTGATGGAACTGTACAAGATTGATACAGTTCTATGCAATTTTTATGCTTATTTATGAAGCTTTTTAGGGATGGTGAGAATGTTTATATTTTTGAACCTATAAAGATAGATCGCGGAATTTTTTAAGGTGACAGTTTGAACCCTTGTATGGTTTTGCTTGGCTTTGAATTCCTTAAGTGCTATACTTATAGATTCAAAGCTAGGTTATGGGTTTCGTAGAGGGGGTGAATTCATTTGCGTGGTCTTTGAAGAATGTTAATTCTTCAAAGCAGAAGAATAGATCATCAAATCTGTTTTTTGACTGTCCACAAGAAAATTGTGATACGTCTATTGTGTTAAATTTATTATTTTGTTTTTTCTTTCATTTGATTTGTTTGACCTATACACATTTTATCTACTTGTATTTCTTACTCATTTGAATATTGTTATTGTTTCTTATCTTTATTAGTAATATTTTTGTAACGGTTAATAAACTCAAAGTAAAGACAATTTCAAGAAGCTCAAAATTTAATGTCATTTTGAGCTTCTACTACCAGTCAATAAATTTAAAAAATGTGTTGAAACAAAACTATGTAACAAAAAGATATTATGGAATTTCAGATTATTTAGAAGAAGAAATAAAAATGCCTAGGATTAATTGCTCCTGATACCGATCTCATATATATTATTTGTAATAATGTAATATTGTAAAAAATTAGATGATATGAAAAAAAGACCGTTGAGTTTCTTCCACCGGATCTTCTCAGTGTGTGGCTGCGTTTCCGATCCGATAGTAGTTTTAAAAAATATGTTGACGTGTTAAAATTACTTGTAAAAAGTTTTATGAATAAAGTACTGCTGACTTCTCTATGAAAATAGATGCAAAAATGAGAATGAACGTAGTAGTGTGTTGTCAGGTATCGGCGCGGAGATCTGCGGGCGCGTGATGGAGTCGCCGTCGTTCTTCGAGCTGGACGCGCCGGCGTGGCGCGTGACCGGCGTGGACACGCCCATGCCGTACGCGCGCGCGCTCGAGGGACTCGCGCTGCCCCGACACACCGACGTCGTCGCCGCCGTCTCCGCCGTGCTCGGGAACAGGTGCGCCACACCACACACCACCACATACTGTGACACACCACACCACCACATACTGTGACACACCACACCACCACATACTGTGACACACCACACCACAACATACTGTGACACACCACACCACAACATACTGTGACACACCACACCACCACATACTGTGACACACCACACCACCACATACTGTGACACACCACACCACCACATACTGTGACACACCACACCACAACATACTGTGACACACCACACCACAACATACTGTGACACACCACACCACCACATACTGTGACACACCACACCACCACATACTGTGACACACCACACCACCACATACTGTGACACACCACACCACAACATACTGTGACACACCACACCACAACATACTGTGACACACCACACCACCACATACTGTGACACACCACACCACCACATACTGTGATACACCACACCACACCACACCACCACATACTGAGACACACCACACCACCACATACTGTGACACACCACACCACCACATACTGTGACACACCACACCACCACATACTGTGACACACCACACCACCACATACTGAGACACACCACACCACCACATACTGTGACACACCACACCACCACATACTGTGACACACCACACCACAACATACTGTGACACACCACACCACAACATACTGTGACACACCACACCATAACATTCTGTGACACACCACACCACACCACAACATACTGTGACACACCACACCACACCACAACATGCTGTGACACACCACACCATAACATACTGTGACACACCACACCACACCACAACATACTGTGACACACCACACCACACCACACCACACCACAACATGCTGTGACACACCACACCATAACATACTGTGACACACCACACCACAACATACTGTGACACACCACACCACACCACAACATACTGTGACACACCACACCACAACATACTGTGACACACCACACCACACCACAACATACTGTGACACACCACACCACCACATACTGTGACACACCACACCACAACATACTGTGACACACCACACCACAACATACTGTGACACACCACACCACATCACAACATACTATAACACACCACACCATAACATACTGTGACACACCACACCACACCACAACATACTATGACACACCACACCATAACATACTGTGACACACCACACCACAACATACTGTGACACACCACACCACCACATACTGTGTACACCACACCACAACATACTGTGACACACCACACCACACCACAACATACTATGACACACCACACCATAACATACTGTGACACACCACACCACAACATACTGTGACACACCACACCACCACATACTGTGTACACCACACCACAACATACTGTGACACATTACACCACACCACAACATACTATGACACACCACACCATAACATACTGTGACACACCACACCACAACATACTGTGACACACCACACCACACCACAATATACTGTGACACACCACACCACAACATACTGTGACACATCACACCACAACTAGGGAGATACCTAAGAAGAGAAAAATATCTTTTGTTTTCTGGCGCCATGATGACCCATTTCCGAATTTGACAAAAAATGGCACAAACGATTTCTGTTGCATCTGAAAGACTATTCTCAACAGCAGATATCGTCAAAAAGACTTACAAAATCGCGTTTTACAAAAAAAAAAAATTAAATATTATTTTTTATGTTATCAATTTCATCATTCTAAGTAAATGTTATTATATTTTTTTATGTTTCTAAATCTAAACTTTTCCCCATATGTATCGATATCGTCGATACTTTTTAATAAATATCGGCATCGTATCGGCTGAAGGGTATATCGATGTATTCCTGACCACAACACAACACTTTAAACCCTCATTGTGGGAAAACACCTTAACAGTGCGGCTGAATTGACGCAGAATACAGTTCCAAAGTGATCCTTATTGAACATAGTCTTACATAACATGGTCAACCTAGTGCGTCCACGTTACATACGTAGACGCACAAGGTTGACTGGCAGTGTACAAGCGTAACTAATCTTTACATATGTATTTGACATAACTTTCTTAAACAGCTAGACCAATTAGAATGACTTTTTTAGTATGTTTAAGCAATTCGAAAATAGTTTAGATTCATAATTGAAACCGTTAGACGATGCTGCGATTGGCTTCGGGTATCCTATATAACGCTTTCATGGCTAAATACTTGAACCAATATTGAGGAAAATTGACAATGAGATAGTTGAAGATCCGGCGTCAAACATAGACAATTCTTTTAAATCAACCTCTAAGGGGTGAAATAGGGGATGAATGTATAAAAAGCTAAATCGACGACGTGTTTACTCTTCTACGCGGATCAGCTAGTATCTATTAAAGTTACAAAGATACTTCCACAAATCCTGATGAAAGAATGCCTAGTCTTAAGTAATTGTCAGGAGTGGGAGTAGGCCCTAAGACAGTAGTGTTTTTTCGAACAAGAAAGAATATCATAGATCTCCATCACATCACAGGCAATCACAAAAACATAGGATGGAAAATAGAACTTCTTCACAGGCATGTGGAAAATGTGGCAGTTTTCATCAGTATAGAAAATGTCCAGCCTTTAATAAGAGATGTGTTAAATGTGGTAAATTTGGTCACTTTGGAGTAAGATGTCGGAATAAGTGTGCGGTCATAGAAAAGGAAAGTGAGAAATCATTTGAAATTGAAATGGTGAAAAAAGTTGGTGAAATAAATAGGGACTGGCAGATGAAACTTTTAATTAAGAATAAATTAGTGAATTTTAAAATTGATACTGGATCACAGGTAGACATATTAAACATTAATACATGTATAAGCCTGAATATAAAATTTTCTAATGCAGAAAATGTAAAATTAACTAATTTTGATGGTTCTATAATTAAACTCATCGGAGTCTGTAATGAACAAATTTGTCATAAAAACAGTAAATGTAATACAACTTTTTATGTTGTAGATTGTTGTAAAATAGGGGTAATAAGTTATGGTACAGCATTGAAGTTGGGTGTAATTAAAAATGTTTGTAAGATTAATACAAATTCTACTCAGTATTTAGTTGAGAAATATGCAAGTTTATTCTCTGGTTTAGGGCAGCTTAATTATGAATATAAAATAAAGTTAAAATCTGATTGTATCCCAGTAACAGAAAGACCAAGAAAAATACCATGTAAGTTACAAGATAAAGTTAAAAATGAGTTAGACAGAATGGAAAGATTAGATGTAATTAGGAAAGTAAATGAGCCAACGGAATGGGTCAACTCAATGGTGGTAACTAAAAAATCAGGGGATAATATTAGAATATGTTTAGATCCTCAAAATTTAAATAAATATATTATTAGAGAAAGGTACAAAATGAGTACTTTTGAAGAACTGGTAGCTAGGATGCCCAATGCTAAATATTTCAGTGTATTGGATGCATCTAAAGGATTTTATATGATAAAATTGTCAGGGGACAGTCAGTTGTATACTACGTTCAATGCAGGTAATTGGGGTAGGTATTGTTATAAAAGACTACCGTTTGGGTTAAATTCTGCACCTGAGGTCTTCAGTAAATGTTTTTCAGACTTGTTTAATGATATTGAAGGGGTAGAACAATATACAGACGAATTAATTATATGGGGACAGACGTTAGAGCAACATAATGAAAGATTAGAAAGGGTATTAAAAAAAGCAAAAGATTCAGGGGTAAAATTTAATAAACAGAAGTGTCAGTTTGGGGTTACAGAAGTAAAATATGTGGGTCATATACTCAGTGGTGATGGTATAAAGCCAGACCCAGAGAAAATAAGAGCAATTATAGGTATGGATGAACCAAAAAATAAAAAACAATTACAAACTATATTAGGTATTGTTACATATGTGTCAAAATTTGTTCCTAATTTGTCAGATGTTACTTGTTCATTCAGAGAATTATTAAGAAAAGACTCTGAGTTTATTTGGGGTGAAAAACAAAAAAAAGACTTTATTAAATTAAAACAATTATTAACATCTAAGCCGGTCTTAAAATACTATGATATAAAGAGTCCAATAACATTGTCAGTAGATAGTAGTAGTACCGGGTTAGGAGCAGTTTTATTACAGAATAATGCACCAGTGGCTTATGCATCTAAAGCACTAACAGACTGTCAAAGGTCATGGGCACAGATAGAAAAGGAAATGCTAGCTATAGTTTATGCATGTGAAAAATTTCATCAGTATATCTATGGGAAACATGTAATAGTAGAGACAGATCACAAACCACTTGAATTTATTGTTAAAAAGTCTATGAATGAAACACCATTAAGATTACAGAGACTCAGACTTAGATTACAGGGTTACGATTTAGAAATTAGGTATAAACCAGGGAAAGAGTTATTAGTGGCAGACGCATTATCAAGGTCTTATGTGAATGATACCATATGTAATAAAGAGTTAGATGAAACTATCGAGTTGCATGTTTGTTTGATAAAAGAAAGCTTAAATATCAGTAAAGAAAAACTTAAATTATTAAAAGATAAAACAGCCGAAGACAAAGATTTCATGTTATTAATAAAATACATACAAAGTTCATGGCCATTAACTAAAAATATACCACATCATCTTAAATATTATCATTCTATAAAAGATGAATTATATGTGTCGGATGGATTAATTTTTAAAAACACAGCGGTTTTAGTGCCTAAATCATTACGTAAAGAGATGCTAAATAAAATTCATTACAATCACATGGGAATAGATAAATGTAAAAGTAGAATTAGAGGTTTATTATTTTGGCCATTTATGAATAAAGAATTAGAAGATTTAATTCGTAATTGTGATACATGTCTTGAATTTAGTAAAAATCATTCATATGAACCATTAATGTTGAGAGATATTATAAACAAACCTTGGGCTGTAGTAGGAGCAGATATGTTTTTTCTTAATAATAAAATTTATTTGCTAGTTGTAGATTACTTAACTAAATACATAGAAGTTGTTGAGATGTGTGATCAATCAGCTGATAGTCATGTTAAAGCTTTAAGTTCAGTATTTGCTAGATGGGGAATTCCTGAAAAATTGTATACAGATGATGGATCCCAATATAAAAGTTTTATCTTTAAAGACTTTTGTAAATTATGGAATTTTGAACATATTACTTCTACACCTTATTATGCAAGGTCAAATGGTATGGTAGAAAGACATATCCAAACAATTAAAAAAATGTTTAAAAAATGTATTAGTGAGAAAAAAGATTTAAATTTAGCTCTACTAGAATATAGAAATATACCAATTGATAACAATTTAAAGTCACCTAATGAGTTGATGATAGGCAGACAAGTATTATCTTTTCTACCTACTAAAAGTAATTCTGGCAAAAACAACTTTAATAAATTAAAAATTCAAATAGATGACAAACGTAATAAATATAAATGTTATCATGATCTAAAAAATAAAAGGAAAATCAATTTGTTTTATCCAGGCCAAAAAGTATATATTCATGACAGAAACACTAATAAAAAATTAAAAGGGGAAATTATTAAAGAAGGTAAATACAGATCATACTTAATTCTATTAGAAAATGGGGAAAAAGTTGTAAGAAATAGGTATCACATTTTTAAGGGGTCAACAGAAAGAAAAGTGAATTATGCTAATAACAGTTTTGATTATTTTGAGAATCCAACGGATCAAACTCCATCGGATCAGAAAAAAGTGACTTTTAATCTTAATAACAATGTTGAACATTCCATACCAAATGATAATAGAAACAATCATGAATATGTGACTAGATTTGGGAGAACTTCAAGAAAACCACAGTATTTGCATAATTATGTCCGTTGAATGTTATTCTAAGAAAGGGGGATGTCAGGAGTGGGAGTAGGCCCTAAGACAGTAGTGTGCTAAGACCCTCATGTTTGTGGGTGTGGATATACTCTTTGGTAGCTAGCGGAAGTGTGGTTTTGATATAATATATGGTTGCTTGGCACAAGTGCGTAGTTTTATTAAATATGAATATATTGAAATCCCTGTTAATAAAGATCACAGTAATGTAGACTTTACTCATCCCCCGAAGCATCTCCATGGTACATTCTACCTCCATTAAGAATATCGGCCTAATTGACTTACTCAACACAGCTATAGCCTAGCGCTACACCTGAACTTATATAGTCCTCGTCAATTTGACTCGGTATATGTTCTCAATGAATACATCCACGTTGAGGTCTGCACGCCGTGTTGGTCCCGGCCTCCTTTGAATAATAGGCCAACTGCCGTTCTGCCAGGCAGGTCGTAAAAGGTGACCGATTGGCTATCGAGTCACTACCATCGTGGCTACTAGATGGTAGAGTACTGCATTGTCTTGCCCGGGTCTGGTACCACCGCCTTATCTATTTCTGCCACAATTGCGTCAGTTTTTGTCGCTGTCGTGTTCCAGTTTGGAGGGTAAGGTAGCTGGTAAACTTATGCTAGACCTCGCCACAAGATAGCAACGCACCATTAAAATCTTTGGTGTCTATCGGCGATGATTGATTCTTTCCATCAGGAGACCCATCTGCTTGTTTGCTACCTTATGATATAAAAAAAAAAACTTTACGTGGATGACGCGT
Source organism: Apodemia mormo (assembly GCA_036924255.1). Taxonomy (NCBI): domain Eukaryota; kingdom Metazoa; phylum Arthropoda; class Insecta; order Lepidoptera; family Riodinidae; genus Apodemia; species Apodemia mormo. Next base: position 40,000,115 of record JAUPFN010000011.1, on the reverse strand, counting down.
TACTTTGGACTCGTCCATCTTAAAATAATCTATTTCAGTCGTTGTTGTACGTATCACTACTCTTTAGTCCTCAACCTTTCGAACACCTTGTGTACGGATGTCTTCATATCTTAGCTTGGCCGCCTCTTGTTAACTCATAACCAGCTGTCCTTGCAATAAATCGATAACCTCAGCACCCCTAAAATTTGAAGATTCAACCAGTTTTATCATCAGTTATGCCCCAGCCAGAGCTGCTCCAATACGTGGGTCACTCGATAAGTTTTGAGATAATAAAAAACTATTGAAGATATTATCACCATTTCTATGCAAAGCGCTAGTCCTTTAAATTAGCTTTGGAATCACTATTTGCAGTCTTGATAGATAGATCAAAAATTGCTAATTCATAGGCAGTGACGGCTTCTTAGCACGCGAATAAAACTAGCCTTACCAATGCTGATTGTAATCGTTGTAAACTTAGTTGTTCCATTGTTTGTAAGAAAAAACGCGGAATCAGTTGTGATATAAAACAGCTGCAATATTGTATTTTTTTTTAATTAAACTAGCTGGCTATTTGTGTTTTATTTTAAAATAAATTTGCAGTTTATTAGAAAAATAACACCACCGGTGCGTTCCATTTTAAAATTTCGAAAATCTCAAAACTTATCAGTGACCTACGTACTGTATCCTCTACTGAGCCAGAATTCTAGATAGACTCTGTGCCACTTTTCTATTGGTGTCAGAATATGACCAAATACTTCCATGCTCTTACTTAGGTCTCGTTGTACAAGCTGTAACTACCGTTAAGAGACCCATGGCACTCCGATCCTTTATTTAGCATATTACGACGCCATACAAACACACACACGTACGCACGCACGCACGCACGCACCCACCCACACACGCACGCGCACGCTCACGCACGCACACGCACACGCACGCACACACACGCGCACACACACGCGCGCGCGCGCTCGTACATACATATTAAACGCTACGTGATATTGCACGTAATTTAGAACATTCTCGAACAAGCAAGTCAGTGTCCGTTAAGCAAGACCAAAACTAAATATATATAAAGTGCTCGGCCCTACAGTAATATATTATATATTTAATTCATATAAATATAATTTGCATATTATGTAGCTACAACATTTAAAAATTTTAACGATTCTCAAATAAATTTTGAACTTTAGGCATACTGACCTAATGGTCGAAATACACCTGAGCTCGGAATATGCCTGGTTGAGAAAATCATTAAGGTATGGAAATTATAAGGGGTTTAAAATTGATTATTTTGTTTCAGAATTAGCGAAGCCGTCAGCCAGTGATAGTGAATCTCCTGTAACGTAACACCCGGACTGTAAATATATATTTATTGCTAGATCACATCGGTGAACGCTGCGCGAGTCCCACCTGTTGAGCTGTGGTAGTCAAATGAATTTAAATACAAATTATTATGTTAAGGGATCTTTGTTTCATTTACTATCTGTTTTCTGGTTTAGTGATAATGCTCTGACTAAGGCTTACACGGTTCGTCTGTGCATCGTGAAAACCTGTTTGTCTACAAAAAGGTGATGTCTTAACACGCCAGGCCTTGTGATGTAGTTGAAAGTGTAGTTTATATTTAATACTATTTGACCCGGCAAACGTTGTTCTACCAACTTTATGTCTACTTTTCCGATTCTTTGTTCTACATTTTTTCACCTTTTAAACCTAACCTGAACCTCCATGAATATTTTAAAACCAAATTTAGCCAAATCGGTCTAGCCTTTCGCGAGTTTTAGCGAGACTAACAAACAGCAATTGATTTTCATACATATAGATGTTGGTAGAAACGGTAGACGGGGACGGCTAACGATGTTCGAATTAAATAACAGGAGATTGGAAGTCGATTGCGCTTAAATTATTATGCGACATGATATTTTCGTGAATAAAGTATAATACAAGCTTGATATTTGTTTAGTGTACTTCTTGCAGACTATTTTAACATTACAATTATAGACTTGGGTGTTCACAAGTTGTCGAGCTCATGGCTCAGAACCGTCTGTCGCTGAAAATGAGGTCTCTCATATCGTAAGCCCCACTACGCGCCATCTTGCCGCGTTCTGTCCCGCCGTTTAGCTTTTACAACTTTGGCGAATAGGAAGATGTCGCCTAGTGTTGCCATATTTTGTCACTTATTCTAATATAACACAACTGAAACATATTCTTTTGATGAACAAAATCATTACAAACAAGTTAAATCAGTACAATATATTTACGCCATTATAGTCTAAAGCAGAACTAACGTTCAGAAAGCAACTCGTAAATGTAGAAGTTTCAAATGGTAACATATTTAACTCCTTAATTTTGGTAGTATTTAAAGTAAAAGCACGCTTTGTTCAGAATTTTACGAGAGTTGTTATTAGAAGCATACTTACATCACAAATAAAGTAAACGTTTGAAAAGGAAATACAGTTAACTCCTACATGTTTCTTACACCTTTAAAGTTTAAGCGCGCTTAACTTCTAAATATGAAGAAGTCTTAAGGTGTCACGGGATTCGTGGGATTCGAAGAAATAAAAATGCTTACTCGATTAAAAATTCAAGACTATATTCCGGTATTCCCGGTAAAATTTTAAATATGTTTTTTTTTTAAAAAAAAAAAGAAGATATCTCGGAGTCCGAATGAGGGGAATAAAAGGGGAAATTCTGGGATACCCAAACGGCGCAGTGGGTACGGCCTGGAACTTAGCTGGCTGGGGCTCGGAGAAATTGAGTGGTCTTCACTGGCGGCACTTTGCTGCAGCAACCGATAGAGGCCAGGGTTCACGTCTGCCTCGCGGAGTCAGTAAATGAAATGCCACCAGCCACGAGAACCAAGCCGTCAAACTAGCTAGCGCCGGGGCTCCGAGATTGTGTGACGAGAAAAAGCAAGCGTGGGTGGCGCGGTCAGTTATATATTTTACCGCGGGGAGGGGAACGTGAATGGACCGGCCACCGATGTTACTCTTTAGAGATGTCCCATTGGGACTGAATAATCGTAGACGGCCGTCGATTGTAACGTGTAATCGAACACGTTACAAAGGTAGCGCACATATTACTCGTGAATGTAGAAGAGTTCTAAATTGAAAGCAAATTTATCTCGTAAATTGAGACGTTTAAAAGTAAAAGTCAGCTCCTAAATGTCTCTGCAGCAGCTCTAAAGCGTAAGCGCACTTAGCGCCTATACCTAGGAGAAGTCTTAAGATGAAGCATGTTACACATTAATATGGAAGCGTTAGAAATTGAAAAGACAATTAGTATGTGCATAAAGGAGACGTTTAACCTCTCGAAACTTTGACACGCAAGAGCGAATTAAAGCGCCAGGTCTCATCACTCGCCTTTTGGCGGGAATGGTGACTCGGTCGACTCGTTGGAAAAAAAAATCTTTTTTTCCTACAACTAAGCCATATTTTATCATTCTGTAAAAGACTGTGTATCAATTGATATATTTTCTGTCTATTAAGGATCAAAATAAAGTAATCGACAAAGTAGTTATTATATTTACAAACAAATATTACAAAAGTCACGTGAAAAATAATGAATTTCTAAATGACTTTATTTTTGGCTATCACGATATATTTCTTACAACGAATTGTCCAAATAGAATAATTAAACGGCCTTTCTAATAAAAAAACAATACTTACATGAGAGAAATGCACCGTAAAACAACACAAAATTCAGTTTTATACCACTAAAAATCGATAACACACACGCGGTCCGGTCGAACGAACAATAGTGGCTGAAGACGCTATAAACGACAATAGCGGATGTCAATTTACGACTTTGACATGACAGATATTTTATCATAGAATAAACGTCAAAGACGTTTTCATACAACATTAGTCTTTATAATTAGAAATTTAAAGTTTAAATTCAAAAATTCAAAAAATTAAGCGGCGTAAAATTTTGCCTTCAGAGTGACAGTACACGCAATTGTCATACATAATGTCTAATATTTGCCTCTACGAGAGTCGAGTGGTTAAAGTGAAAGCAGAGTCAGCTCCTAAATAATAATAATATTCACGGGACAAATTACACTGACTGATCTAACCCCAAAGTAAGCAAATTATTTGCTTGTGTTATGGGTGTTAGTCAACGATACTAATACATAGAAATACATTTATAAATACTGGAATATATTTAACAAACACCCAAACCCGGAAATACAAACATCTATGCTCATCACACAAATTCTTGTCCCCGTCAGGGATCGAACCCGAGCCCCGTCGATTGCGTAGTCAGGGTCGCTAACCACTGGACCAATGTGGTGGTTATATAAATGTCTTCTATAAATAAATAAATAATAAATAAATATTCACGGGACAAATTACACTTACTGATCTAACCCCAAAGTAAGCAAATTATTTACTTGTGTTATGGGTGTTAGTCAACGATACTAATACATAGAAAATACATATATAAATACTAGAATATATATAATAAACATTCTATATCTTTGTGGAAGCGCGTTTCACGCCTAAATCTAGGAGAATCCTGACAGCGGAGCGTACAACTCGTAAATGTAGAAGGGTTCTAATTTAAAAGCACCCTCATAAATAAAGGAGACGTTTAAAAGGGAAACACAGTCAGCTCCTGAATGTCTCATATAGTCTTCGCAATCGCAATAGGGGAGATCTTGAATGGAAGCACATTTACTTAGTAAATAATAATAATAATAATCTTTATTGTTACAACATTTACTTATTTTAGGTTGACCGCTGACCTCTACACTAGTTGATACTGTTATGTAGAAGCCAGTGCCTAAGGTAATTAAAGGTAAATCTAGAAAAGGTCTTAAATGGAAGCCGCCCATTTAAGACCTTTTCTAGATTTAGCCCGCCGTGTTGGTCCCGGCCTCCTTTGAAGAATAGGCCAACTGCCGTTCTGCCAGGCAGGTCGTAAAAGGCGACCGATTGGCTATCGAGTCACTAACATCGTGGCTACTAGGTGGTAGAGTTCTGCATTGTCTCGCCCGGGTCTGGTGCCACCGCCTTACCTATTCCTGCCGCAATAGCGTCAGTGCTTGTTGCTGTCGTGTTCCGGTTTGGAGGGTAAGGTAGCCGGTAAACTTATGCATGTGGCATTAGACCTCGCCACAAGATAGCAACGCACCATTAACATCTTTGGTGTCTATAGGCGATGGGTGACTCTTTCCATCAGGAGACCCATCTGCTTGTTTGCTATCTTATGATATAAAAAAAAAGCACATTTACCTCGTAAATGTAGAAGTTTTAAATGGAAGCACTATTACTTCGTAAGTTTAGAAGTGGTTTTGAATGGAAGCACATTTATCTCGTAAATATAGGAGAGGTCTTAAATGGAAGCACATATAGGTATAACTAACTATAAGGGATATCTTGAATGGAATCACATATCTCTCGTAAATATAATAGATTTTCCAATGGAACCACATTTACCTTGCAACTGTAGGAGGATCTCAAATGGAGTCACATTTAGGTACCACGTCAATGTAGGAGAGGTCTTAAATAGAAGCACATTTACCTTGTAAATGTAGGAAAGGTTTCAAATGGAAACACATTTACCTCGCAAATGTCCCTGGTCTAAGATAAGAAGCATACTTGGTTCAAAATATAAAATAGTTCTACAGTGAAAGTAAGATAAGGCCGTAAGTAAGTTAGGTTTTATCCCGCAAATCCCACGGGAACAGCAAATATGCGGGTTTTTATTTAATTTTTTTTCCTCGCAAACAAAGTTGCGGATACAGCTAGTAGGTTATAAGGTTGATAGTGACTAGTGTAATGATGATAGATGTGGAACTGTGTGATGATAGATGTGGAATGCATTTTGAATAAACTATGACCGCCTCGTTGGTACAGTGTTTAGCGACCCTGACTACGCAATCAATGGGACTCGGGTTTGATTCCGACCGAGACAGACATTTATGTGATGAGCATTGTTGTTTGTATTTAACGATTAGCGTGTTTATTTTAAAATATTTTTCTTTATTTATACAATAATTACGATAATTGCGCATTGCGAGATACGTGATAACCCCGCCGGATCGGAAACGCGGCCACTCTGAGATCCGGCGGAAGAAACTCGGCTGACTCGATTTATACCTATCTATTGCTTAAACAAGATGCAACTCAATGTACGTTAGTACCTCCTTTTTGAAAAATAGATTTCCTAGTTAACTGCTAGACATCTCGTAAAACACAAGAAAAGGCTAACCGAATCACAAACATAATGAATACTTGTAGATATAGCTGGTAGAGTTCTGTAACGACTCACCCGGGTCTGGTCCGCCTTACCTATTCCTAGCGCAATAGCGTCAGTACCTACTTGCTACTGTCGTGTTTCAGCTTGAAGGGTAAGGTAGCCAGTAAACTTATGTATGTAGTAACAACGCACCATTTCCATCTTTGGTAGGTAGGTAGTCGATGTTTTTCTCTTGCCATCAGGAGAACCATTTGCTTTTTTATATCATAACATAGTAAACAAGCTGATGGGTCTCCTGATGGAAAGAGAGAAACATCGACTATTTTCACCAAAGATGTTAATGGTTTACCGGCTACCTTATCCTTCAAGCTAGATCACGACGCTATTGCGGTAGGAATAGGTAAGGCGGTGGTACCAGACCGAGTCGAGTCGTTGCAGAACTCTACCACCTTGTAGCCACGATAGTGGTGGCTTGTATTACCAATCGGTCGTCTTTTTCGACCTGCCTGGCAGAACAGCAGTTGACCTATTCCTCAAAGGAGCCCGGGCCAACACGGGCCTGAAGAAGGTGTTTTGAATAACCTGTGCTACAAGTTACATTGATAATCTCCTTCTTTTGGGATGTCAGTTTAAAATTGTACAGGTTTTACACTAAGATTTTTGACACTAAGACATTGGACAATGATGATACAACGAGCATTCAATCCCATACTTCTTGTCCTCTAGTTCACGTAGACAATAATAAATGCAGAACGTACATAAGCCTACCTAATCCATTGTATATAACGCTATGTAATGTGACACATGAATGCTTTTAGCTATAGAGAAATCTCACTGTCGGACAAGCGCAAGTATTTGCTCCACAATAACACTCTACCGATGGGCCGATCCATCATTCTGTCAGCGGCCATCCCCCGGTGCGGACGTTCCTTGCGAAATATATTTACTGGAATACGGGAATACACGGGATCACCCATTGTTGTAGGTACAATGGCTACTGATTTCGTATATTTTTTGTGAGAGATTTGGTTCCCTTCACAAGCGTGTCGGATTGAGATATCTATTTTAAATCATTATTTTATCAAAACCAAACCTAAAAACTATTTTAAATAGATATAAAATATCGGCCTATTCTATATACAAAAGCGATTGTCTATAAATGATCCAGCTATGTGACGCTGCCTCGATAGGGCAATCAATAGACCAATTTAAGCAAACGCGACACTCTCGCAAGAATATAGTTGAAAACTCGAGTCAAACTTAAGCTTCCTTTTAAAAATTAACCACAATATCACACTTTATTTTTTATCATATCATAAGATAGCAAACAAGCAGATGGGTCTCCTGATGGAAAGAGACAACAAACGCCTATAGACACCAAAGATGTTAACGGTGCGTTGCTATCTTGTGGCGGGATCTTAATGTCATATGCATTTGTTATTGGACTATCTTACCCTCCAACCGGAACAAGACAGTGACAAGCGCTGATGAGCAGGAATAGGTAAAGCTTTTTTTTTATATATCATAAGATAGCAATCTATATCTATCTATCTATAATAGCGTTGCTATCTTGTGGCGAGGTCTAATGCCATAATAATGCATAAGTTTACCGGCTACTTTACCCTCCAAACCGGAACACGACAGTGACACTGACGCTATTGCGGCAGGAATAAGTAAGGCGGTGGTACCTACCAGACCCGGATGGATGTGACATGTATACACAGTCGTCCGCCTTTTTCACACTGCCTGAAAGACCGGCAGATAGTATATTCTTCAAAAAGGCGCGGATTAACACGGGGAGTTAATAGTTCATGGAATGTTACTGTAATCGCGGGTAAAGCCGCGCGGATCAGATAGTGGCATTATAAATCCACATTCTACTTCAATATATTGTTTATTTTTTACATTAAAGCTGAAAAACATAATATCCCATCAACCCAACTCGTCGCTCGGCGAAAAAAATTCAAAGCTTATTTAACGAAAACGTCAATCTTCAATATAGAAATAAAATATAATTCCGTGTTTCGCCGGCAATTCGCTGGCGGTGATCGATCAAGCCGCAAGGACACGGACGGACAGATTTCCAGGATGAACGGGATACAGAGCACGTGCTTTTTACGCGCACCGAATTAACGAAATTGACTTGTTTTTGCGAGGAAATTTTCGCACAAATAAATTACTAAATCGGGCGTTATTTTACGGGTAGCTATCCATATTTTTTAGAAAGAAATTAAAATACATACTAATATTATGCCACCCCGTTGGTAGAATGGTTAGCAATCGATGGAACTTGGGTTTGATTCCTTTTTTATATCATAAGATAGCAAACAAATAGATTGCTCTCTTAATGGAAAGGGACAACCGTCGCATATAGATACGACATCTATTTATGATGCGTTGTTATTCTAATGGAGGGTCTTAATGCCATAGTAATAAGTTTACCGGCTACCTTACCGCTATTGCGACAGGATAAGCGGTAGTACCAGACCCGGGCGTGACAAGCGGAACCACCTCTTAGCCACGTGGTAGTAACTCGCAGAGCCAATTGTTCACTTTTTACGAACTGCCTGGTAGAATGGCAAATAGTATTCTTCAAAGGGAGTCCGGACCAATACAGACAGAAGATTTAATTTCCTACACCGATGGGCATTTATGTAAAATTTGCTTATTCTGGAGTTAAATCATTTGGTATAATTTGTCCAGGGAATAACACTTTTATTTTTATTCATTACTAGCTGACCCGGCAAATGTTATTTTGTCATAGGTACATATTACGAATCCATAGCGGAAAATAACATGAGACGTAATTTATATAAGCGTACGGGATTGTCCTTCCAGGCAACCGAAAGGGCATTGAACCTTCTTCTTTCTGATACAATCAGAAAACCCTTTCCCTATGGGTCCGGGCCCTTTCCAAGCAGTTCGTAAAAAGAGACCGATTGGCTATACGTGACACTACCATCGCGACCACCAGGTGCTTGAGTTCCGCAACGACTCACCCGAGTATTGGTACTGTAATACCTCCCTAGTGTTACAATTGTTACATGTACTGGCCGGTGATTGTTTGACAATATTTTAAAATATGATCTTTTGTGGTTAGAATCGTTTCAAATTATTGTCTTCGATAAATAATTGGTCTCGCTGTGCTTGACTAGATACCGCCAACGTACTTGTCAAATGCGGCAACAAATACTACGCCGAAACTGGCGTACCCGACTCACGTCTGACACTAATCACAATGCAAGCTCTAAGAGCACACTACTCACTTGACGACGTGATCTTTTCGCGTCCCCTGGATGAGGAGGCGGGGAAACGGTTTCGGGGCTAAGTAAGGGGCCCCCTGACCGTAGTTGCAATCGCCCTATGTTAAGACATAGGGGTCTTTGGCTTCTGAAATTTCTTTCAACACTACTCACTGTTATCCATTTGCACATTGTCATGTCAAACACCCTACAATATTGAGTTGCCGCATTTACGGAGTTGTTGTGTTTAGATAGTGCCGTATCTTGACGTATCTTGTCAAGCGCCGTTGTTATATATATATATATATATATATATATATATATATATATATATATATATATATATATATATATATATATATATATATATATATATATATATATATATATATATATATATATATATATATATATATATATATATATATATATATATATATATATATATATATATAGTTTAAAGTACCACCGCCACACCTATTCCTGCCGCAATAGTGTCAGTACTAGTCACTGACGTGTTCCGGTTTGGAACCACAAGGTTTGTCTCTTTCTGTCTCTTTTTATTGATATCTATACATATAATAAAATCGTAGGAAAGTTAAAACTGTACATTGAATATTTTGCCGTGCCGTGGCGTATAGAGTGCCGAAACAAGCTTGTGTCTGAAGTCGAGAATCGACTTACCGATGTCTCGGAATGGGGTCGCCAAAACCTGGTTACTTTTAACCCCAAGAAGACACAGCTTTGCGTGTTCACCGCAAAAAAGACGCCCTTTGTCGTATCACCTCGATTTGAGGATACTCTCCTGACAGCCTCAGCTAGTGTCGGAATCCTGGGAGTTGACATATCGAATTACGTTCAGTTTCGCGGTCATTTGGAAGGCAAGGCTAAACTAGCCTCCAAAAAGCTCGGTGTGCTTAGCAGAGCGAAACAGTACTTTTTGCCGGTCCATCGCCTTCAACTTTATAAGGCACAGGTTCGGCCTCACATAGAGTACTGTTCGCATCTCTGGGCCGGAGCTCCTCAGTACCAGCTTCTTCCTCTTGATCGCATTCAGCGTAGAGCGGTTCGAATCGTTGACGACCAGGCCATTTCGAAACAGCTTGACTCTTTGGCATTGCGCAGAGATGTAGGTTCTCTCTGTGTCTTTTATCGTATATATCATGGAGAGTGTTCCGACGAGTTGTTTGGATTAATTCCTGCCGCCGAATTCCACCATCGGACATCGCGTCAAAACTTGAAGTTCCATCCTCACCATCTCGATGTCTGGAAATCCACAACTGTGCGTTTCTCCCGACACTTTTTACCTCGCACTACTCTGTTGTGGAACCAATTACCGGCAGGGGTATTTCCGAACGGATACGACATAGGGACCTTCAAGAAAAGAGCTTACTCATTCTTAAAAGGCCGGCAACGCAACTGCAAGACCTCTGGTGTTGCAGATGTCCATGGGCGGCGGTGATCACTTACCATCAGGTGCACCTCTTGCTCGTTTGCCCCCTCTTCTATAAAAAAAAAAAAAAAAAAAATTTTTAAAAGAATACTTAGGGCGTGATCTACAATCGATATCGAAGCCAAAAATATAGTTTTTAGAATTTTTGTCTGTTTGTCTGTATGTATGTCCGGGGTAACCTCAAAAAGTACTGCATGGATTTACTTCAAATTTTGCATGAATATTACTAATAGGTCGGGTCAACATATAGACAACTACATATATATACATACAGGTTGTTCCAGACCACCCGTCCAGGCTGTCCAGGCTGATTATTGTGGAGAGTTTCAAAAAAAATGAAAAGAAAAAACACATGTTCAATATTTTTTGAAACTCTATCCAACCATGCTAAAAACAACCCCTACCCCTAACAGGGGGTTGGGGAAACGGGTTGATTTTGGCATTGTTGGATAGAGTTTCAAAAAATATCAAACACGTGTTGTTTTTTGTTTTCATTTTGAAACTTCCCAGTAATCAGCCTGGACGGGTGATCTGGAACATCCTATATATAACAAAACACGAAATATAAAAAAAGATAAAGATAATTGCAAAAGATAAAGATTTAGTAACGTCTAGGTAAGTGTTGCCTTCATTATATGCAAAAACAACTTTCTCTAATAAATACAAGGTATACTACATATTTAACAATTTATAGTATATAAGTTAAAGTTACATGCCTATCAAAAATTACTGTGTAATTTAAAACCATAGAGTTATTATACTATGAGTAGGCTAGCCAAGCAAAAAGTCGTCCTGTCCATAGTCCATACGGAGAGAAAGAAAATGAATTTGATATTTGTTACTTGTTTCTCATTATTATGATGCTTGCGTATCAAAGAAATAGAATAAAAGGTATAACAACTTAGCACGTTATATATAGAAGAAGCTAATCAGATAGGTAAGTAAAATTAAGAACTACTTACTCGAAGTAACCTGAGGATAACGGTGTAGGTTACACTATTAAAACTTAGTTACTCAATATCAATTTTGTAAACCCTTAGTGTAATTGTTTGTTGTCCTAAATAAAGAGAAAAAAAAAGGTATGATAACATAATGCGTATGATCCATTAAAGAGAAAAAGGTATACCATTCTCTCTCGACTCTATTAACGACACCTTTTCACTAACATACTCGCTTATGACTCGCCTACTCTACGATATTATCTCTATGTTTATAACAAGTTTCAAATTATAACGCAGTTAGGTAATTTATATTCAAAGTTATGATATATAATAGTCAGATTAGTCTGAAAATTCAAATTAGTTATTAGGGAGGTTAGTTATCTACCTAACATTTTATATTATCTATTCTTTCGTTCTAGGTATCAATCCTGTCCTTCCATAAAATAGCTTTTTTACCCGAGGAGGTAGTTATTTCAGGTTCGGTACCCGGTAAAATAATACGTCATTAGATTTATCTTGAAATTTAAAATCAAAATGGCGGATTTTATACACTTAAATGTGCGGGTTAAAAAAATCAAATCTAATGACGTTTTATTTTACGGGTATTTGTATCGATTAAGAAACCATTCTACGTGGTTGATATCTTTAATATTGTTTAAAAAAACTTTAAATTTCAAGACTTCTATTTGTTTTGTGCCAGATACTTACAGATAGATCGATGAGTTTTTCGTAAATTGTTGAAGCTTAAAAAATGTCAATTTTTTATTTTATCTGTGAAAATGACTACTTAAAATATCTATATATTTTAAAAACACAAAGATTACAAATTGAATTTCTATTAGAAGTTGGATTTTTCTAATAGAGATTTCATTTTTATTCTTTGTGTTATTAAAAGAACTATAAAAGTGGAGCCATTTTCACAAATACAACAAAAATCGAATTTTGTAAGTTACGACAACTTACGTAAGACCCGTCGAGATATCTATATTTGAAAAGATGACGAAAGAGCTGTATTATAATAATGTTTTGAATAGTCAGACGGAAATATGTAGTCGTCTGTCTAATACGCAGAAAATAAAATAGTAATTCGTTGGTGTTATATCAATTCTCTCCTCTTGACGATACGCAATAATATAATCCTGTTCCACACGTACGCAACAGTTTATTTTATTTCATAGGATAGCAAACAAGCACAATGCTCTTTGACAGAAAGAGACAACCATCACCTGTAAACGGCACAGATGTTAATCCTGCATTGCTATCCGTGTGGCAAAGATGGAATGCCAAATACATCAACTTCCCAGCTATCTAATCCTACAGAACGGAATGTGACAGCGACATGTGCCGATGCTATAAGGCGGTTGTACTAAAACCCGGTCAAGGTGCTGCAGTACAAAAACAAAAAACACGCGTTCAATATTTTTTGAAACTAAACCGCCTCTGTGGTCTAGTGGTCCGGTGCCGGTGTTGGAAAGTGCCCGGTTGGCGATAGGCTTGCCACCTATCACATTGTGGGACCAAGTATCTTCGGCTAATCGTGGGTGCACTTGTTGTACCTCTGCCCACCTTTTCGGGGATACGGGCGTGAAGATACTTTTTTTAAAATATTGAACACGTATTAAGTATTATTACACGTATTTAGTATTTCTTTATTATTATTATTTATTTTCTACCGCCTAGTTTGTAGTCACGATGTTTTTGACACCTACAATTGGCCTTTTACCGCCTTTGACGAGATGCCTAGTGTAAGGTTTTCTAATAATTACCCTAAATTTAAGGTAGTTTTACCGGTTAAATTGATTTTTATCAACTGGCCACACTGGTGGCCGCTTGGTGGGGCGCGGCATTCGAAACGGGAATTGAAACCTAACGCTCGAGGCGTGCGGACGTATTAAGTTACCTACTTGTAATTCAAGAAATATATATAGCCTTTGCCAGTTGAATATTGGAGTTTAATTATTACCTTCATCGACACCTGTAATAATGATAAAGCCGTTCACACTAGCAGTAAGGGAATCATCTGTTCTTTTAAAGGAGCTCGGATCAACACTTTTTTTTATTTTTTTTTAGTTGTTTAACCGTCCGGTTTTCCGTAATTATCCAGAATTCTTACATCGCATTCGTAACATTAATCAAAAATAATTTGGAGGCGATGTTAAAAGGCTATCAAAGCTGGAGTGTATAAAGAAAATTGAGAACGTAGAAATAATGACATTCTTCTATTGACCTTGACGGTTATAGGTATAAATTTGGCGTGAAGATAATTCATCTATCTAATACCTTTAAACGAGCAATTCTTATATATCTAAAAATATATAATCTGAATCTCAGAAAAAGCTCCAACGATTTTCATAAAATTTATCATGCAGGGTTTTGGGGGTGGAAATCGATCTAGCTTGATTTCATATTTAGAAAACGTCGTTTTCATCAAAAAAAAATCGAACATTTTTATTTTTTACATATAAGTTTAATTTTAACTTAAGGCGCAAAACTATGGTTCAAAATTTATATTTATATTTCAAATCCTTTGAATTTTGAGGTTCTATCTTCGACCCCTGTGCCGGACTGAAGTGCTTTTTAGTAAACTGGTTTCAGTTTTACCCTTTGTTGGTCTGGGCCTTGAATAATAGACCAACAGCCGTTCTGCCAGGCAGGTCGTGAGAGGCGACCGATTGACTGTACGAGTCACTACCATCGTGGCTACTAGGTGGTAGAATTCTACATCGTCTCGCCCGGGTTTGATACCACCGCCTTACCTATCCCTGCCACCATAGCGACACTGTCGTGTTTCGGTTTGGAGGGGGGGTGACCGGTAAAATTCTTCAAGTAGCTTTGACACCTTGCCACATGGATAGCAACGCACCATTAACACCTTTGGTGTCTATAGGCGATGGTTGTCTCTTTCCATCAGGAGATCCATCTGCTTGTTTGCTATCTTATAATATAAAAAAAATAGTAAAGTGCGTGTCGGGCTACGCGCAATGTAGGGTTCCGGACTTACCCAGTACAATAATGTGAACTCAGAAGAGGGCTTTTACTTTTTCCCACTATGAACATTTAACCTATTAAACGACGATGTTGAATATATCCGCGCCACAGGCTCACCGCCTCTAAAAACTTCTCTAAGTAATTTAAGGCTAAATATCTTAAAAACGAGTCCCTTAATCGAATACTTGTTTCCACAAACCTACAATATTCTTTTAAAAAACTATCCAACGATATCCTACACTATGGGGTATACGAGAAATAAAATAACATCCCCACTTTATATGTAAAGGAGCTACCGTAAAAAATATTTTTCAAGATTTAATATTACCACTTTGTTGTCGTAACTAATATTTATATTGTTACGAATAATCTAGAAGCGTGTAGAGTTGGAGCGCGAGCGCTAACTATCTAGAAATAAAGGAAAGAGATAGCTACTCCTAGTGACAAACAAATAGTTGACCTGGGCTATGCCATAATGGACTTTGTGGGATATGGCATAAGGTTGAAAGTAGCGTGTACTAGGATTTATGGCTCATAACATGTTTACGATAAGAAGTGATTCATTGTTTCCCGATACATTTAGATTTTTCTGGATCTAGGACTTTACCCTGCCTATAAATAGACAGGTGTTGACAAACACAAGGCAGTTTTTATCAAGCGATCGAGAGCGATACATCAAGTATCCAGTGCGAAGCGAGAAGTGTTTTATTGTGTAGTGTTCTAAGTGTAGTGATAGTACAGCGAGTGACTAGGGTGTAAAGTGTATTTTAGTATTACGTTGTGTTGTGCTGTGTAAATACACGGATTTAATATAAGTGGTGTTTTCTTACTATTACGAACCCGAGTACGTAACAATATTCATGCCAAATTACGGAAGGGAATTCATGACGGATGGACATACATAGCAAAACTATAAGAGTTCCTAGTTTACTTTGAAACCCTAAAAACGGGGTTATCATCGCAAACATCATTCTCATTTCTCAGTAACAGCTCGAAAATTCGTAAAAGTACGTTAACACCCCTGCTTGGAATTAAACCGTAATAGTATTTTCCGTATAGTAGGTCCCGGTTTTTGATGCTTTCGGACACTCTGAGCCCGATAGGTAGGTACATTGAATAACGACTGATACTGATTACTACTTTTTTAATCTAATAAAGTTTAAAAGAAAAAAGTATCCGCACGAAAAAAAAATTACTTCTCATACTTTACAAAAACAAAAAATCATCTGCCGTTCTGCCAGGCGAATCGTAAATCGATTGGCTATATGAGCCCCGTTCATCTTGACGATTAGGTGGTAGAGTTTCACAACGTCTCGTTCGGGTTTTTTAAAACCGGCAGCGAATGCGTCAGTGCTTGTCATCGTCATGTTCCGGTTTGGAGGCTAAGTTAGCCTGTAGAGTAGACTTATGCTATATGCATGTGGCATAGCCATCCCGCCATATGGATAGAAATGCATCTTTTACATTTTTAGTGTCTATACAAGATGGTTTCTAATAATTTTTTATAAGATAGCAAACGATGCTAATGGTGCGTTGCTATCTTGTGGCGAGGTCTAATGCCACATGCATATGTTTGCCGGCTACCTCACCCTCCAAACCGAAACACGGCAGTGACTAGTACTGACGCTATTGCGGCAGGAATAAGTAAGACATTGGCACCAGATCCGGTCGAGTCAACGCAGAACTGTACCACCTAGTAGCCACGATGTTAGTGACTCGTATAGCCAATCGATCGTCTTTTACGACCTTGAACGACAGTTGGCTTATTCTTCAAAGGAGCCCGGGACCAACACGAGGGAAAATTTTCTTCTAATTCCATCAAAAAAAATTATTTGCTTATTTGCATAATGTTATACAAAATAACTCACTAAACACCTTTTCCTGTAATCTAAGTATAGGCGTTACAGCCATCCATCAAAAAACAATAAACTCGTTTGAATAAGTTACGCCATGCTTGCTAACATTTAGTAGCTGCCAAAACTTTGGCCAACAGGTTGACAAGTCTAAAAAACAACATTTTTGTTTGATCGTTTTATTTTTTTAATAGCTGGCATAGCGTCTGTAATAAAACTGAAATTGTATTAGTTATGTATTTAAAGCGTTTAAACGGATTTTCTATTAACGCTTTATTTCCATTAAATTAAGTAAATAATAATACTACCTACGCTGGTAAAACATTAAGATTGTAATTCATTTTTTTTTTTTTATAGTAGAGGGGGCAAACGAGCAGATGGTGCACCTGATGGTAAGTGATCACCGCCGCCCATGGACATCCGCAACACCGGGGGTATTGCAGCTGCGTTGCCGGCCTTTTAAGAATGAATAAGCTCGTTTCTTGAAGGTCCCTAAGTCGTATCCATTCGGAAACACCCCCGAGGGTAATAGATTCCACAAAGGAGTAATGCGAGGCAAAAGGTGTCGACAAAAGCGCACGGTTGTGGATTTCCAGACATCGAGGTGGTGAGGATGGAACTTTAAATTTTGACGCGATGTCCGATGGTGGAATTTAGCGGCAGGCATTAGTCCGAACAACTCGTCGGAACACTCCCCATGATAAATACGGTAAAAGATGCAGAGCGAGCCTACATCACTGCGTAACGCCAAAGAGTCAAGCCGATTAGAAATAGCCTGGTCGTCGAGGATTCGAACCGCTCTACGTTGAATGCGATCAAGAGGAAGAAGCTGGTACTGAGGAGCTCCAGCCCAGAGGTGAGAACAGTACTCCATGTGAGGTCGAATTTGGGCCTTGTAAAGTTGGAGGCGATGGGCTGCCATGAAGTACTGCTTTGCTCTACTGAGTACACCAAGCTTTTTGGAGGCTAGTTTAGCCTTCCCTTCCAAATGACCGCGGAACTGAACGTTGTTCGATATGTCGACTCCCAGAATTCCAATACTGGCTGAGGCTGTCAGGAGAGTATTTTCGAACCGAGGTGATACGTCAAAGGGTGTTTTTTTTGCGGTGAACGCACAGAGCTGCGTCTTTTTGGGGTTAAATGTAATAAGGTTTTGACGACCCCATTCTGAGACATCAGTTAGTTGATTCTCGAGTTCAGACACGAGCTTGATCCGGCCCTCTTCGACGTGTTCCCGAGAAATACCGCTACGGCCGGAGTATGTAGCATCAACAGTACTGTCGTCCGCATAGCAATGTATATTACTAATTCGCAACATATCATTGATATGCAGAAGAAACAGAGTCGGTGATAGCACGCAGCCTTGGGGAACACCAGCATTGACAGGTTTAAGATCGGAGCATGCACCGTCGACTACGACCTTAATGCTCCGATCAGCCAAAAAACTGGTGATCCACTTGCATAGTTTCTCGGGAAGCCCATAGGAAGGCAGCTTTGAGAGAAGTGCTTTATGCCATACCCGATCGAAGGCCTTCGCTATGTCTAAACTAACTGCCAATGCCTCCCCCTTGGACTCAACTGCCTCCGCCCAACGATGTGTCAAGTATACTAGAAGATCACCAGCTGAGCGGCCACGACGGAAACCGTACTGACGGTCACTAATCAGCTGGTGCTCTTCTAAATACTTCAGGAGCTGACAGTTTATAAGTGTCTCCATGACTTTGGAGAACAAGGAGGTTATGGCTATTGGCCGATAGTTTGACGGATTAGAGCGATCTCCTTTTTTAGGAATGGGATGCACTAAAGCTGTTTTCCATGAATTCGGTACCACGCCGAGTGAATAGGAGAGCCGGAATAGGTGCGTCAATACTGGCGCCAACTCTGGAACACATACTTTAAGCACAACAGGAGGGATGCCATCAGGCCCACTCGACTTGTGGATGTCCAAAGAAAGAAGTGCTTTACGCACAGCTGACTGCCGAAACTGCGGTTCTGGCATGGAACTATCACACTGCGGGATGGTAGGCGGTGTGTTCCCTCGGTCATCCAGAGTCGAGTTGGCCGCAAAGAACGAGCCCAGGAGATCGGCTTTCTCCTTTGCGGTATGGGCCAGAGAGTCATCTTCTCTGTGCAAGGATGGAAATGAAGGCTGGGAGAAATTCCCTAAGACAGCCTTGGCGAGAGACCAGAACGCACGAGTGCCAGAAGGAAGGCGAACTAATTTCTCACCAATTCTGCCAATGTGTTCCGCTTTTGCCTTGGCGATAGCTCTTTTGAAGAATCTCGAGGATGAGTTGTACTCCTTTCGTAATGCGCTAGTTTTTACATCACGAGATGCCGACGCAGTTTCATTCAAAAGTGTTTCAAGTTTTACATTATAGATACCTAGTGGCTATTGCCCGCGACTTTGCTTACATTTTTACCGCACCGTTGGTCGAGTAGTTAACGACCCTGACTACGCAATCGACGGGGCTCGGGTTCGATCCCCGACGGGGACAAGCATTTGTGTGATTAGCATAAATGTTTGTATTTCTGGGTTTGGGTGTTTATTATGTATGTAAAAGTATTTATATATGTATTTCTGTGCATTAGTATCGTTGACTAACACCTATAACACAAGAAAATAACTTGCTTACTTTGGGGTTAGATCAGTAAGTGTAATTTGTCCCGTAAATATATTTATTTATTTTTTATAGCATCGCCAGACAACCATCAACTATAGACACCAAAGATGTTAGGGAACGTACCCATACTACGTGACCCGTTCAGGGGGAGGGGGGTCTTTAAAATACTACGGTCAGTCACAGGAGCGGGGGGGTGGCTCAGATTTTTGTCACGTAGTCGATTTTAATGAGAGAAATTTAATGAATGAAAATAATTGTTGTGTTCGTAAATTAAGTTACTGTAAGTTCCATACTGTATAGCAATATGTTTTCACGAATGTTGTTCTTTTTCATAATACATAATTCACTAGTAATTTAAGTATGCATGCAGTCTTATGCAATAAAGACGAGTATGAGCCAAATTATTTTTTTTTTCAATTTTTGTCTGTGAAATGATTAAAAATCATAATTATGAATTACTACGTGAAAACTAAAGGGGGGGGGGGGTCTTGGCATATACTACGAGTGGTCACCGAAGGGAGGGAGGGGTCGAAAAATCTTAAAAAATATGTCACGTAGTATGGGTATGTTCCCTTAACTGTGCGTTGTTATCCAAAAAACATTATTTGTGCTTTGTGCTTTGTCTGGTAAAAAATATCCTATGGTGGTCTAAAGCCATCTTACGTTAATAGTAAAAAAATATAAACCGCTAGACAAATTATACAAATAGACCTGACCAGTAAGTAATAAGCAAGGATTTATAACGTTATAATATTGATATGTTTGCGTCGTCGTCGTTATTGGTTATGGTATATGATATTATGACGTTATCTTCTAGTGCAAGTTGGCGAACCAATCACGAAACAGTATGAAACGCGGCGAACCAATTACGAAACAGCAAACATATCGATATTATAACGTTTTAAATCCTTGGTAATAAGTAATATTTTTGTGATTTGGGCGTTAGTCAGTGATATTGATACATAGAAATACATGAACATATGCTAAAATATATTTAAGAACCACCCAAACCCAGAAGTAAAAACATTGTATGCACATAACACAAAATATGTGTATGTGTTAAGAATCGAAGTCTAGCCCCGTCAATCGTGTAGTCGGTGCCGTCCACACGACAAACGGGATAGTTACTTTATGTTCGCACAAATGTGAGTTAACCAAACCAAACATCACAAAAACTTGCTATTGACAGTAACAACACGTTGCTATTAATTACTCGAAGCATCCGTTTTCTGTATAAATTGGGGGATTAAACGTCTAAACACTTTGAACCCATCCGTCTCACGCTTAGTTAAAGGGGTTCAATAGACGAGCATTTTATAAGTTGTACGTTAACGAGATTACATCAAGACAGCATTTTTGGAAATTAGTATCAATTTTTCTGATGAAAACCATTTAGTCTTATTCTGCATATATATGGAGAGGGTTGAGGGGGGGGGGGGGGGGTTGGAAACTGACACCTACTATATCAAAGATTTGGCATGGTGAATTTTCTTTATAAGTCAAATCAATGGAGATTCATAGGTCGTATCAGATTTTTTAATAAAGATTCGTTCTTAATGTTAAAATCTTAAAGTCTTCAAATGAAAGAATCAACAGAATCGAACACAATAAAAAAATTAATATGTATTTTTTTGAACATTTCACTTTGAAGCAACTTTCGCAGAATCGAACAAAATTTCACTCAACAAAACTTTAAACAATACAAATAAGTATCACATTAAATTGCCACCTGCATTCATAAATGAAAGACTGAACAGAATCGAACAGAACTTAACTCAATAAAAGTTGAAACAATACAAGTAGCACGTTAAACCATCCGCGTTTTTACATGAACTTCAATGAACGCAGATGATGATTCTTGTATTTATTCAATCTTTGTTGAGTGAAGTGCTTTTTGGTTCTATTGAGCCCAACTTTGGCTACTATAGAGAATACGCACTTGATTACTGTTTATTTAAACCAACTATTGCAATGTTCACGTGCGCAAGCTTTGGATTTACAACATACAGAAGGACCGGTGTGTACAGTGTAGCTTATGTAAACAACTTTTTTCTTGTGCTGGTGCCTCGGAAGGAGGATACGGGAAACTAGGAGATAGCAACTCGCGATGTCCGAAATGTAAGTCCAATCTATCTCCAACTCTGGCTGCCACCTCACCTCTGCCTAATCAACTGGATAAAATCCAAGGTCAACTCAATAATTACGTACTACATTTGACGCCAAATGACATATAATAATTGAAAGAGGCGCAAAAAGCGGCCAGAACACATAAATAACTTCACCACAGGAGTACAAGCCCTAGACATTTGAGCTAAAAAGATAAAAAATCTGTTCAGGATATCCTCAGCCTTCAGGAGGAAGTCACAAAGCTTTACCTTAAGCTAGAGGACAGGAATCAGTGGACAAGAGTGATGTATGTTAAAATAAGAGGAATCCTTTGATGTAAAACCGGCAATCTTTACGAACTCGTGAAGAACTTGTGATTTTCCTATACAAACAAATAAATAAACTACATTGCTCGCTTTTCAACATGGGTGTCTAATACCAGGAAACCGACCAGTAGCATTAATTAATAACCATTATACTAAAGAGGTATTATTAAGGAGAGATTTTATTCAAATTAATCCATTGATTAACCCAGAGATTTTATTCAAATTAATCCACGGGTCGCCCCATTGACGGGTCGACATTCGTCAGTTTTATAGTTACTGCCGGTCGTAACAAGGCTCCACGCTGAGAAAATCCGACGGAAGAAACTCAGTGGGCTTGTCATTTTTTTCAATTACAATTTTTAATCAACTACAATAATTCTCAAACTATTTTGTCCTAAAAGTAATCTAAAATTTTATAATAACCTTTTTTACATGATTGTGTTTTAATACATTTTTAAATTTATTTATCCTTCTATACCATTGATATAAAAAACCCTAGATGCACAGTCCCGAACAAAACTAACACTCAAAAGTGTCCCTAATTTCATTTAAATAGTAATAAATATGGCAAAAACATATGTCTTTGCAAATCCAACCTTAGGCACAAGATTTATAGTTGTTTTTACAAAGCAATGTACAAAAAGAAATAAAATTGACAGTTTCGCAACCGACGCGATTCTATACAATTTAAAATTGTGCGCTTATTTTTGGAGGACGTTTTTGACACACTGATTGTGTATCTTGGGTTTTTTATATCAATGTTCTATACCTTCGGCAACTATCTTTTTTACCTTCGGCAATCTTATTGTAAAAGCGTATACACTGCCCCATAAATTAGTTACTTATTTTATGGAGACGAGATGCATGTGTTTTTTTCTAGTTATAGTTATACCTAGCGAAAATTATAGTGCCTAAAACATAAATATATTTAATTCTATAAAGGTCGTTGCATTTTTATATAGATAGCAATATTGTAGCCTTCTGACTAGCAATTATGATTAAAATCTGAGTGTAACAGTTATTGTATTCAGTGTTAAATGTTAGTTATTCCCTTCACCTAGTATAATGTTAAATACTTAGCTGTATATGATTTATGTCATGCCAAACATTTGTAAACTTAAGGTTAATACTTAATAATTTAGTTCCCGACGGGCTAGAGGCGCTGTTGTATATTGAAATGGTTATTACCATGGAGATAATATATGAATAAAGTAGGCAAGCCATAAGTTTGCAAGGCGGATGTGTAACTAAAAATGTACCGTGTATATAAAGAGAAAGAATAAAAATAAGATCATTTATTTTGTATACTCTCTTTACAGACGCCTGCGCATTATGAAATCGTGTTTTTTTAATTTATATTATAAGATAGCAAACAATCAGATGGGTCTCCTGATGGAAAGAGTCAATCACCGAAGGTGATAATGGTGCGTTGCTATCTTGTGGCGAGGTGAAAGCCACATGCATAAGTTTACCGGCTACCTTACCCTCTAAACCGGAACACGACAGTGACAAGCACTGACGCTATCGCGGCAGGAATAGGTACGAGGCGGTGGTACCACACTCGGACGAGACAATGCAGAACTCTACCACCTAGTTGTGTTTGACTAGCTTCTCCTGTAATTGTCACACAAAGCTTTCACACCCTTTATTGTATGACTCTGCTGCGCGCGTGACTTCAAAAAGAGAAATAAATTAAATTAATAATAAAACCACTATATAGACACGTTTGACACTTATACACACGTAAGCGTATACTATTGTGTTTATTCTTAAATTTTATTGACAAACATGAAAAAGAAATTGAAATTGAAACTTAAAATTCCCCGTGTTGGTCCCGGGCTCCTTTGAAGAATAAGCCAACTGTCGTTCAGGCAGGCAGGTCGTAAAAGACGACCGATTGGCTATACGAGTCATTAACATCGTGGCTACTAGGTGGTAGAGTTCTGCATTGTCTGGTACCACCGCCTTACCTATTCCTGCCGCAATAGCGTCAGTGCTTGTCACTGTCGTGTTCTGGTATGTAGGGTAAGGTAGCCGATAATCTTATGCATGTGGCATAAGACCTCGCCCAAGTAAGCAACGCACCATTAACACCTTTGGTGTCTTTAGGCGACGTTTGACTCTTTCCTTCAGGAGAGAGAGGAGGTCGGGAGGGAATGATTAAACTGAGTCATAGTTTGTTCATACTTCAATTTAAAAAATGTTTTAGCTTTAATATTAATAGATTAACAGATTCAGAGTACATTACCTGTGACAATTGCTTTGTGTCACAGTTATCCATACTTAATACTATAAATGGGAAAGTGTATGTGTGTGTTTGCTTGTCCGTCTTTCACGGCAAAACGGAGCGACGAATCGACGTGACGTTTTTAACTAGAGATAGTTACGGGATGGAGAGTGACATAGGCTACTTTTAGTCCTTTTCTAACCCCCTCCCCCCGCCCCCTTCCTAAAATGAATTTAACGCGAGCGAAGACGTGGGCAAAAGCTATTCGTTATATACAGCCTAGTTGGTAAAAGTTTGTACACATTGAAAGACACGATAATTAATAGTGATAAATAACCAATAAAAATATAATAAAAAGAAAATATTGTGTCGTCAATATTTTACACAAACTTATATAAAATGATTATTGTTTTAAATTTTGCACTTGTACTGTGCAAAATTCACAATTCACAAATTATAAAAATAAATTTAATTTAAATAGCCAACCGGTTTCGCATTTTACTTCTTCTCCTTATCATCAGGCCTAAAACTTAAATTGTTAACAAATACGTTATGTTCGAAAGCAAGTGTAAAATTTAAAACAATAATTAAGACGAAGTTTCACAAAGTGCCGACGACGGAAAATATAAATTATATAAAACTAGCTGTTGCCAGCGACTTCGTCCGCGCGGACTTCGTTTACTCCGCACAGCACCTCCCCCGTAGGTGATAGCGTGATAATATGTAGCCTATATGTTGACCCGACCTGTTAGTAATATTCATGCAAAATTTAAAGTAAATCCATGCAGTACTTTTTGAATTTACCCCGGGCATACATACAGACAAACAGACAAACAGATAAACAGACAAACAGACAAAAATTCTAAAAACTATATTTTTGGCTTCGATATCGATTGTAGATCACGCCCCAAGTATTCTTTTAAAAAAATATTCAATGTACAGTTTTGACTTTCCTACGATTTTATTATATGTATAGATATAGATTAGTACGCGGCCATCAATTTCTAAAACTGAAGTGTTTATTCTTTAATTATTATAAAAATAACTCGTATATCTTACGACATGTTTAGTATTATTAATTATATAACATATTTTATTAATATAACCTTTAGCCTAATATAAAGTTAAGTATTTAATTAAAGTAATAATTAAGTCAATAATCGACTGAAATAACACATAATAGAAAGGTCTAACGAATAGGTTTTCGAGGCATTCGTGTTTTGAAGATGAGAAATGAAACGTGGTAAATGATAATATACAAAGAAATGTAATCAGTGTGTTTTATATTTAATATAACTCTATATTTTATCAGTTGCTGTTTAATTAAATAAATCTTATACCTCTTACTAAGTACATCTTACAATTGCTTAACTACATAGTAAACTTCAATGAAAATAGTGTAATAATATTCAAGAAGTATGGTCACCGCACACATGGTGCGGTGACCATACTTCTTGAATATTACTACTAACCCTCGTTAGTCACGAGCTCGGTACATCACCATTTGTAAACAATGAACTTCTATGCGCGTGTGTCCGTACCATTTTATTGGAAAATTCGGTCAAAACTTAAGTATTTATTTTTTATAAATATTCGGTATCAGAATCCAATATTGAGCTTTCTTCAATATGTACCTACAATATTTTACCAGTCATCGCGTATAACTCTGTAACGTAGAATTTATTAATTCTAATCCAGTACGAAGTACGCCAGGACATCTAGTAGTATAATATTCATATTTTTTTATATGGTGAAATTT
Organism: Apodemia mormo; assembly: GCA_036924255.1. Lineage (NCBI taxonomy): Eukaryota > Metazoa > Arthropoda > Insecta > Lepidoptera > Riodinidae > Apodemia > Apodemia mormo. The sequence goes on along the minus strand of JAUPFN010000011.1, from coordinate 39,974,413 downwards.
TCCCTGTGGTGCGACGTAGGCCTGAACTAATGGCATATGACAGGGGGTGTGATGGATGGGCCCCCGCGCGGCCCAGCCTCCGGGGCTGCTGGAATTAGCCGCGCTTTTTCACAATCAGCCCAATACAAGTAGCTTTTATTGTAATTAAAATATTTATTATAATAACAAGATTAGGTAACGTGTGATTGTTGTGTTGATTTCATGTAACTAAAAGACTTAACGAGCAATAGGATTTAATTTTGTCTAAACATATTTATTAACTGGCTCTAACCAAGACTTTTGGACTTGGACTTCGGTCTGAGTTATTTTTTTTGCACGGAGCCCTGAATGACATCCTCGAACAACAGTAGCCTTAGTACTAAATAGTTAAATAGTGATAGCCCTGTAAAAATCAGTCTAGCTTTATTGAAATATTAGCTGGGACAAACAGACAGATACCAATTTTTATTAAAGTTTTTTGTGTCTTTTTAAAAAATATAAATTATAAAAAAGTATCTTCACGCCCGTATCTCTGCAAATGTAGGCAGAGGTACAACCTATGCAACGTGCACCAACGATTAGCCGAAGATATTTATGACCAGTTGCACTAACATTGTTTTAGGACAATCCTAAATAGTATGCTGTCACTTCTTGTCTTAAATGAAAAGACTGTGACAGTATATCACTCAAGAGTATTCTAAGCTAATACAATGTTAGTGCAATTAGCCATTACTCCCACAACGTAAAGGTGGCAAGCCTATCGCTATCCGAGCAATTTTCCAATTCCCTGCAAATTTGTTTTTATAGAAAACTGAAAAAAAAAACATTTTTGAATTCCTCGACGCGAGAATCGAACCCGGGACCTCGTGTGAACAACACCGACTCCGATCCACTTAAGCACAGGGACGAAAAAATCAAATAAAATGAGAATATTGCTTAAGCAAATAGGTAGTAAATCTCAATGAAATATTCAAAATGTATGGCCAACGTACGATATATGGTAAAGAGTCTAGTCGCGAATTCGGTAAATCGTTATTTGTAAACAATGAATTTCTATACGACTTGCGAGGGTATCCGCACCACACATGTTTATTGGATAATAAGAATATAATTTAAGTACATATTTCTTACACATTCAGTATCAAAATCAAATACTAAATACCCCTCCTGTAGTAAGTACAGTATTTTACCAGTTAACCTGTAATATACATTTATAGGCAGACACAAAATGTGTTAACGGTGCGTTGGTGACAGTATGGTTAGATATATTCACGGGACAAATTACACTTACTGATCTAACCCCAAAGTAAGCAAATTATCTGCTTGTGTTATGGGTGTAATTCAACGATACTTATACATAGAAATACATATATAAATACTTTACATCGGGCTCATCTTCCAGCTCTATCATCTGGCACTGGAAGCCATTCTGCTCCAAAATCCTTATAATAACAAATTAAATGACACCAAAGTCGATGGTGTTTCTCTATTTTATTCCAAAGTTCCCATAACGTACTCCCAGCTCTATCATAAGACTCTAGAAATCATCTAGCACTAGAGTGTTTGTCTAAACAGAAGTGTATCTTATTTAGTTTAGGAGTTCTTAAGGTTACTTTCCAGTTCCATCATCAGATCCTTTAAATCAACCAGCATTAAGGTGTTTGCCAATACAGGACAATTAAGTGCTTATTCAATAACATTACCTCGTTTATTTTAGGAGTTCATTGTAGTTTAATTTTGAGGCTGGATTCTTGAAGTTCCAATGTCATTTTTTCGGCTCGATCTTCAGAGCCTTGTCATTATGAGAAAGAACTTACTACAAAAAATGAAATGACTCCAAACTCCACGAAATTAGGAATTTCTATCTGTGAGTTACAATGATACACTTACGCCTCCATCTTTAGATCTTCGACATTATATATAATGGGAAGTACACGTCATCAAAAATCCATCGGGTCCGACCTTGACCATCTTGTCCCTTTCTATATTCTACTTTTTCAGCTCCATCTTCAGATCCTCATTAATTAAAACTCTACGTCAGAGAGTTCCTACGTCCAGGCCACATTATGAGCTTTGCTGGATGGTACTGTAGAATCTTGTTACACGGTGCTTGCACCAATTGTAGAACTCTTCGCAGGGGCCCCACCACTTGTAGCGAATGTGGCGATCTACGACCGCCTGGGCGTCTATTTACTGCTTGGCTGCTTGTAAGGTACTCGGAATCTACTATTATATTAAAATAATAATAGATATTTTCTAATCTTCATTTATTTGGGCTTACGTCTTAGCCCATCGAGAAACTTATTCTATACCATTTCTATTGACATAATATATCAAAAAACTAATCAATTTTCTACGTTCAAAAGCAGACAAACCTGCCAGTAAACACGTAACACCTCTATATTAAGGTACTAGCTGCAGCGTGCAGCCCGCTGCATTATAAATTTTTTTTTGCGAATCCCGCGGGATCGCCAAATTTTTCCGGGATAAAAAGTAGCCTATGTGCTATTCCAGGTCATCATCTACATGTGTGCCAAATTTCATTTAAATCAGTTCAGTAGTTTTTGCGTGATTGAGTAACAAACATTCATCCAAACATCCATCCAAACATCCAAACTTTCGCATTTATAATATTAATATAGATTACAGTACCTTGTTTTTTTTTTATAGTAGAGGAAGCAAACGAGCAGATGATGCACCTGATGGTAAGTGATCACCGCCGCCCATGGACATCCGCAATACCGGGGGTATTGCAGCTGCGTTGCTGGCCTTTTAAGAATGAATAAGCTCGTTTCTTGAAGGTCCCTAAGTCGTATCCATTTGGAAACACCCCCGAGGTTAATAGATTCCACAAAGGAGTAATGCGATGCAAAAAGTGTCGACAAAAGCGCACGGTTGTGGATTTCCAGACATCGAGGTGGTGAGGATGGAATTTAGCGGCAGGCATTAGTCCGAACAGCTCGTCGGAACACTCCCCATGATAAATACGGTAAAAGATGCAGAGCGAGCCTACAACTCTGCGTAACGCCAAAGAGTCAAGCCGATTAAAAATAGCCTGGTCGTCGACGATTCGAACCGCTCTACGTTGAATGCGATCAAGAGGAAGAAGCTGGTACTGAAGAGCTCCGGCCCAGAGGTGAGAACAGTAGTCCATGTGAGGTCGAATTTGGGCCTTGTAAAGTTGGAGGCGATGGGCTGCCATGAAGTACTGCTTTGCTCTACTGAGTACACCAAGCTTTTTGGAGGCTAGTTTAGCCTTCCCTTCCAAATGACCGCGGAACTGAACGTTGTTCGATATGTATACTCCCAGAATTCCAATACTGGCTGAGGCAGTCAGGAGAGTGTTTTCGAACCGAGGTGATACGACAAAGGGTGTTTTTTTTGCGGTGAACGCACAGAGCTGCGTCTTTTTGGGGTTAAATGTAATAAGGTTTTGATGACCCCATTCTGAGACATCAGTTAGTTGATTCTCGAGTTCAGACACGAGCTTGGTCCGGCCCTCTTCGACGTGTTCCCGAGAAATACCGCTACGGCTAGAGTATGTAGCATTAACAGTACTGTCGTCCGCATAGCAATGTATGTTACTAATTCGCAACATATCATTGATATGCAGAAGAAACAGTGTCGGTGATAGCACGCAGCCTTGGGGAACACCAGCATTGACAGGTTTAAGATCGGAGCATGCACCGTCGACTACGACCTTAATGCTCCGATCAGCCAAAAAACTGGTGATCCACTTACATAGTTTCTCGGGAAGCCCATAGGAAGGCAGCTTTGAGAGAAGCGCTTTATGCCAAACCCGATCGAAGGCCTTCGCTATATCTAAACTAACTGCCAATGCCTCCCCCTTAGACTCAACTGCCTCCACCCAACGATGTGTCAGGTATACTAGAAGATCACCAGCTGAGCGGCCACGACGGAAACCGTACTGACGGTCACTAATCAGCTGGTGCTCTTCTAAATACTTCAGGAGCTGACAGTTTATAAGTGTCTCCATGACTTTGGAGAACAAGGAGATTATGGCTATTGGCCGATAGTTTGACGGATTAGAGCGATCACCTTTTTTAGGAATGGGATGCACTAAAGCTGTTTTCCATGAATTCGGTACCACACCGTGTGAATAGGAGAGCCGGAATAGGTGCGTCAATACTGGCGCCAACTCTGGAGCACATACTTTAAGCACAACAGGAGAGATGCCATCAGGCCCACTCGACTTGTGGATGTCCAAAGAAAGAAGTGCTTTACGCACAGCTGACTGCCGAAACTGCGGTTCTGGCATGGAACTATCACACTGCGGGATGGTAGGCGGTGTGTTCCCTCGGTCATCCAGAGTCGAGTTGGCCGCAAAGAACGAGCCCAGAAGATCGGCTTTCTCCTTTGCGGTATGGGCCAGAGAGTCATCGTCTCTGTGCAGGGATGGAAATGAAGGCTGGGAGAAATTCCCTAAGACAGCCTTGGCGAGAGACCAGAACGCACGAGTGCCAGAAGGAAGGCGAACTAATTTCTCACCAATTCTGCCAATGTGTTCCGCTTTTGCCTTGGCGATAGCTCTTTTGAAGAATCTCGAGGACGAGTTGTACTCCTTTCGTAATGCGCTAGTTTTTACATCACGAGATGCCGACGCAGCAGCCCAAGCTCGGTAGCATTCCTGCTTTCGGCGTAAAGCCGCTTTGCAGTGGCGACCAAACCAAGGCTGAGACTTGCCACCGATGGGCACCGCAGAAAACGGAATGAAAAGTTCCATGCCCTGCAGCACCACATCAGCGACAGAGTTAGCGACAGCATTCAGATCATCCAGCGAGAAGCACAACCGCCCCCATGGGTAGGATGCAAAGAAAGACCGCATCCCGTCCCAATCTGCTGACCTATAGTGCCAAACGCGACGACAACCTGCAAAGGGAGGCCGTGATGGGCGCGTGACCGGCACTTTGCTCCGTTTCAGGCAGTGGTGCGACGCGCCAAGTGAAGCGTCCACCGATACCTGATAATGGTCCGGATGAGAGGTCAGCAGAAGGTCCAACAGTGAAGGCGTATGGTCATCCACATCGGGAACTCGCGTGGGCGAGGTTACCAGTTGTGTAAGACCATACGCCAAGGCAAAATCGTGAACAGACCTCCCCGCATGATCGGTGGTGCGCGAACAAAGCCATTCGGCGTGGTGGGCATTAAAATCGCCCAAGATCACGATCTCTGCGGAGAGGGTCTGCTCTAACACGGAATCCACAGCCGTTTGTAAGCGCTCAATGAGCCGGTCAACTTCAGTATTCCCGCTATGGGACCTGTATAGGCACGCGTAGCTGCGTGGATGGTCGTCGCAAGCTACGCGTAAACAGAGGATGGATAGGTCCAGACCTTCAAGTCTGCCGAGGCGCTGGTAACAGATATCTTCTCTGACGTATGCGCACACACCAGCCCGCGGTACAAAGGAAAGTTCCAATTTGTACCCCGGGTAGGAGAGGTAGGAAGTATCAGCCGGAGAAGATATCTGTGTCTCGGTCAAGAAGAGCAAAGCTGGCTTTGCCGTCTCGAGATGGTAGTGGACGGCGTTCAGGTTGGAATGAAGGCCCCTGATATTGCAAAAATCCACAGTAAGCGTGGTAGGGGGTGCCATGGTCTTCTTGCTCTGTTTGCCCCGGACAGAATTGTCTATGAGCGCAATTTTGCCCCCCCCCCCCCAGAATACGCAGGGCAGCCTGATCATCCATGATCTAGCTAGAATCCAGAGCACGGACGCTCAGGGGGGGATTCTCCACTGCTGGTGCAAGTGGTACCCCCTGGGGTAGTTTTTTTTTTAAATAGCGCATTCATAGTGTGCGGGGGGGGGGGTGAGGGGTTAGGCCTCCGGGACTCTCACAAACCAAACAAAACGCAGCAGCGGAGCTGCTACTTTACGTCGGTGTTAAGTGAGAGAGTGGTATCTCCCCGGGCGTGCCGGTCTATTCAGTTGCAATGCAGTATGGCACTACCACTAATTAAATTGGTTGGTGGTATTGCATTGTCATTGAGTTCACAAGCCTGCCAAGTTTTTTACAAACGATATCAGAAATTCGTTAGAAAGTTGCTTGCAATATTTAAAAAATCTGCTATTTACATATGAAAATTGCCAGTTAAATAGATTCTGATGATCTTCGAATGAGGATCTCAAAATACGTCAAGGTTACGATGAGATTTTTTTTTATACAATAAGATAGCAAACAAGCAGATGGGTCTCCTGATGGAAAGAGTCAACCATCGCCAATAGACACCAAACATGTTAATGGTGTGTTGCTATCTAGTGGCGAGGTCTAATGCCACATGCATAAGTTTGCCGGCTGCCTTACCCTCCAATCCGAAACACGACAGTGACAAGCACTGACGCTATTGCGGTAGGAATAGGTAAGGCGGTGGTACCAGACCCGGGCGAGACAAAGTAGAACTCTACCACCTAGTAGTCACGATGGTAGTGACTCGTATAGCCAATCGGTCGCCTTTTACAACCTGCCTGGCAGAACGGCAGTTGGCCTATTCTTCAAAGGAGCTCGGCACCAACACGGGGAAAAATTGCAATTCGATAAAGTAAGAGAATACAAAATTTAGTATCGATAGAGCCATTGCAAATTGTTTAACTCCTTTCATCAATTAGAAAAGAGCTGGAGATCTTGAAACGGCTGAACAGATTCTATTGAAACGTAGTTAAGAACCATCTCGCAAAATAGAGCTTTTAAATAAAAAAAACGCAACCAAATCGGACCATCCTCCAGGGCGCTACGATGCCACGGACAGACACACAGATACACATATACATAGATACACAGATACGCAGATACGCACCTGAAATTTATAACACCCCTCGTTTTGTGTCGAGTGTTAAAAATTGAGTTGAATGCCATTGAAAGATCAAAATATTCCTTCCTTTTATAATGTCCATGAAGGATTTTGTGTACTTAACTCATACCGATGCTTTTCGAAATCTGCTGATAGGTCAGTATTTTTTCTGTCTTTATGCCTCACAACACTGATGTTATCTTCAGTCGTTGTCGCAAAATTTTGTTTGTCTATTAAATAGTCCATTAAGAAATGGAAGACGGCGTTGCTATAAAAGTAGAGCATTTTTAAAGAAAGCTCGAAAAATAGCTGAAGATGAGACAGCCACTCAGCAAACTTCAATTTAAAACATATTATCTTCAGATCACAAATCTCTGCTATAAAAGCGACATTGTGTCTTTCTTATTTAATGCTATTTCGTTACCCCTTTTTGGGTTAAAAAGCCATATAAGTACTTCTTGTCTCTATTCTCCATATTAACTTTTTTGGTATCAATGAATAACCATGGAACAACCCATTCTTATACTTTCCAATGGAACAAGAAACACATTACTGTAATTTGCCCGCGTAACCTTTGCTTTACGATCATTTGGAGACTATAAATCATCCATCAAATCTACCGCAGCAGTGAATGGCATATTTTGACGCCATTACCGGACCACCTTGGAAATGTCAATGAATCTCAATGTTGCATTTGTCATCTTCAGTATTTTTTCAAAATTTGAGTGGTCATCCCCATAGTTGCATCTTGCCGAGCTAATAACGGTAACTGATTATTTTTAGTGATAACGGAGACCGACAGCTTTACGTATTTATTCGAGGCACGGAGGAGTTAACACATCATCACCAGACAAAGATTTCCCGTATAAATCACGATAAAACTTTAATAGCACTTACCTGACCTGGAGATCACACCCGAGACCTCATGATCTGAGTGGAATAGGTTCATACCCAGACGAAAAGGCAGGCTTATATTGTTTACTTCTCTTAGTTATTACCAAGTCCCGTTAGCTTCGCCTATATGCTGATAAACTTCCAAATAACTTTAGCTCTATACATTGTATAAAATTACATAAGTCGGTACTCTATCTCTTTTCCCAGGCTTTGAAATATATTTTTATCACATTTAATAATAATTAGATTAGCATATATACGTTGAAAAAAATAACAAAGTGTTTTTTATATCATAAGATAGCAAACAAGCAGATGGGTCTCCTGATGGAAAGAGTCAACCATTGCTTATAGACACCAAAGGTGTTAATGGTGCGTTGCTATCTTGTGGCGAGGTCTAATGCCACATGCATAAGTTTACCGGCTACCTTACCCTCCAAACTAGAACACGACAGTGACAAGCACTGACGCTATCGCGGCAGGAATAAAGGAAGGCAGTGGTACCAGACCCGGGCGAGACAATGCAGAAATCTACCATCTAGTAGCCACGATGGTAGTGACTCGTATAGCCAATCGGTCGCCTTTTACGACCTACCTGGCAGAACAGCAGTTGGCCTGTTCTTCAAAGGAGCCCGGGACCAACACGGGGAACACTGTTTAAGCAACCCTACAATAAATATTAGGTAAGTAGCAATACAATATCCTACTAATGAACGGAAATATAATGGGAGGTAGGAAGTATATCATTAATACTCGTAGCAACTAATATTACTAGTGGATCATCTTGAAATGTGAACTCTCAGTGATATAGTTGTAACATTACGTTTTTACCCTTTTTACAACCCCTATATCTCGCCCCCCCCCCCCTTAACCCAGTTAGAATTATTCATAGAGTAAAGTGCTATTCGACTCTCCTGAAGATGCTTCGGTTTCGAAGTGAAACGTGCGTTGAGTACATAATTTGTGTGTTACTGACTTTGCTTCTGACGTGGAAGAAAGTGTGGTGGAAGTAGGTGGACTATTGTGCCGCTGTGGTCTTCTATAATTTCAGACTTTAGATAAGTTTGCCCTATTCCTTATACTACCTCTCACTTCTGTTGCATCACAGCAGTTCCATATAACATTTCGCGGAAAATTTGCAAATCAAATACCATAGTTGCTTCTTTGAACACGTTCCAACACCAAAAATATTTAGAAGATTCGAAGAACTTTGCTCATCTATATATATAAAAGAAAGTCGTGTTAGTTACTCCACTTATAACTCAAGAACCGCTGAACCGATTTAGCTGAAAATTGGCAGGGAGGTAGTTTAGAGCCAGGAGAAGGACATAGGATATTTTAGAATTTTTTCCACGCGAACGAAGTCGCGGGCACAGCTAGTTTTCAATAAATGCGAAAATTTGTATGTCTATATACTCGAAAGTTGGTAAGCCAATCATGCAAAAGGGTTACAAGAGCTGCATCCTAGCCTGCGTGGGTTTGTAATCCTACCGCCTGGCTAAACCAGACTTGTAGAAGAACCGTGCAGACTGGAGCCCGGCGTATAAGTACCGGTCCGAAGCTGATGTGAGGTATGAGTGCAGGCGAAGCTATACGCAGACACTTAGTAATGTAGTGTAGTATAGGTAGGGGTACGTAACTTTCGCAAATAAAAAATCGTGATTTCGCATTTAAAAAAAACTCAAAATAGAAAAATTCGCATTTATTTCGCCAAAAAAAATACAGTAGCATTGTTGTAATTTCTACATTTTCATCTTTCATTGTTTACCTGCAATCAGTTACGACAATGTTGTAGATACTAAAGTACCTCTCGGCATCAACACTATTGACAGGGCAATTGAGACATTGAATATGCTTTTACAAATCCAGGGTAGCAAGACTTTGTTCGCTCCTCATCTACGCAACAACTCGTGCCGTCTCTGTCTATTTTAAACAGTTATAATAATTGTTAGCGCATCAGAGTGTTAAGTGTAAGTTTTTCTTTTCGCATTCGATCGTGAGCGCGTTTGGAGTTTACTAGGAATTTGTATGTGATTTGTACAGCGCCACCTAGTGGTAAACGTGTGAAACCGAAAAGAAAAACTTACACTTAGCACTGATCAACATTAGTAAGCACGTAACGTAAAAAAGGCGGAAGTATTTAATTTTCAAATTTCGCTTTCATCGCAAATAAAATGCAGATTTCGCTTTTATCGAATCTATTTCGTAAAAACGAAATTTACGTATCCCTAAGTATAGGCATTCAGGATGTGAGCCGTAACGATTAATTAGACCGTGGTCCCACAAACAAACTTTTGTTTTGATTAATAATAAGCTGAATTTGTGAACAGCTTCGTTTTAACGAGACAACCATATTTTCTATCATCGTAAAATCTCGAATCGGATAACTAATAAATATAGATAAAAAAGAAAAGTTTAGAGTGTTGGACTAGGAAAAGTTTCCACTTTACGTGTAGGACAGTATTACCCTTGAATAACAATAATAATCAACAAGCTGTTGTCAGAAAATTAGTTTTTTTTTAAATTGAATAATATCAATTTAAAAATTTCATAATTCCGAAACTTTAGAGTGGAGGACTCGTCAGAAAAATCATCGAATGTGTAGGACAAAAGTTTCATCGAATTTTTCATAATATAATCAAGCGATTAAAGTTAAAAAATAATTATTGTTATTAATAAATATTTTTCCTTCACTGAATCAAAAAATTTTTTCGAAGATACAAAAGATTGTTGTCCCGTCAAAACGAAGCTGCTCACAAAAATTCAGCTTGTTATTAATCAAAAAAAAGTTTGTTAATGGGACTACGGGCTAAAATAATTAATAGGAACATGGTCTTAAACCGGAACCATGCGAAATATTCATTAATGAATTTTGTCTATGGCAAGGCCATTACAACGTTATAACTTAAACTAAATTAAACCTTAATATAATTATATTAAAGTTTAATACAATTTATTAATAAATATTGATATATTTGTGAAAAGTTTAACAAAAATATTGGTGAATAATATTCGCTCTTATTTGGCAACAAACAGAGATGAGATTACCATAAAATAATATATTTACGGTGTGTCAAGTTGTTTAAGACAATACCTATAATCAATGGCGATTACCACAACAATATAATAACAAGTCGTTACTCGATGTTCCTTGACCTGAATTATTAGGCTTATTGTAATGTTTAAACTATTACTCTAACTAAATAACGACCCTGACTACGGATGGGACTCAGGTTCGATTCCCAATAAGTGCATTTGTGGGATGAACGTGGATGTTTGTATTTCTGAGTTTGTTTCTTTTTATATCTCTCCTGATGGAAAGAGTCAACAATCGCCTATAGACACCAAAGATGTTAATGTTGCGTTGCTACCTTGAGGTCTAATGTCACATGCATCTTACCCTCCAAACCGGAACACGACAGTGGCAACCACTGACGCTATTGCGGCAGGAATAGGTAAGGCGGTGGTACCAGACCTGGCCTAGAAAAATGAAATGGCCATTTTAAATGAAAGCATTATTTTGCGAGATGGTTCTTAGCTATGATTCAATAAAATATGTGCAGCTGTTTCAAGATCATCAGCTTTTTTCAAATTCATTTTAATTTAATTGTAATTATAATTAATGCAATTGTAATTCAAAATTTGTCCTTGTTGTTTTACAATGTCCTTCCTGTTGTATCATAAGACCCTGGGAGTCATTTAGCAACCTGGTGCTATTTGTCAAAACAGAACAAATGAGTTCAAACTCGATAGGTTTATCTTATTTAGTTTCCCCGTGTTAGTCCCGGAGTCCGGACTTCTTTGAAGAATAAGCCAAATGCCGTTCTGCCAGGCAGGTCATAAAAAGTGACCGATTGGCCATGCGAGTCACTACTATCGTGACTACTAGGTGGTAGAGTTCTGCATTGTCCCGCCCGGGTCTGGTACCATCGCCTTACCCATTCCTGCCACAATAGCGTCAGTGCTTGTCACTGTCGTGTTCCGGTTTGGAGAGTAAGGTAGCCGGTATGCATATGGCATTAGACCTCGCCACAAGATAGCGACGTACCATTACATCTTTGCGTCTATAAGCGATGGTGGACTCTTTCCATCAGGACACCCATCTGCTGAATCAGTTCATATTTTCAGGAAGTTACTGACGTCATCATGAAAATATTCGGAAAAAGTTTCTAGGACCTCAAAACGTGGAGATCTGTTAAAACTCGTTTTTACTACTACCAACCTAGTGGAAAGTTAAAATGTCGGGCGTATGATGAATTGTTATTACTAATGTTCGTTTACATAATATTTCTACTGTCGTTCCCAAAATAATTTTAAATTGGATGCAATGTCTTATATAATTACATTAGCAATAGTTCATATTTAAATATGTATACATTATTTTCCAACCGGTTTCTCTTTGGTTAGAACATAAGGTGAGCATCAGAATGGACGGTCACTACTGATATTTTACATCGAAATTATTATAGGAAGTTGCTTCCTAGTTGCTACTAGTTGCTACTAATCATTAAATAGTTGCTACCTAAGAATAAAAAGAAATAAACTACTATTTAAGGTGACCGGCCATTCTGATATCAGAATGGCTGGTCAGGACCTATCCAGTGATCGCAATCTGCGCAAAATAAATCGAGTTATTTTTAAGCAATAGTTGCTAGGAACTGCTACCCTAATATGTGTCGTTTTGAACCTTATAGTTTTTAAGGGTAAAAAGTTATAATCATTTGATTAAATTAAAATCTATACTCCTGAAAAATCCGATGAGCAAATCTGATATCAAACATAATATGTAATTTATATGCAGGCGCTACTTGATGGATTGCCTCGTTGGTAAAGTGGTGAACGCTCCACGTTCGATTCAAAAGGTCCCGGGGTCAAATCCCAGGTAGGACACTACAAAAAATGTGAAAATTTAAAAAACTGTCAGGGCAATCACAATCAGCCAAGGGGCTGCGAATTTGATCCATATTTGTAAAATATGTTTCTGTCTTCCTTATATTATAATTATAAACGTTAATCACTTAATGTATATCTATCTAATAAATAACAGTTGAAACAAAACTATCAAGTAGCGCCTGCGTATAAATCACATATTATGTTTGATATCGAATTTGCTCATCGGATTTTTCAGGAGTATAGATTTTAATTTAATCAAATGATTATAACTTTTTATCCTTAAAATCTATAAGGTTCAAAACGATACATATGAAGGTAGCAGTTCGTAGCAACTATTGCTTAAAAATAACTTGATTTATTTTGCGCAGTTTGTGATCACTGGATAGGTGACCGGCCATTCTGATATCAGAATGACCGGTCACCTTAAATAGTTGTTTATTTCTTTCTGTTTTTAGGTAGCAACTATTTAATGATTAGTAGCAACTAGGAAGCAACTTCCTATAATAATTTCGATGTAAAATATCAGTAGTGACCGTCCATTCTGATGCTCACAACATCAGCAGGATAATTAAAACTACTGTCGTGAATTCAAATGTAATAAATAGGTTGAATGCATTTTACTACCTTCAACAAAATTACAATTACCTAATGTACATACTTCAACGGTAGGGTTGTCACCCTATGGACTTAAAATTTTCCCATAAACAAGGAAATATTTTTAGCCACAATAGGGTGACAACAAGTGTATTTTATAAAAGTAAAAATTGTATTTATATAAAATATCGCACTCAAAATGAATTTTCACCAAGTGCCGACGACAGTGTTCATAAAAAATTTGAAATTGATAATTATAATTCTTATACGAATATTATCGTATGTTTTTTTTTCGGAATGTCTGAATTACTGCTAGCCTTAAGGGCCTTCACAGATTCACCGGTCGCGGAGGAAAACAGAGTGCTCAGCCAGCATTATCGTATGTAATAAAAAATATTGCATGCCAATTGGTAAGCATGCACGGAAATACTGTAGCTTATGTAACTACACTTTAATATACTAATTTCTAAGCAGGTAAATTTTATTTTACTTCAAGCAGATAGCGATTATCTTTGTTGTTTATAGGTGCCGGTAATCTGTTTACATCAGGAGAGCCTGTTTGCTTTCCATTTAATAAAATGACAAAATGCAACATGTCTCGGCACGCATTTGAAGTATATTATAATAGTAGTAAAATTAATATCCTCGCTATCATGTAAGGTCGGTTCCAGAAATAGGTATATTAAAGAATGTAAAACCAGTTTATACAAAGAATGTGATTGACTACGCCCTCTTACTGTAGTTAGATCTTGAACCTAACAGTTGGCTACAAGGTTACGGCTGTATAAACATAATGGTTTGGAAGGAATGTAGTTTTAGAGTATATTTTAATACTAGCTACACCGAGCAGGCTGCTGGATTATAAAAGTTTTTGTTGAATACCGCGGGAACAACTCATTTTTCCGAGATAAAAGACGCCTATGTACTATTCCAGGTTATCATCTACCATTGTGTCTAATTTCATTCAAACCCGTTCAGTAGTTTTTGCGTGATTAGGTAACAAACATCCATCAATCCATGCAATCTCTCCCGCTAAAAGGCAGTTCGTAAAAGTAATGATTTGGGCCGCTTCTAAATTATAGTCCATCTGCTTTTCTGCCAGGCAGTTTGTAGAAGGTGAACGGTTGGCTAAACTTCTCATACTAGGTGGTAACATTCTGCAATGTCTTGCTCAGGTTTGATTCCATCGTCTAGACTCTAGACTTTTCCTGTTGCCTTACTGCTGCGCATCTTGTAAAAAAATTCGCATGTTGTAAAAGCCGAGAATCTTGCTTGTTGGTCCAGGCTCCTTTGTAGATTAGACGAACTGCCTTTCTGTCAGGCAGGTCGTAAAAGGGGACCGATTGGTAACACGCGTCACTACCATTGTGACTATTAGGTGGTAGTGTTCCGTATAAATTCTAGCCCGGGTATTTGGTATCAACGCCTTACTTATTCCTGCCGCAATAGCGTCAATGCTTGTCATTGTCGTGTTCCGGTTTAGAGGGTAAGGTAGCCTATAGACTGATGCACGTGGCACCACACAGATAGCAACGCACCATTAACATCTTTGGTGTCTATAAGCGATAGTTTCTCTTTTTCCATCAGGAGAGGCATTAAAATAATCCCGGGCAACACTGTTTTTACCAGAAAACTAAACATTTTTATATTGTCGGACTCGGGAACCAAACCCGCAATTTAATATGGTCAACACCGACACCAGACCCACTAAACGGCAGAGGCGATTATTAGTAACTAAATATGATATAAAAAATTAAAGATGGAAATTTAAATCGTCTTGGGTAGGTACATGGAATTTGAAACCACCTACTAACATCATTTTTTATTGGGGCTGCGTCTAAGTTACCCACGAAAAACGTTTTTCCTACATAGTCGCCTATTTCTGTCCCTTAGAATGTAATTGTTGAAAAAAAACCTGGCTTGACGCCGGATATTCAACTACTCCGATAGTTTTCTTTTAACTTCATTTTATTTACTACTATCGTGATTTTTTTCCCATCCCAAAACCAACCGTATAGCCTGCAGAGAGAGGGGGGGGATCTGCTTGACTCTTACAAAAATTATCAATTAAAAGCTTAATGTTTTACAAACGATTCCCTTAATTGAAAATTTGTTTTCACAAACCAAAAATATTTTTTACAAACCTATCCTACGATACCCCACGCAATGGGGTTTATTTCTTCTGAGTACCTATCATCACGTCCGTAACCTCGAATAGGTAGGCAGAGGTACAACAAGTGTGCCACGATAAGCCAAAGATACTTAGCCGCATAATGTGATAGGTGGCAAGCCTATCACCAACCGGGTATTTATCCAATTTCAGGCAACGTCATTTTCATCAGAAAACTTTTGAAAAAAACACATTTTGCATTGCCCGACTCGGGAATTGAACCCGGAACTTCCTGTGATCAACATCGGTACCGGACCACTAGCCCACAGAGACGACTAGTAATATAATGGAAAACTCACAGTACCTCTCAAATAATAGGCAGCCAAGCAGAATGCTCTACTGCTATTTTTTAACATAATTAGATAGCAAATAAGCAGATAGCCCTCCTGATGGACAAAGAAACAATCACCTAAAGACACAAAAGATCCATGTGACTCTCCAAACCGGAACACGACAATGACAAGCATTGTACATGGTACCAAATACCCCGAGACGTTTCGGAACTCTACCACCTAGCAGTCAGAATGGTGGTGACACATATAGACAATTGGTCGCCTTTTACGACCTGCCTGACAGAACTTCAGTTGGTCTATTCTTTAAAGGAATCTGAAAAAATATTAGAGTATTAACATTCTCATGCCGGTCATCGCGCGAAACTAGTGATAGCCGTTATTTAATTCATACAATTAAAATCACCATTTATCTCAAAACCTAAAAATGGGTGAATCGCGGTGAATTGGAACGTCTATTTACATTTTCTTCAATCTGGCCATGCGGCAAGGGAAAAGGCGTGATAACACATCATTGATATGTCTGTGTTTAAATTAATCTAAGCAGTGAAGTAATTAAACATTTACAGCCTTGTAATTAATAGATAATTAGAACGTAAATTAAAATAAGTTAGTAGACATTTGTTTATCTTTATTCCTTCCTATGTAAATGTATTTAACAAATATTTGGAAATAAACTGGTTTTTTAATATATCTACATTCAACAAAAATTGCAAAAGTTCAATTAAAGATGAAAAAAAAATTGCATTTCGTTTTTTGTCAATATTCCTAAACTATTAATATTTAACAAATTTCAAAAAAAGATTCAGAAAGAAGAGGAAATTTCCAAGAAAAAACTCTGGGATTCCGGACTCTATTTCTATTATTTATAATTTTAATTTAACGCTGCAAATAGGTCTCCGCGCGACATTTTTAGGTTGCGCGCACGGCCTCAAAAGCGAGTATGACACATAAATTAATTAATTTAAGGTATTAAATATTCTTTTTTAAATGTGATAAAATTATGATATATTTTGAATACTATAAATTAATTAATTACTTAAAAAACTTAAAATTAATTTTTCAACAAATTAAACGATTGTTAACTAATAAAATTTTCTCGTACTTCCGTCTTAATTGTAAATGAAAAAAATGTTTAAATAATTATCGTAAAAATTTTTCGCTTTGTTGGAGCCTTTCTTATATACATATTTAACAATATCACGTCATTAAAATTAAAAAAATATTCACACTTTGCTTATAATAATCATTGTACATTGTACAAACTGAAAAATCAACGTAATGTTGTTAAAATACAATAATTATATATTATATATTATATAATAAGAAAAGTTGAATATTAATAGTTTATGAAATATTGGCAAAAAACGAAATGCCATTTTTTTTTCATCTTTGTTTATAAATTTTGCAATTTTTTATAGGCTTTTAACACATTTTTCTAGGCGTCATTCCGATTTTGATGAAATTTTATATGTATATTCAGTAGGTCTGAGAATGGATTGTCATCTATTTTTATATCCCTAAGTGATAAGGGTGGTCCACCCCAAATTATTATTTTTTATTTTTTGGACATTTTTTTATTTTTATTTTTTTTACCTTGTGGCATTAAAAAATAAATACAACCCTTAATTTTTTTGTCTCTTCTCAACCCCTATTTTTTATATCACTAGGTAATGCAATAATTTATATGGCAAAATAACGTATGCCGTGTCAGCTAGTCATTAATAAATAATAATAATTCAATCAAACTTCAAATATCATTAATACTCATGTCTCAGAAACGACTAAACTGATTTTGATGAACTTGGACTGTTTCCTAAGTTGGAATTTACTTCAATTTTAAATTAAGAATTATCTCGGTATGGTTTTTAGTTACCGAGAAATTCGAGAACAAAAATACAAATATATAAACATACATACACATACGAAATTTAATACACGTACTTGGGCGCTTATATAGATAAACTTATATACGTCGTACATACATTATCAAATTCCAACAATACGTACACATATACATATTTTATGTCAAACTGACAACCTCCGTTTTTTCGACATCTTAAAATTTTTGTTTTTTATCAGACCCCTTATTCCAGATCCAGCGATGGTTGATCGAAAGCCTGTGTAGTGAAACACTGGCCGTTCTCAGTCAACAACAACAACAAAGCGTCACTCGGTAATATACGTTGGCGCGGTCAAGCTGTGTTCCAATTTTAAATTTTAATTTCACATGTGGTTACATTATAATACGGTCTGTGATTGGTTAACTGTTTGAACTTTTTGTGATAAAAAAACATGTTACGACTACTGGTGAGTAATTTAATATGTTTATTAATAATTAGCGTAAGTTCATTTAGTATAGTGTGTACTATTAGTTCAGATACGATTCCCGATTTAAACGATTTTTTAAGCGATGAACATAGATATTGATTTATATTAATACTAAGTGATGTGCGCAGCTCCGCCCAGATTAGATTAACATGTCATCGAAATGGTTTATAATACGACCAAGGGACGTCAACTATGTTCGTGCCAAATTTCATAAAAATTGTTTTATCGGCTATGTCTGTCCGTTTTTCTATTAGACTGACAGACTGTTAGAAAGACGGACAGACCAACTTTCGCATTTATAAATATTAGGTACTTAGTACGGATTATAAAATAGGGAAGTTCATAAGTTTATGAGTTTTTTTTGTAGCAAGTAATCTCTAAAATATCTGGAACTAGGTACTAAGCCGATTTTTAAAATTTTTCACCAATAGAAAGCTATATTAAATAAGCTTATTTTTTCCCCAATTTTCCGGTGAGTTCGGAACATCTGCAGCGTATACCTTGGGAAGTGGCTAGTATATTATATATCTGGTCATATTTTTTTTGATGAATGCAATACGTCTTTAACATACAGTTTTTCCTTTAATATAGACATGTATATACCTACCTACCTAATATGATAAAGTCAAAGAGTTAATTGTCTGAATGCGTTATTATTGAATTAACTTTTCGGATTTGAAATTTTTTTGTGTATGTCACCGTAAAACTGTAAAAAGTTTGTAATCTGCCTAGGGGGTTTATAATTTAGTTAGGTTAGGTTGACAGTTTTTTTACACTACGGAAGATTTTATAATCTGCCTAGGGGGCTTATAATTTGGTTAGGTTATGTTGGCAGGTTTTTGGAACGAAGTTCCTTACGGCAGGCTTGGAGGGATAGGGATTTTGCTGCGCGACCGAACTGAAAAAAATGCGATAGTAAAACCGTAAGAAAAATGCGTGGAATAAAAGCGTTAAATGAGACGTGCGCAGGCGCGACAGTCGCGTACACAAGCGAGTAGTGCCGTTTAGCCGAAGGAAGTTCGTTCCTACCTGGTGTCCCGCGACACCACATCATTTTTTTAATAATATTAGTACGGCAGATTACAATCTTACGATACTTATTACAATGTTATGGTGACATATTAAAGCCACATTTACAATAAAGACTATTCGCTACTTTTTTATCTGACCGGACAAAAGGAAGTAATGTTTTTAGGTCAAGCGATTTTAACTAGTGTCTAAATAATAATTGAAATATGTGAAGTATATTTTTCTCGGGTAAAGTTACTGCCAACGATTTGTAATAATTGATAGTGGCATGCTAGTGGCGAATTGTAGAGAACAGTATGTCGTTAGTCTAAGCTTTTTTTGCCATCTCAAAATGAATATTACGTGAAGTATTAATATTAGTAAAAACCCAAACTTCGTTTGTGGGAATTCAAAGGCTTTATCAAATATTCATATAATTTTCAGTACCTAATTGAATTTCACGTGCTTGCCTCAATACTGATTCTATCGGTAGGTATTCATTTAATTTATTTTACCACACCATCTATACAAGTAAATAAAATCAGAGTATCTATTTGTAATACGTAGGTCACACTATAAGTTTTGCGTAACTTAAAAAAACAACATGTTATAACCAAAAAATTATGTTTATTGCTTTTCAAAATAATCTCCTTTACATTTTAAACATTTTTTCATGCGATCGAACCATTTTTTAAAACAGGAGGACCACAGTTCTGAAGGCATGTTTTCTACGTGCTGATTGAACGCTATCACTGCCTCTTCGGAGTTGGTAAAAGTAAAACCTCTCATCAAATCTTTGATTTTGCGGAAAATACAGAAATCACAGGGTGCTAGGTCGGGGCTATGCGCAGGATGAGTGACGAGATGTACTTTTTCGGAAGCTAAAAATTACTTTGTTTTGTTGGCCGTGTGTGAAGAAGCGTTATCATGGTTTAGGAGAATGCGGCTTTTGGGTCGTCTTTCGCGAACTTTTTCTAACTTTTTTTTTTCACTCGGCATTGATACTCTTTTGATCTTTAAGTGGAATTGTACAGATGGGATCCGTAGCTGAGAAAAAAATCGCGATCATTTTTTTACCAACGTTCTCGCCTGTCTTACTTTTGTTGGCCTGTTCTCATTTTCAGACACCCATTCATTCACAAGAATGCTGTTTTTTTCGGGTTCAAAACAATAAATCCACGTTTCGTCTTCTGTGACAATGTCATAAACAGCATTAGAATGTCCGTGGTCGTACTTCAGTAGCATCTGTGAGCACCATTCCACGCGAGCCCGCTTCTGTTCCGCTGTCAGTTCATCAGGGATCCAACGACAAGAAAGTTTCCGAACTTTCAATTCTTCGTGTAAAATTTTCTGAATTTGCCTCATACCAATCCCCAATAGTCCTCCAATTGTCTCATAGGTAATCCGGAAGTTTTCTTCAATTAACCGCACAACAGCAGCCACATTATTTTCGTTGACGGCAGTTGAAGGCCGCCCTTCTCGAAATTCATCATGTAAAGAAACTCGACCTCTCTTAAATTCAGCAAACCATCGCCTCGCGGTGCTCAAACAAGGTGCTTCTCTCCCAAAAGCATTTTGAAGACGAGCGGCACAGTCTTGTGGAGAAAGAGAACTTTTCAAAATCATAAAAAATCATCGCTCTAAAATCTTTTCGACATAATTCCATTTTCGTTGCGTACGTAGAACTTGGATGTGTGATAAAAAAAATTGACAAATCATTTCCCGCCAATTGTTTTTTTTATTACTAAGAAGGTTGCAACGTTTTAAAAATATAACATTCGAAATTCAAATAGTTCCGATTAGCTAGAAGTGCAAAACTTTTAGTGTGCCCCATGTATTAAAATAACCGCTTTTTACTAAATGCATATACGGATGCATTACAAATGTATACACGGTACATAAACCAAAATAACATTATGTACAATTTTTGTCTAACTGTTTGTTCAAGCTAACCTCTGAAACGGCTAGACCAATTTTGACGGGACTTTCACTGGCAGATAGCTGATTTAATAAGGAGTAACTTAGGCTACTTTTATTTTAGAAATTATTGCATGCAGATGAATTCACAGGCACAGTTAATTGTCAATAAACTAAAATCTTCCTCGTGGTACTTACCTTACGCTAAAATATACACACAAAGCGGGCTAAAATTAAATAAAAATCTAAATGGTCTTAAAAATAAGATAGTTGTGTATCTACTCCATGATAATAGATAGAAACTGCGGAACAAGGCCTTAAGCCAGTTAATATATTATTATTATATAATTATTTAACCCGGTGCTTACTATAAATTAGCATACGGCAGCATTCGTTTTGATTTATGCAATTAACTTGTTTTATATTGGTTATTAGAAGATTAGAAACTTTTTTGATAGACTCGGTGTTAGCCGGCTTTTGAAGAATAGACTTCCTGCTTTTCTGCCAAGCTTTTTGCAAATGGTAGACTGACCAAATGTGTCACTATCTAGTAGAGTTTAATGTAGTATAAGACAGCCATCTCATCCCAGTTTGGTACCACCACTATACCTATTCTTGCCGCAACAGTGTCAAGGCCTGCCAATATCGTATTCCGGTTAGAAGGTAAGGTAGGCTAGTCGAATAAATATCGATACATCGATATATCGATATTTTCAATTCGATATATCAATATTTTTGGGCGATATATTTTGTAACGATATCAAATATCCAATATCGGAAATTGTACCAAAAACGATATTTTCTTTTGTTTTTATTTGGTCGACTCAATTTGCTGCCTAACAGCTTTTTAATTTGGTTGGTTTTTAAGTTAGCAACTCTGTCTTTAAGACAATGACACATGTGACATAGATCAGTTTAGTTCAGTAATTTCATTCAATTGTGTATCTAACTAGGCTGTATGGGCTCAGATCCCTTTGTTTTTTGCGATGTCTATATAAGTAAATATTGGTTTAATTAATAAGTAATGTTGTTCTTGATTTATTAAAAACTAGCTGTTGCCCACGACTTCGTCCGCGCGGACTTCGTTTACTCCGCACAGCTCCTCCCCCGTAGGTGATAGCTTGATAATATGTAGCCTATATCTTGACCCGGCCTATTTGTAATATTCATGCAAAATTTGAAGTAAATCCATGCAGTACTTTTTGAGTTTACCCCGGACATACATACAGACAAACAGACAAACAGACAAAAATTCTAAAAACTATATTTTTGGCTTTGATATCGATTGTAGATCACGCCCCAAGTATTCTTTTAAAAAAATATTCAATGTACAGTTTTGACTTTCCTACGATTTTGTTATATGTATAGATACAGATGTCTATTGATTAGTATTTATTTTGTAATGTACCTAAAATAACTGAAAGAGATTTGCTGTTTTTTTTTACAGTACGAGATACATCGATATTTTTAAAAATATCGATATGGATATTGATATTTTCAAAAACATCGATATCCATATGTATCGATACTTTATTGCATTTCCGACATCCCTAAGGTAAGGTAGCCGGTAATCTCATGCATGTAGTATTGCCATCCCGCCACATGGATAGCAACGCACGATTAACATCTTTGGTGTTTATAGGCGATAGTTTCTCTTTCCTTCAGGAGAGCCATTCACTTGATTGCTATCTAGTGATATAAAAAAAGTATATTATTCAGTAACACAGTAAACTTTTTAAATGTTATTTTGTATCTGCAACGCGGCCACACAATTGGATGATTCGACGGAAGAAACTCAGAGGGCTCGACATCTTGATGAATTTATTTTTTAAATATAAAATATTTTGGAACGAAGTTCCTTACGGCAGGCTTGGAGGGGATAGGGATTTTGCTGCGCGACCGAACTGAAAAAAATGTGATAGTAAAACCGTAAGAAAAATGCGTGGAATAAAAGCGTTAAATGAGACGTGCGCAGGCGCGACAGTTGCGTACACAAGCGAGTAGTGCCGTTTAGCCGAAGGAAGTTCGTTCCTACCTGGTGTCCCGCGACACCACATCATTTTTTATTATATAATATTGAATTTGTATACAATTACAATAAGTAATACTATCTCCACAAATATTCCATTAGTTCAAACATTGGTACTGCCAATTATTTATTGATTACACTGTAGTGTGATACTCTGAACACACGCAAATTTTTATCGACAAATTGTATTGACTTCTTAATAACGAATGATGAAAAACGTGGACTTATCGACGAACTGCGCAAATTTGAACATGTGTCCCAATATCGTTCTACTCTCCATTAGTTGCCCACTCTTAAGCGTAGAGACTCTTGATTGTTATGCACAACTATTTTCGATATTACATGATCAAAAGCAAACGCACTATTAACATCTTTGATGTCTATAGGCGATGGTTTCTCTTTCCATCAGGAGACCCATCTACTAATCAAGCAAATGGCTTCTGGCATCTGCAACTATCTTATGATATAAAAAAACACGTAATTTGCCCTGAAGGTCAAGGAAAGTGAAAAAAAAAAGAGCGCTATTCGGCAAGTATTTTGTAAAAAGCCTAAAGTGTTATAAGTATTGTAACTAATAGGGCTATAGAATTTAATTCTACATTATAATAATCTCGGACAACTCAACCAGAGTTTTTACCAACGTCTTACCTTTTCCTACCGCAATAGCGATAGTGTTTGGCGCTGTTATGACCTGAAAAGGCATTCCGTAAATATATATGCATTATATCTTCACCAAGCTGATAGCTCCAAAATTGTCACATCATTAGTATCTATACTATAGACTCTATACTATAGGCAATCGTCTATAATTATTGTTTTAAATTTTACACTTGTACGGTTTCACGAATCGCTAATTATATATAATATATACTTTTTTATTTAAATAGCCAACTGGTTTCGCATTTTACTGCATCATCAGGGCTAAAACTTGAAGACAGGAAATAATTATGACGGAGTTTCACCAAGTGCCGAGGATGAAAAGTATAAACAATCGTCTATAATCTAAATCGTGTTTTTCCATTATAATAAAAAATAAAATATTATAAGAACTATCATGCCATTGCCAACCCATTATAGCTTAATTTTATACACGGTTCCACTAGTCCATATAAATACTTCACACATACATACATATCACGCTAAACGCTTTCTTTACAAGGTAGGCAGAGAGAATTGAGTGCGATATACATCACGATCCAGACAGACCTGCCTTGTTTCTTATATATTCATAACTCTCTTAATGCAAACACACCAGTTTCGAAAACTCTTGACAAACCTTTGGATTGAATGCAACCAAGTCGATCATGGTATGCGAATATTAGTCTCCCCGGTACCTACATCCATCCACATTTGCATAAATACTTTGTAATAAATAATTATTTTTCTTACTAAAAATAAAAAAAATCAATCAAACTAAGTCCTTGTTATATCTAAACTTGAAACACCCTTTGCAATATTGTTTACTAACCTTAAGGCGATAGGTAATGCCAAACTACGAAATAGACACCTTTTTGAAAGCCTACTACTACTAACCGGTTGGTCCAATAATTTAAAAAAAATATGCATTATGCGTATAATATAATCAAGTTTAAATTTTAAGTTTGTTTTTTAAAATTTTATTGTTATTTTTGACGGAAAAAAATCGAATATCTTTCTTATTTTTACGCAAAAATTTGCTTATAACTTCCAAACTACTGTAACGATTTTGATGATTTTTTCTTTTTATTACAGACAATTTATTGCTTTATAAAATTTAAGTTCAAAATTTTACAAAATCATTATAGTGTGCTATTAAATCAATAAAAACCTTATTATTTAATTCACGGACAGCGCTCGCGGCGAAATTCAGTCTCCCGGTAGCGTTCATACGGGGAGGCTGTGTCGCATGTTAGCGTGCTCCGCTCTCCATATTCAAGTCAAAGAGTAATAGTACAGATAGAACGTTTGGCACAATAGTATGATTGTGCCGTTTGGAAATTGAACATTTCGTTTACGCTTGGATGTTTTTTTATAGTAGATAATGAGCTTGGACCGAGAAGGCTGTTTTTTTTACAGATGTTGTTCTTATGATATAGACAAGGAATAAGAAAGGATTTTTTAAATTCATCCCCCAAGATGGTAAATAGGGGGTGAAAGTTTGTATGAAACTCTGTCATTTTTGAGTTGAAATGAATGATATACTGTAATTAAATTATCCTTTAACTGAAAAAAAATTAAATACAAATTTAATATTTTTTTGAATTCTAGCCCATAGAGAGGTAAAAAGAGGCTTTAAAGTTTGTATCAAAAATGAATTATTTATTTATTGCATTACTATAAAATCTAAATTATTTTAATTTAGTATTTATGATTTTTAATACAATTAATATGTACGAATTTTCAGATTTTTTAGTACTTATGCTCTTCAATAGAAATTGAAGAAACATGCATGTAATGTTAGAAGTTTCATCCATTAAAGGAGTAAAAAAGTATGTGTTGCAATTTATATGAAAAATCAAACGTTTATGGTCATAATAACTTGAAATTACTTACTTTACTTACTTACGTTCTTCAACACAATTTAAGAATCATATATTTGGGAATTTTTTTAAATTTCATTCCTTAAAGGGTAAAAAAAGCATTGATGTTTGTATAAAAAATAGATTCTTTATTGAAGAATATTGTAGAAATTATTTAAAACTTTACTATTTATGATTTTTAATACAATCAAATGAATACGAGTTTAAGGTTTTCAAATGTCATCTCTTCAAACGATGAAAAAAGTGGTAAAGTTTGTAAAAAAAAAAAAATATGTTTAATCAAAATCTCTTCAAATTTATTAGTCATGTTCTTTAATTCAATTAAATAAACGTGCATGTAAGGATGCTGTGAGTTTTATCTCTTAAAGAGGTAAAAGAGGGTATTAGAGGGGCTGAAAGCTAGTACTTTATAAATAGTTTTGTTTGCGAGTAGACGCTGAATAATATTTTGAGACTATTCATGTACTTACCTACGTTTACGCTTGAATTTTTTATAATCTATAGATAGATAAGTATTTTGTCAATATTTTGTATAAATGTACAAAAATAAAAAAAATAAAACATATAAACAACGAAGATAATTCAAACAAGCGAATAAAAAGTAAAACTCTAAAGAAAAAAAATAAAAACTGGTACTATTTGAAGGTAGTAGAAGGAAGACTTCGCAACAAAAAATTAATTAATTAAATATATTATACATACAAATAATCTAAATAAAACAACTTATTTAGTAGTTTCCTCTATAAACATTAAATCAATTTATATATCTTCTTTTTTATTACGAGATTTTGAAACAAACACTAAGAAGCTAGTTAGTTTTAAAATATTATTCAAGAGATTACATTTTACAAAATCAAATTTTGAAAGGTTTGTTAAATATTAATTGTTGATTGTATGTATTAAAATAAAGTGTTACACGGGATGTATTGTATATTACAATACTTTCAAAGAAATAGGATACGTAACTGTTATTATTGCGTTAATTGTTGTATAATTTTTTGTCGATTATCGGTATATTTTTTTTTTCTTTAGATATTTATCGTTTTTCTAAAATGAATGTATATGTAATCGGTAAATGCTCAATGTTGTCAAACTCAAAACCAATAACCAGTAATCGCTTTACTGGTTATTGGTTTTGAGTTTGACAACATTCAGTCGATTCATGATGATAAAAGTTCATATAGGTGAACAAAAATGTCAAAACGTATGTATCTGCATCCACTGTAAATACTCTTTGACTTTGGACCATGCCACGCGTGAAATAATATTTGCGCTACTCCTGTTAGAAACTCAAGGTCGTTCGCAGCTGTAATCGCCTTAAGTGCTATTACGTCACTCATAATACGTTATCATTTACGAAATCATTGTTAGGCCAGCGTAGTACTAGATTATAAACGAGAGCATAACAATTTCAATGACATTTGTTTATAGTATTAATTTGTTTATAATTAAATAACGACGAAATCACAATATTTAGAAAACAGACTATACAGAATGTGTAGAAGTTTTAAAATCGACAAAATTATCCTATGTCTAAACTATTGAGTTTCTTGAGTTAACTTAATTGGATGAACTAAAAAAATATTTTCAAGGCACTGCATTAATTAAATGGATGTTATCTCAGGCACTATGCAAAATAGATATTTTCATAAAGTTTTAAGTCGATTCATATTTGAGTATCTATTATTGCTCATTACATTATTCTACATCACGAAAAACACATAATTTCTTTCCCCAGTCTGCTATAGAACATACGTTTTTTAAGTTCCTATAAAGTAGCACATGATAAACTTTTAGATAGATAGATTACAAAACACGTAATTAATTACCTTAAGTAATTTGTGACTTTTCGTACATAAGATTCCACTGATCCGAAAGTAATGTAAGAATGGAATAAACTTACCGAAGGTCTGGAAATCAAAGACTCAATGGCACAACAGTCTATCCACATTTACCACACTTCTCACCATGTTAGTAGCACAAACATAAATACACAATTTATGTACTTAACGCATGTTTCACATTGGAACTGAAGCATTTTCATGTGAGTCCAATGACACTTGGACACTCTATAGGAGTTGATGCCTTAATGGCAAGAAAGATAGAAATAATAATGTTAAAATAATTGCTTACTTGTCACCAGGTAATTACAATGTGTGGCACGTTTGGTGTAAAGGCTAGTTTCGATAGTTTATCAGCAGCAAGCAGAGCACAAATTGAATTTGCAAAAGAAAACAATTACGACAACACTGGCCCAGGTGCAAAATCTCCAGAATATGCCTACAAAACTTACAAAACACTAGAAGATGCACTCGTCAGCTATTTAGATGACCCAGACACAAAGCTACCAGAAAAAGAAAAGAATCAAGCCTTAAGACTTATTACTAATCATGTAAAAGCAGAAGAATACATGAATTATCAAAGTAAACCTAATAATGAATTGATTATTAATAGATACCATCCATCAATATATTCAAATGTATATCAAGATCATAATATCAATGATGGATCTCGGCGGCCACCGAACAAATTGATAGGGAAAAATTATTATATGGAAAAATATTTGGTGCCACTGAAGCTTACGAAGTTTAAACCAATCAAGAATAGCCCCTTGAATTTAGCACATTACACCAAAGACCCTGATGCGGAGGAGACTCAAAGTGATTTCAACCCAAACCCACAGTACACTTATTCGTATGGCGTGCATGTAAGTACAATCTATATTTTTAACTTAAAACCAAACATAATTTTTGAAGTGAAAACTTCTTTAGGCGCGTTGAGCGTTTTGGTAGAGGGTAAAATCCTCGGTTCGCGTCACCGACATGCTAATGATAATAGTATATCTATAGCTATGTTTTGCATATAGTTTTAATTACTCTCAAATTAATAGTTCCGTTTTCACTTCTATCGGCAGTCCCACGACTGCTACTGTTTTTTTTAATTTTATTTAGAAAGCGTCTGATACATTACTCTAATTTTAAGCCCTTTGTTGATCTGGGCTCTATTTTGAAGAATAAATCAATCGCCTTATTGCTGAGCGTCTCGTAAAAGGCGACAACAAGCTAATTACTTATATCTTTACCATCTTAGTGCCTGCAGGTCCACTAGAGTGCGATTGTCAAAGCATGTTTTGGCCTTGCACATCTGCTTTGCGGAACCAATTACCAGCGAATGTATTTAGCGGAAAGAACTTACTCATTTCTTAAAGGACCTTAAGCTTTCTTTAAAAACCAGCAATATATTCTCAAGATCCGCGGATGTTCATGAGTGTAGGTGATCACTTACCGTCAGGTGAGCCTCTTATCCGTTTGCCCCTATTCTATAAAAGATACTTGCCACTAATAACAATTACGACTACTAGCTCGGTAGTAGAGTCTTTACCTCCTTAACTATTCCTATCAAAATAGTCGCTGTCAACTTCCGGTTTCGAGGGTAAGGTAGCCGGTAATCGTATGCATGTGGCATTGGCCCCGTTGGTCGAGTGGTTAACGACCCTGACTATGCAATCGATGGGGCTCGGGTTCGATTCTCGACTGGGACAAGCATTTGTGTAATGAGCATAAATGTTTGTATTTCCGGGTTTGGGTGTTTATTAAATATATTCTAGTATTTATATATGTATTTCTATATATTAGTATCGTTGAGTAACACCCATAACACAAGCAAATAATTTGCTTACTTTGGGGTTAGATCGGTAAGTGTAATTTGTCCTGTGAATATTTATATTTTTTTATATTATATTTACACTAGACTTAGCCTAAGAACTATCCCGCTGTAACAAGCTTTCAAACAGAAAAAAATCATATTCAGATGATCCATTTGAAGGATAAAATGCCATAAACAACAACCTGCCTAAAACTTAAAACACCTTTGATTTGTGTCGTGTATCAAAAACTATAGTCAAAACAATACTTACATAGGATTAATTAGAACTCAAATACAAACATCTTTACAACTGTCACTTTTTGGGGTTCCGAAGTAAACTAGGAAACCATAAATAGTTTCGCTATGTCCCTCCGTCCGTCCGCACGATAGCTCAGAGACCGTTAACACTAGAAAGCTGTAATTTGGTATAAAAATACGGTTTGGTATAAATATTAGTCACGGCAACAAAGTAGTGACATAAAATAGGTATTGAAATATTTCTTTAGGTAGTATCTTCACGCCCATATCCCCGAAGGGGTAGGCAGAGGTACAACAAGTGCACCCACGATTAGCCGAAGATACTTGGTCCCACAATGTGATAGGTGGCAAGCCTATCGTCAACCGGGCATTTTCCAATCCAGGGCAACTTTGTGTTTCTCAGAAAACTGAAAAAACATTTTTTTTTGTGCTCAACCCGGGAATCGAAACCGGGACCTCATGTGGTCAACGCCAACGCTGGACGCACAGAGGCGATTTCTTTAGGGTAGCTCAAAATTCATATTAAATTATAAAGGTGAAATTTCGTCTGTTTGTAACTCTTTCACCCGCTGAATTTGGTGAGGAGATAGTTGTAGACCCGTGGTCAAACATTGGTTACTTTAAAAAAAAATACTCCTGAAGGGCTGTAATATACTCAAGTGAAATGAAAGTATTAAATAAAAATATGTCATTCTTCTTTGCATTTTAGATAACTCCTTTGGTTAAAAGGTCTTCCTCTGAACTGAAAAACCTTTCGGAGGAAAAAAATCACAAAATCTTGTTGATGTAAAATTATATGCTCTATACATTTTTTTTGTTTAATTTTTTTTTGTCTAACTTTTACCATTTTTAAGCAATAGTAAAAAAACACTAATTTTCTTTTACTCCTGTCGGTGGCTGCCGACCGAAAAACGTTTACATGTCGTTTTTATATCATTAAGAATACATTATATTCATAATGCAAAGAAGAGTGATATATTTTTTTTGAAAATCCAAAATCCCAGTAGCAGCTCGGAATCTTGTGGGTGATGTGTTACCACTCCCGTACCTTGGACAAGCACGTAAAGGTACCGGTTATCCCTAGAAATAGTCGAAAATCGTTATCAGGTCGTTAAAATGCGGCGATGGGATCACTGTTCATCTCAAACCAGTGAACCGTGGTGAATTGGAAAATCTATTTCTACTTAAACTTACGAAACCGACCGTGATGATACTTTTTTTTTCTTTATACCAAATCTCTCATGGTAGGCACAAAAAACTGAGTGTGATGCGTCCGCGGTCCAGTTAGATTTGCCTTGTTTCCTCTACATTCATAACTCCCTCCTATCGACACGTGGGTTTCGGAAACTTGTGATACTATCCACGGATTACACTCGACCAATTTGATAGTATTTCAGTCTTAGTCTCACCCTATATTCATATCCAGTCACATTCGCACTGTATACCTGTTTTGTAAATCGTTCATTTGCCGTTCTTCCAACAAAACCTTACCGACGAAGCTAACCTTTTTTAATTTTTACACCGATATTGTCTTTCAAATATAACCGCTCTCTCTCTTTTCAGTATTACGAACACAGCAGCTTTTTCGTAACCCTCTCATCTCGAAAGCATCATATCTGCTTCCATACCCAGTTCTCCTTTTCATAAGTGTTATAACTCAAGCATTGGATATGGATTCAAAATTAAAACAACTTTTTTACATATTATTTAATTAGTTAGACAATATAATAACAATGAATAACAATGATTTATGCAGTGTAATGTTACGGTAGACTTTTACTTAATTTTAGAACTTCAATGAATTAATTGATTACCATATATATTATTGTGCTCTCAAAATCTCTGTAATATATGTATATATGTATATATGTATATATATATATATATATATATATATATATATATATATATATATATATATATATGTATATATATATATATATATATATATATATATATATATATATATATATATATATATGTGGCCACTGTCCATTTGTGACCATTTAATGTCAATTTTTAATTAAAAAAAAGACATATGTACAAATATATATATGTATACAATAATAATTAACTTGATTCATTTAAATGAAAAAGTTTGAAATTTAATATAAATATTATTTTACATTATCTTTTTCTTACATTGATTCAAATTTCAACATAAAGGATACTTAGATGACCAAAGCCAGTACTTTTACTTTAATTGTTATGTGTATACAGACCTACGTAAATCAAGAACGGCTAGCGGTGAAAAATATTGATAAATGTACATTTCAAAAATGAAATTCAAAATAGCTATGAGACCTGCAGTAATAATACCAAAATTATTTGCAAATAGTAAATATTCTGTTATTACAGAAATGCAGCCTTATAATATGTAAATTACATTTTTCAAAAGTAGATCCAATCAATATGTATCTGTATACACGTTAAAAGATTATAATATACGTTCTATACAGGGTTTTAATAATTATTACATAAAAATACAAATTTAAAAAATGAGAAATATAACAAAAAAAAATCTGTAACCTCTCATCAGAATTAAGCTACATCACTCAAAACGTACGTTTCTGGAGGACGATAATTATTAACGTCTTTAATAAAAATCTTTTCTAAGAAATTATAAATTACAATCCACAATATTTCTATCAGCGGTCTAATACAATACAAAATGGTAGCTATTTTTGAATCAGTCACCTTACGATAATCAGTAACTTTATGGAAGACCAGCAAAACATCGGAAGTTATAAAAATAAATAGGTGAAATAAAAAAAATAGAGACATTTTTAAATTTGTTCTATAACAATACGTTAAAATTAAGAAAAATAATGTGATAGGAACAGCCATAATTAGAAGAACAGATGTAAGCTTATTTGCTGCGGTAACATTATCAATGCTTAGGAATGCAATTACACTTGAAATTATTTCATCATATATCTTAAGGACAAACACAGATGAAAAGCAAAATATATCTATTTGTCTTGGCGAACAAAAATTTCCACCTTGTTTAAGAAATAAGTCATAGAATATTAACAAAGATGTACAAAGCGTCCAAAACGGAATCAAAAGATTAAGGTAGCTGAAAACCAAATACACTGCTAACGTCTCACGTGTTATAACCTGATAATCTCCTATGTCATACAGCCATGAAGTTACAGACAATTGTAGAATGCACGACAATAAGTGTTGTTCATTGATGTGCTTGTATAAAATATTAGATTCATCTCCAATAAAGCACCTGTAGATACAGAACGCCATGTAAAAACTCACCGCGACAACCATGGCTACATTTAAAACTTGAACAATAAATTCGTTTTGATCTGGTAAATCTTCAAGTATAAATCTAGTACATGGAAGATTTTCACATAATATGTCATGATATTCTTCGAAATCTTCCATTTCTGTTATATCTGTATAGTTTAGCACATTCGTGTCATTGTTAGTGGAATAATAAACGGATTTATCTGTAGTACTAGAAGTATATTTGAAAGCATATTCTTCAGAACTCATTTGTATTTCAAAATATATTTATTATTTGTCACTGTAGCAACGTTTCAAGCCATTAAAGCACAAAGTTATAATGCTTTATTCATCTAATTATGTTAATTAAGTGGCAAGTGCGTTTTATATTAAAACTAATGAGTGAAATTTGGATTGATATAAATACTTTATTGGTGATAATTTATATACGGAATCAGTAGTTCAATCGTAACTCGTTGGTAGGTCGTCAAGAGGTCCACTCCCGTTAATTATGAGTTTATCGCATTATACTATTACGAATAAACGAAGCTTGTTTTGATTTAGTGAGGTCTAAGATAAGCGTTTATGTAATTTAATAATCACATAGGTAAATTTATTTCTCATCTGTATAAATATTATATAAATAAATGCGAAAGTTTGGATGTTTGGATGTAGGTATGTTTGTTATTCAATCACGCAAAAACCGATTTGGATAAAAGATGGCATATGTAGACGATGACAGAATAGTGCATAGGATACTTTTATCTCGAAAAAATAAAATATAAATAATGGCATACTCTAAAATCTTTTATAATGCAGGGGGCTGCAGGAACCAGCTACTTATAAAATAGTTGTACAAATTATTCAACTTACCGGCTCATCACCTCCAATTTTAAAAGAAATAAATTCGGCCTCACAAAGAGTACTGTTCTCATCTCTGGGCCAGAGCTCCCCAGTATCAGCTTCTTCCACTTAATCGCATTCAGCGTAGAGCGGTTCAAATCGTTGAAGATCAGACTATTTCAAAACTGTTTGACTCTTTGCCATGTAGGTTCGCTCTGCATCTTTTATCTCATCTATAATAAAGAGTGTTCTGACGAGTTCGCTCGTAGGTTCGCTCTGCATCTTTTATCTCATCTATAATAAAAGTGTTCTGACGAGTTCGCTCGTAGGTTCGCTCTGCATCTTTTATCTCATGTATAATAAAGAGTGTTCTGACGAGTTCGCTCGTAGGTTCGCTCTGCATCTTTTATCTCATCTATAATAAAAGTGTTCTGACGAGTTCGCTCGTAGGTTCGCTCTGCATCTTTTATCTCATCTATAATAAAAGTGTTCTGACGAGTTCGCTCGTAGGTTTGCTCTGCATCTTTTATCTCATGTATAATAAAAAGTGTTCTGACGAGTTCACTCGTAGGTTGGCTCTGCATCTTTTATCTCATCTATAATAAAGAGTGTTCTGACGAGTTCGCTCATAGGTTCGCTCTGCATCTTTTATCTCATCTATAATAAAGAGTGTTCTGACGAGTTCGCTCATAGGTTCGCTCTGCATCTTTTATCTCATCTATAATAAAAGTGTTCTGACGAGTTCGCTCGTAGGTTTGCTCTGCATCTTTTATCTCATGTATAATAAAAAGTGTTCTGACGAGTTCACTCGTAGGTTGGCTCTGCATCTTTTATCTCATCTATAATAAAGAGTGTTCTGACGAGTTATTTGGATTAATTCCTACCGCTGAATTCTGAAGTTCCACCCTCTTATCTCTATGTCTTGAAATCCACAGTTACTTCAAAAGTTTGCATTTCCACAAAAGAATATAAGCGTGCTTAAAAGTATAAGCAGTTTTCGTCTAAACGAAAGCGTAGGTACGCTTTTTGCAGTGTGAAGTGACCTTATTTGAATGTGAATAAAGCACAATATGATGTTGATAAAAAGCTACTAAATTTAAGCGTACTTATTAGCGAGTATAAGTGTAAGCATATCCATATTGCTAAATTTGGTCAGTTAACTTTCGTTTAATAAGCAACAAGCAACAACAACGTTTTTAGTTCGACAACAAAATGTCGTTGTCTTCGGCACAGAGCGTGTGTATTTCGTTTTCGCGCATTTGTACTCGTGCGCCTTATTACAAGCGTTTTATACAAAAAGCGTTTTAAGTGAACAGTCGTGTGATAAGCACGCTTATAAAAATAACTACAACGTTTAAGCGTGTTGACAAAAATAAGCCATTTATCAAACCTCTATCCACAACCGTGCGTTTCTCACGGCACTTTTTAACTCCTTTGTGGAATCAGTTACCAGAAGGGGTGTTTCCGAACATATACAACTTGGAGACATTCAAGAAAAGAGCTTACTCATGTTTAAAAAGCCGGCAACGCAGCTGTAAGACCTCTGGTATAGAGGATGTTTATGAGCGGTGATGATCACTTACCAAGGTAGATACACGTCCGGCTTGCTTGCCCCCTCTTCTATAAAAAATCCTAATATTATAAATGTAAAAGTGAGTTTGTTTATGTCTTTGTTACTTTGTCACGTTTCCGTTCTGTTTTGATGAAATTTGGTATGAAGATAGTTAAAGATCCGAGGTGAAACAAAGGCTTACTTTTTTTTCATAACTCAACCCCATAGTTCTGAAATAGGGGATTAAAGTGATATTTAGTATACAAAGATTTCGGGGGCGATAAATCTGTGCTTTCACTTTTAGAAAACGTCGTTTTTATAAAAAAAAATGCCGAGCAAAGCCTCGGTATTGGATACCTGAATGATGCTATATTTTAAATTACGCAACGGATTTCAATGGGGCGGAAAAACCGAGAATTTCAAAGATTTGTCGTAACACAACCTATTTTTGTGCGCTGACATTCATCGACCACACAGCCCATAGACGCCTAATGTTCGATTTTCCGTATTGAATGCATTCTGGCAACTAGCTGAGCTGAGCTGCAACATCGTGATTGACTTACTCAAGGTCACAGTGACAGATAGTGATGTACAGAGGATCTGATTGGGCGACACTGATTGGGTATTGGTGCATGGACATTTACATCGGAACTATAAGTCAGATGTGTTGACAGAAGCCATTCGCCTGTTATTAGGGGTCTATGGGTTGTGCGGTCGGTGGCCCGTGGCTGACATTACATCCGTGCGAAGTCGAGACGGGTCGTTAGTGTAATATATGAATGAAAAATAAAATGTTACTATGTTAATCTACTTCCGGATGAAGCTATGCAGGTTAGAGTAGTAATGTATGTATACTATAATGTATAATATATAATAAATTACCTAACAAAATCAATGCCAAACAAACCCGCTGAGTTTTTTTCCATCAGATCCTTATATTGTGTAACGTTTCCTGGTCGTTACCTAAATACATATTTTGAATTAAATTATTGTTGATTAATGTTATAATTGTTTTTATTTAAATAAAACATTGAATTAACAATTAGGCGTGTTACGTCCTAATAATTATTTTAAACTTAATTAAATGTAGGTACACACTTCACATACTATAATTTTGTAATTAAATGGCCAACAAGTTTTACATTTTACTGCACTATTAGGACTAAAAGTTTAAATAATGCAGTAAAATTTGAAACCGGTTAGCTATTTAATTAAAAACAAATATACAGTTAGTGAATTGTGAAACAGTACAAGTGCTAAATTTAAAATAATCATTATGATTGAGTTTCGCCAAGCACCGACGATGGAGATTGGAGAGTATAAATCCATTATTTTTTTTTTATACGTCAATTACACCTATTAATATAATAGTAATTTTAAAAATTTAACTGACATCAAAATATCAACTAGTCTCTTATCTCAAAAATTACTGAACCGATTTTAATAAAATTTGAACTATTCCCTAACTTGGAACATACCTGATTTGAATTAAAAGAAATCTTGATATGACTTTTAGTTCCTGAGAAATTCGTGGCCAAACATGCAAATACACACACACTTACGAAAGTTAGTGTATGTGTTTGGGAGACTAAATAGACCGTCATATTCAAATATTGTCCAAATCCAACAATAATATTGTTGGATTTCACACATACCTATATGTTAAACTGATAACCTCCGTTTTTTCGTCGATTGAAAAAAACACAAGTATACATAAAAATGTTAAATAATTGTTAAATAATATCGGTCACGTAACACAATTTAACCAAACAATAAAATTTTAATTAAAATAAAAAGAGAAGTATAAATAAAAAATAAAAAATCCATATCCTTATAATTAATTGCTCCATTTTCGCCAACAAATAGTTTCTAATTTATACAGAGCAACTTTGACCACTTATCAAACCCTAAATTTGTCCAAGTAAGTTTTGTTATCCATACTAATGTTATAAATGTGAAAGTCTGTCTGTCTGTCTGTTACGCTTTCACGGCTAAACCGCTGAACCGGTTTTCATGAAATTTGGCATGTATATATTTAAAGATCCGGGATCAAACATAGGCTATTTTTTTTCAAAAATCAGTCTCTGGAGAGCTGAAATAGGGGATGAAAATTTTATTAAAAGTTATTTGGACGACTTATTAATAAACTCGCGGGCGAAGCTGCGCGGGTCAGCTAGTATGTAATTAGTTTTATGTAAATTTTTTCAGCGGTTGAGCAATAAACATTTAAACATCATTATAAAATGAAGCATTTATATTATACTAGCTGTAGCGTGCAGCTCGCTGCAATAAAAGTTATTGGCGAATCTCGAATTACTTGACGTAAACAACACAACTACCTGACTATGTCAGCATTATCAGAGATAATGACTAAACATTACATAATCACTACGCCAGTGACTGTCTGATCATAATATGTTTACAAACAACGCTAATCGAAAAAATAAATGTCCACGCAATTGACAAACAGTTGTAATAGTTGCTAGCGTAAAATGTCTCCCTAAAAGATAAGATATTTTTGGCTCTATGGTTATGCAATTTATTACTTGAAATGTTTGAAATGATATTTGCTTTGTAAGCGACGATAAATACAGGTAATTTTATAAAATCAAAAAACAAAACCTCCGTTGCTGTTACATTTATAATAAATATGTATTTTTACGTTCTTCAAATTAATAATAAGCCAAAGCGTATTCACGCTTTTGCATAGATTTAATTAATTTGATAAAGGCAATTAAAACATATAGCTAAATTATCAATAATTTAGGTGTAAAGTTGTTACAGCATATAACTAAATATTGTAGTACAATATTGGTACACACCTAGCATTTTTATTGTGTAGTTTTTCAGTAAAAATAAATGTAATTCATTTTCATATACATTCAAATATTCGTAAATTATCAATCGTTTAGTAATCAACTAGAGTTTAAATTATTAAAAATTGACTGATTAATATTGTTATAATTTTTATATCAATGTTGATAAATAAATAAATATCTAACCTCATGTTGGATTATCTAATAATGAATCCAAACAGATTTAAAACATTTTTGATATATAAATACTCATGATATAAGACCAAGTATGAAGAATATGATCATTTGTTTCCATATCAGTTCAAATATTTTGTATAATATAGGTATAATTATAATGAATTTATTTAATGCTTTAATTTATGTATTAATATAGAAAAAAAAAATCATAAATATTTTAAGAAGATTTTAGTTTTATGAAAAACAGTCAATATTTTTTCCTTATTTCAATTTTTGTTAACCTTAAAGCCCGGGTGACCAGTGTAACGAGGGCGCGATAGAACACGCTCACACTTATCGCGCATAGATACCATCGGTATCTTATCGCAACATCGCTATCAGATTTTATCACGCAGCATACACGTGAATCTCTACAATATAAGATTAATGTAAACCCAGTTAAATTACAGTTCAATAAACACATTTGTTAACCGATGTGTGACTGTCATTTAGTCGGCGTACAAAGGTACAAAAAAACCGTAAACAAATACTACATCCATAATAAAAATAAAAAATATTGTGTTTGTGTGGTTGTTATAACGCGCAAATCTTTAAATCACTGGGTTGTATTTGAATTTTTTTTTTTGTGTATTCATGAGAAAGGCTACTACAGGTTACATTTTGACTAGACTGACTCAAAAAAATATGTTTTTGGGTCAAACGAACGATGTAACAAAAGAAGCGCTATTATTAAAAGTAAAATATCTGTTATTTCCCAGCGATCCCACTCACGTGATTCGTTATTGCAGTGTTATTGTTGATCTACATCTTTCGTTTAATGTTCCGATAACGTTCATATTGTAACGTGCATAACGTTCATATTAAAATTGTGCTTTGAACATTATTCGTAATTCAATGCAATCAACATATCATATGTACCAAATTTCGTGCATTCCACCGTTCTGTCAATCAATCAATATTCAATTCTTTATTAAAGCCGTTTAAGCGTGACTGTGTAAGTTAAAACCAATATCGTTTTGCGTTCACAGTATACCAGTAGATCCAGTTGCCGAACATTATAGTGCTTGCTGAATGTATCCACGATTTTGACAACAGCACTTACCGTATATATATATATATATATATATATATATATATATATATATATATATATATATATATATATATATATATATATATATATATATATATATATATATATATATATATATATATATATATATATATATATATATATATCTCAAAATAATATAGCTGCACCATAACTAAAAATTACTTTCATCGAAAAAAGTCTTTTATAAAAATGATCCTATTTATCTGAGCATGATTCTTTTTTGGTATAAAAATACGTCGTCATTAAAATATTTTTAAGTAGAAAGTAGCGTAAATAATATGTAATACTAACTAAATTAGCGAAGAACGCACGTGTTTACAAACTTATCTCCCGCATGAAATAACAATATGTTATTGTTATTTCATGCGGGAGATTCATCGAACAGTTAAAAATAACCACCTTAATAAAGGATAGTTTTTAATGTCATAAGATAACAAACGAATTTGCTCGTTTGCTTTCTTTCTTTTCTTGATAGAAAAAAACAACCATCGCCTATAGACACCAAAAATATTAACGGGTCTTAATTCCGCATGCTTAAGTTTACAGGTACCATACCCTACAAATCGGAACACAACAGTGACAAGCCCTGTCTCTATTACGGTAGGAATAGTTAAGGCGGTGCTACGAGGCCCGGGCAGAGACGTGGCCATGATGGTAGTGACTCCCAAAACAAATCGTTTGCCTTTTACGAACTGCCTGGCAGAACGGCAGGTGGTATCTTTTTCAAATGAGTCCGGGCCAACAAGGGAAAACTTTGATATGTTTAAAATAAAGCACTACCTCAACGCTTCGCTTATGGGGCGTGCAGTAATAAAAATGTCCAAATACCAAAAC
This sequence comes from Apodemia mormo, assembly GCA_036924255.1. Taxonomy (NCBI): domain Eukaryota; kingdom Metazoa; phylum Arthropoda; class Insecta; order Lepidoptera; family Riodinidae; genus Apodemia; species Apodemia mormo. Next base: position 39,934,509 of record JAUPFN010000011.1, on the reverse strand, counting down.
CAACTAAAACCAAAAATGTATATAACCCAACTGTACCTCAAAGAAGTATCTAAAAAAGCATACCCACCGTTATAATTGCAAGTTACATATAATTGATTTTAAAACAATAATTAATCAGTGCAAAACACCAAAGAATAATTACGTTACAGTCTATTAAAAATAAATTACATATCTATAACGCGGTCACGGAAGGGTTTTTATAGCACCTCAAACATTGCATGCCTCAATAATAGATTTGACTATTATTGATAATTGACCTCGATTTGATCAGTTCCGCGTTTTAAATCCTATCACACATGATTTAGTAGAAATAGCGTAGGTATGTACTATGAGGTCAACATGGGAGGTCTTTAGTTTAACTGGGTCATATAATTTAGAAAAAATTTGGCACTGTGGGTTATATATATATATATATATATATATATATATACATATATATATATATATATATATATATATATATATATATATATATATATATATATATATATACATATATATATATACATATATATATATATATACATATATATATATATATATATATACATATATATATATATATATATATATATATATATATATATATGTGTGTATATATAATTGGAATCTCGGAATCGGCTCCAACGATTTTCATGAAAGTCACAAATTAGGGTTTTTCGGGTCAAGGAATCGATTTATCAAGGTTCCAGGTCCAAGAAAAGCTCGGTTCCCAAGATATGGGTAAGTGAAAAACCGAGCAAACCTCGGTTAACCAGATATTATTATAAATGCGAGAAATATCTGTCTGTCGGTCTGTATATCTGTTACGCTTTCACGGCTAAACCACTCAACCGATTTTAATGAAATTTGCATGGAGAAAGTTGAAGATCCGTTATCAAACAAAGGCTTATCCTTATTTTTAAATTAACCCTCAAAGGGCTAAAATAAGGGATTAAAATTTGTATAAAAAACGATATCGACAACATGGTAATTTACTCACGGACGAACCTACGTGGGTCAGATAGTTATTGAAAAATATATGTAAATTTTATTTAACACTTTATTGTACATGAAATACATATTTTAGATTTTATTTTCATTTATTTAATGAGGCCTTTTGACAAAAATAGTCAATGCCAGCCTCGTAAGGAAATACGTAAGGGTTTAGTAGACATGAGTTTCTTAATTTTGAATATTATTCTTTTATAAATGAGTAAATATTTATCGCCCTTATTGACAGGGGCTCCAACAGTATGAGATTGATTTCGATTATATCTTTTATTTTACCTAAATTAATTTTTTTTCTTGATCTAATGGTCTGACTGCACTCCATTAGCAAATGAATAATATCTTCAGTTTTGTCACAGTTATCACACAATGGGGATGATCTTTTTCCAATAACACAAAGAAATTTATTTAGTGGTATGTGACCAGACCTAATTCTTAGCGTCCATGTTAGCATTTCCCTAGGGACCGGTGCCATCAAACCATGGTTTACGTAGCGGACGTAACTAAATAGTTTTATAACAGACACCTTTATTCAATGAATTCTCCTCATAGTATCTGTCCCGTAGATTACAGCATTTTTGTCTAGCTATGGTCAGTAATAATTCTCATGCAGCAGGTTTATACTTTATCTCAACACCTTCAGTTTCAGCACTCGCGCTAATTGATCACCCACGCCATTACCACAGATTCTCACATGTGAGAGAATACATTGTAAAATCACCTTTACACTATTTATTTGATATTGGTGAAGCAAGTTTAAAATCTGGTAAGCTCTAGGCAGCTCTGGGCCAATATTGAGACATCGGACTAGGTGTTGGAGTGCACTCTTTGAAACCGTCAAAATTAATATATTCGTGTCTCAATTGGAAATTGAATTTATATATGATAATGCTTCAGCAATGACATATAGTTCATTATAGATATAAAACATGCACAAAAAGCGAGCTAATCTCTGATAGAGATGTCTACCAGCGGAGCCGAGAAGCGAGAACAAATAAGAATTGAGTTTAGTGTACAAGTTTGTAATTTACTTGCACATAAGAAATGATAGTAGTTATTCTATTCTCTATAATGATTTTTAAATTAACACGAAAAGTTCTTCATGCTCTTTAAATGCTGTCTTTAAACTATGAAACAATTCGCTATTGTGAATATTATTAATAATAATAAATACCTATGGACAATTTTACACGAAATGATCTAACCCCACAGTAAGCAAATTATTTGCTTGTGATATGCGAATATTATTAATAATAATAAATACCTCTGGACAATTTTACACGAAATGATGTAATCCCACAATAAGCAAATTATTTGCTTGTGATATGGGTGTTAGTCAACGATATTAATATGTACATAGAAATACATATATAAATACACAAATATATTTAATAAACACTCAAACCCAAAAATACAAACATCTATGCTCATCATATAAATGCCTGCCCCTGACGGGAATCGAACCCAAGCCTCATTGATTGCGTAGTCAGGGTCACTAATCACTCGACCAATGAAGCGATCAGGGAATAATCAAAGCGTCCTCGCTTTGATTATTCCCTGACTGTTTGTCCTCCGTTAGAAGGGGTGGTGTTCCAGAGTAAGAACAAAAACTGGTCAAATACGAGTTGGACTCGCATACCGGGGGTTCGGTATAACTTGTATGTTTTATGTAACTAAAAATTAACAGGTTTCGGATGTTTTCCTTTACATGTGTTGTAATACATTGCTTCTTGCTAACTCTCATAATTCTAGGTCAACAGGAAGTACCCCATAGGTTTTGATTCCCTTTTGAAATTACAAAAAATCGCAAAATATGCGACATACATGGTCATATCTTTTGATCGCGTTGACTTACCAGTTTCATTTTTTCACAGCTGAGAAAGATTGTAAATCGAATATTTGATACAAATTTCAACCGCGTTTCTGGAAAAAAGGGTCTTGTCGGACAGAAGGACAAAGAAGTGGTTCTAAAGGGTTCCGTTTCTTCCATAAGACGCACGGAACCTTAAGAATTTACTTAATTATTTTAAGGCAAAATTTTGATATTAATACAAAAATTATCTATCGCTCGTGCAGTCTGTAACTTGAAAATATTTTTTTAAAGACCCATGTTTTTCCTTTCCATATGAATGTGCCACAACAATTTCATTTAAAAGAGAAAATAAAACCACAATAACAATATACGCAATTTAGACGTGCAATAAATATATTGAGGGTTGTCTCGTAACAGTTGTGCCAAAAATAGCAGTGCCTGACTTAATTTTTTAACTTTTACTAGTTAAAATACCTTCAAATAGTTATTTTTGTAATTATGACTTATACATCAATATTACAAAAAATAAGAAAAAGAAAGTTCTACAAAAATAAAGAGTTTACAGATCTCCAGACCGATGTATTATTATTTGTCTAATATCCAAAAGACAAAAACAAAAAAAAGTATTTCTTTATATCTGAGATTTCTCGAATCTGAATGAATTCCGGATCACCACCATTTTGACAGTCTGCTTGGACTAGGAGAGTTTTTAAATATTTAACTAAACTGAAATATGCTAAATTTAATTATTTCAACTGTCAAAATAGTATAAAAAATGTATAAACCGGTTGACTCTGCAGGCCATGCATGAAAGTTTCCGCTACAGTAGTATCCATTCTACCACTATCGTCTGTTTCTTGCGATGTGTTACTTGAAGCCTTATTTTCGTAAAATTTTATAATAAATGAAACAAATAGACTGGTGACTTTTAATCAAAATAGTTCGTACATTAGTACTATTAAGAGGAATCAAAAATATTTATAATAATAATAATCTATATTCACGGGACAAATTACTCTTACTGATCTAACCTCCAAAGTAAGCAATATTTACTTGTATTATGGGTGTTGTCAACGATATTATTACATATATAAATACTGGGATATATTTAATAAACACCCAAACCCGGAAATACAAACATTTATGCTCATTACACAAATGCTTGTCTCCGTCGAGGATCGAACCCGAGCCCCGTCGATTGCGTAGTCAGGGTCGCTAACCCCTCGACCAACGGGGCGATCGGTAAATGTATTTTTAAAGATAGATAGATACAAAATATGAAAATGTCTAAGGCAATTTATTGGTGTAATTTAGTTACAATAATGAACAATGTTCCAATACGATTGCGTTATCAGTATTGACAATGGTCTATAGAGTGTGGAGGGTGCGCAGTGGAGCGTTACGCATTTACAACTTTCAATTTCGTTGGTTAACTTCCGAATATGACATACAGAACGTTTTAGTCCGCGGGACACCACACTGTTTATTAAATGATGATTACTCACTTGAAACTTTCTGTGTGGCTTCCTTTTGGTGTGTCTATTAAACTTTCTATCTATGACTTTTTCGAAAAGGTATCTTTTCAATATGATCATGGTCAAAATATGAAACGAAAAGTCATTATTTACTATATGCCTTTCGCGTTGTCTTTATATTAATATGTGAGGGGCCGTTCATAAAATACGTTCGCATACAAGGGGTGGGGGGGGGGTCTGGCTGAATGTGACAAGATGTGACAAGGGGGGACGGGGGGTATACGGCAACGTGACGTTCGCCGTTTATTATTTTTTGACATGAGCGCTAGCTCTGTGGCGCGACTCTAGCGGCGTTGCGATCCGTCACAACGGGTTTCTTTGTTTTTCCAATACTTGAGACGGTAACGTTTCCACGTACCCTGCGCCTAATGTTATTATAATAACTAAATAAATATTTTTAATTTTCAGAATTTGTGTACTATCATTTAGAATTTATCATACTCAGCAGGGGGGGGGTCTTAGTTTTTGTGACGAAATATTTCTAGGGGGGGTCACAAAAAGTGTGACACAGCGTGACAATGGGGGGGAGGGGGTCAAAAAAGCTGATTTTAGTGTGACGTATTTTATGAACGGCCCCTGAAGGAAAAATTTGGACTCTTTTTTAAGACAATTGCGTGAATGGTAGAATACGAAAGGAGAGGGGGATTTTTGGGCCCAAATGTAAAGGGTTGAAGTATGGTTCAAAAAAATGATACTATTTTTCTATTTCAAAGTTCAAAATATGTACTTAATCCGCTTTCTGAGAAAAAAGAAATCACGAAAATAAGTTTGTGGTACTATAATTGTATAATCGATATAATTATAATCGATTTATGTAAATAATCTTAATCGAAATATAAGCTCGTAAATATATGTAAAAGTGTATTTTTTTGGAACGAAGTTCCTTACGGCAGGCTCGGAGGGGATAGGAATTTTGCTGCGCGACCGAACTGAAAAAAATGTGATAGTAAAACCGTAAGAAAAATGCGTGGAATAAAAGCGTTAAATGAGACGTGCGCAGGCGCGACAGTCGCGTACACAAGCGAGTAGTGCCGTTTAGCCGAAGGAAGTTCGTTCCTACCTGGTGTCCCGCGACACCACATCATTTTTTTTGATTAACATTTAGTATAATCAACAATAAACACCATCATTATTTCACAAACCATTTATAATACAAAAAGAAAAAATAAAATCGATACAATTTATATAATCGATTGTTTACGTTACTTCAAACTTAATACGATTTAGTGTCTGTGGATTTAATACAGCTAAAATTGACAATTACAACTGACATCACTGACGGCTCGCAAGCGGCAAGAGTCGCATTCGCAAGTCGCGGACTTCACTCTTCGCTATTTTACGTACCTACCTACAGAGAGGTATCCTGCAATTTGTGTTTTCCAAAAATCTGTTTTAGTATTGTGTCAATTTATAAACATGAAGCATAGTTGCCTGTATTACAAGTATCAGTTGTTTATATAATAGTAAACAGTTACAGTGAGTTAAACTATACCATAGTACCGTAACCTTACTTCTAGTGAATATCTTATATCTCTATTCTCAGATTGATAAAATCTGTAAAATTTTCAGTATTTATATAACGTTAAACTAGCTATTAATTAACATAATATTCATCTTATTACAAGGGGGGCCAAGTTTGTATGCAACGGTATCAGTCTCCTTTGACATTTTTCCCCGTATTGGTCCCGGGCTTCTTTGAAAAATAGGCCAACTGTCGTTCCGCCAGGCAGGTCGTAAAAGGCGACCCATCGGCTATGCGAGTCACTAATGAACATAATCGTGGCTACTAGGTGGTAGATTTCTGCATTGTCTGTACCACCGCCTTAACTATTCCTGCCGCAATAGCGCCAATGCTTGTCATTGTCGTGTTCCGGTTTGGAGGGTAAGGTAGCCGGTAAACTTATATGCATGTGGCATTAGACCTGGCCACAAGATAGCAACGTACCATTAACACCTGTGGTGTCTATAGGCGATGGTTGACTCTTTCCATCAGGAGACCCATCTGCTTGTTTGCTATCTCATGATATAAAAAAAACAGTTAAGTTCACATTACAGGGGACTGTAGAAAATTAATATTTTTTAAGAAAATAAGTTAGAAATATATTAAATTAATAAAAATAAACATAACACACACTACATTCATGTGACATGCATGATAATATGCACACATTTATACCATTTTTTTTACGGCTATAGTCAGTACTGTTGTCGAAGTTAAAAGGGATTTTAGTATTTAGTCTACGGTCGAATTTCGGCCACAGGCGATCGCTAGTTGTCTTAAAAACGGTTACATAAAATCTTTTCATCACTTATTAATATAAGAATAACTAGCTGACCCGGCAAACGTTGTTTTGCCATATAAATTATTGAATTAAAAAATAAGGGTTGGTAAGGGAAGGGTAAAAATGTAGATTTGTATGTATTTTTCAATGCTAAATCACAAAAAATAAAAATAAAAAAAATTGTCCATAAAATAAAAAAAATATTTTAAGAGGTGGACAACCCTTATCACTTAGGGGTATAAAAATAGATAGTAGCAGATTCTCAGACCTACTGAATATGCATGCGAAATTTCATCAAAATCGGCCAAGCCATTTCGAAGGAGTACGATAACTAACATTGTGACACGAGAATTTTATATATAAGACTAGCGACCCGCCCGCGGTTTCACCCGCTTAGCTTTTGTTCCCATGGGAATATCGGAAAGCTTTATATACTAAAACCTTCCTCAACAATCAATCTATCTATTAAAAAAACTGCTTTAAAATCCGTTGCGTTGTTTTAAAGTTTTAAGCATACAAAGGAACATAGGGACATAGGGACAGACAGAGAAAGCGACTTTGTTTTATGCTATGTAATGATTAAGCTAATTGGTTAGTTAAGTTACAATACAGACAATTTTATTTAATTACCATTGTGTTTCTGCTTTAGATTCTTAAGTATTACGTCCATCCCTAGAGATTGCTTTTACTTAGGGAATTATGTGAAATAATTATTAATGCTCGACACGCATTATTATTATTAAAGCACGAAGCGGATGTAACAGTTTACTTATCATTCGATTCCGTTTCATTTGTTTTTATAATCGATTCTATTAATATAATAATTTTAATACGTTAGTTATAATATTAATAAAAAGTAATTTGACTTCAAATAGATGTAAGCAATATCCATTTCTCAAAACTACTGGACGGATTATAAATAATAACATACAAACACACATAACTTTTAATTATTTACATACAAAAACACAAACATAAATATTAACATACAAACACACATACACTTACAAAAAGCATACATGCTTAGATGTCTAAATATATCATCATACTCAAATATTATCCACACCCAACAATTTTACATACACATTGATACATGTGATATTGATAGCCTACGGTTTTTCGTTGGTTGAAAATGAACTAATAGCACAATACGATACGACAGCACGGTGTAAAGTTAGCGTCCATGCGCAGCGAAGATGCTAAACATCATGATAATAGACAACTTCAGTCAGACTTATAGCACAGAATACTGGAGACTAACAGAAGTCAATCTACATACAAGTAATATTTGAGCAACGCATACATAGACACCTCTCACGGACGCGATATCTCGGAATAACTCAAGACAGTTAGTTCCTATCGTATCGTATTGTGATTATTAGTTCATTTTCAACCAACGAAAAACCGTGTGCGTTGTGTGTGTTGCTTGAATATTACTTGTATGTAGATTGACTTCTGATAGTCTGAAATATTCTGTGTTTATAATCAGCCCCCCTAGACAAGTGGCAAACGCTCAGTAACTATTCAAATATTACGCTTTGGCGATATTTAGGCCAAATTGGTAGCCAAGTGGATTATGGCTTGTTCAACGTTCGTTCCATACGAACTTTACGAATTATATCGAATATTGTCTCTGAATTGACGGTAAACGTCACTTTGAAGTATTATTTTCACCGAGGTTATAAGTTTTATTTATATGAAAAGTGCATTAAAAGCAAAAAAGACTTGCCCCCCAAGATGTGGCATCAACGTTAGTACAATAGAAAGAGAAATTTATGGATTTGTCATAAGCTGTTGACACGAGCGTAAACGGATTTGTAATTGGTAGCCAAGTGTCATTCGTGAAACGAAACGTTATATTGCATCGATCATTTTTGTCAATTTTCGTACAAGACCGTAGCCAAGTGGCACTTTTGACAAGCAAAATAGTAGCGAATTATTCGATAATCAGCGAACGCTAGAACCCTGCAGATTACGCTTAAAATGGCGGTTGACCACTATTATTCAATCAGCTGTTCTAAAACGTGGATAACATCTGTGAGAATTTTTGATAATTTTAAAGTAAAATTAACGCAAATTAAGAAGGCTTTTGGTGGCACATTATTAATGGTGCTTTGATATCCTTGTGGCGGGGGGGGGGAGGTATTAATGTCATATGCGTACATTTACCGCCTACCTTACCCTCCAAACCGGAACACGACAGTAACAAGCACTGTTGCTATTGCTGCGGAAATAGGTGGGTCAGTGGTATTAGACCCGGGCGAGACAATGCAGAACCCTACCACTTAGAAGCCACAATACTAGTGACTCGTTTACCCAATTGTTCGCTTCTAACGAACTGCCTAGACACATTGTAAGTAGTGATAGGTTTGCAAAATGCTGACAATGTCTTAATGATGATAAATATAATATTTCGTCTTTAAATATTTTACAGACACTATAAGTTCAAGTTATAAACACTATATTCTTGTTACAACCCTTGTATTTTGTAAATTTAATGAAACAAAGAAAGATAGTTTATTTTTCAGTGTATAGCAATAGATTTCGATCAATTTTACATTTCTGTAAATATGTATGCCAAAAAATACGTAAAAAAGAAGTTTTATATGTTCAGTTTTGCATATTTTTGTTCATTTTTAATAATAAATTTATCATCAGCTTTCATAAATCTGAAACGTAAGTTTTAAAATGTGACTATCGATAACATTTTGCACAATTCTACGTTCACTTGTAAGGTAGGTAAAGAGGATTTACTTAAAATATGTTAAAACAATCAAATTTGATAGCAATGAAGATAAATACATAAATCTTGGTGACAGTATTTAATTTTATAACTGTTTAAATTGGTAGTCCGTAGTACTGACAGAGTTCAATTAACATGTTAGCTATATAGAAACTTACGGCATGACAGTAATTAAGAAGAAAAGATAGTATATTTTATCTTATTCGCACTCACGCGGTACATACAATCAAAATTGAATCAGATATAGCGACTCTGTTCTTATTTTTATTATATTCAATTCAGAGACAATATTCGATATAATTCGTAAAGTTCGTATGGAACGAACGTTAAACAAGCCATAATCCACTTGGCTACCAATTTGGTCGAAATGACGCCAATGCGTTATATTAGAATGAACAGAGAGCTCGGTTGGCGGTCAGAGCGTGCGTAGGACTTAGAAAACTTTTGATGGAAAATTTCAACCCTATATAACACCCCTTTTTGTTGCACCATTACGTGGAGGGGGTAAGGGACACCAACTTTTGTCAAGGTCACTTTGCTCTGAGTTAATTCCCCGTGGAGTTAGGGGATGAAAACCGAAATTCATTACAAAGGCGTCTGCGACTTAAAAAAAGAAAATGTATTGAAAACCCCCTAGTTAGGTTAGGACTCTTAAATTATGGCAATTTGCGTTCATTTTATTTTAAAATTATCAAAAATTCTAACAGATATTATCCACGATTTAGAACAGCTGATTAAATAATAGTGATTATCCGCCATTTTTAGCGTAATTTACAGGGTTCTAGCGTTCGCTAATCATTGGATCACCAATTTTGCTTGTCAAAAGTGCCACTTGCCTAAGGTTTTGTATGAAATTGATCAAAAATGATCGATACAATATAACGTTTCGTTTCACGAATGACACTTGGCTACCAATTACAAATTCGTTTACGCTCGTATCAACAGCTTATGTCAAATCCATACATTTTGTTTTCTATTCTCCTAGCGTTGATGCCACTTGTCTTGGGGGGCAGAATAGAAAACTTCAGTTGTTTTACATCTCGTATGGCACACAAAATACTCAATTTAGCCTTAAGCCTTATAACTTTTCAATCTAAAAAAAACAATTTAGGTCTCGGAAAAGCGTTGCTAAAATCTGGGTTTAGGTCACACAAAGCTGTAAAATATAATTATAATAACTATTTTGTTTTGTACATGGTATAAAAATCTATATATTTATACTAGCTGATCCGGCAAATGTTGTTTTGTCATATAAATTATTGAATTAAAAAATAGAGGTTGATGGTAAAAGATTGAAAATTTAGGGTTGTATGTATTTTTAATGCAACATTATAAAAAAATAAAAATAAAAATTATTGTCCAAGAAATAAAATTAAAAAAATTAAGGGTGGACAACCCTTATCATTTAGGGGTATAAGAAATAGATAATAGCCGATTCTCAGACCTATTGAATATGTGTATAAAATTTCATAAAAATCGGTCAAGCCGTTTCGGAGGAGTATCGTAACTAACGTTGTTACTAACGTATCTATCTAACGTATCAACGTTGTAACTAACGTTGTTACTAACGTATCGTAATTAACGTGTTAGAATTTTATATATAAGATTATAAATACGAAAGTTTGGATTTTTGGATGAATGTTTTTTACTCAATCACGCAAAATAACTGGGTAGGTATTGGCACAGTGATGATAAAAGATGATGTAGAATAACACATAGAATACTAGGTGGTAGAGTTCTGCATTGTCTCGCCCGGGTCTGGTACCACCGCCTTACCTATTCCTGCCGCAATAGCGTCAGTGCTTGTCGCTGTCGTGTTCCGGTTTGGAGGGTAAGGTAGCCGGTAAACTTATGCATGTGGCATTAGACCTCGCCACAAGATAGCAACGCACCATTAACATCTTTGGTGTCTATAGGCGATGGTTGACTCTTTCCATCAGGAGACCCCATCTGCTTGTTTGCTATCTTATGACATAAAAAAAAAAACTATTTATTCTGGAAAAAATTGTACTTGCGGGATTCACCAAACACTTATAATACAGTGGGCTGCAAAAATGTGAAAGTTTGGATTTATGGATGGATGGATGTTTATTACTCAATCACGTCAAAACTACTGAACGGACTTAAATGAAATTTAGCACACAGATAGGTGATGATATTAAAAACCTAACTTCAAGAATAATGTAGTCGGTAAATTTGTACATGTGGATTTCTAACTCGGTTAAACAGATAGCAACGCATGATAAATATCTTTGGACTATATGGTAAAAAAAATCCCAGCCTTTGTGGGAAAAATTAAAAGATTAGTGTCCCATTGACGGTTTTTCTCATCATTTTGTGGACTCATGTTGGCAACTCTTTAGCCTAAAATGTAATAATCATTTTGACACAGTTCTTTTACACTATAGAATAGATTAACTATATTATAAGTTTTAATATCTCACCTTGTTACCTTTTAGACAAAGTTTTTTATCAAAAATATATTTTTTTCATGTGAAACGTCTTAGACTGAACGTATAGCTGCCTGGGAAGCACGAAAATAGGCTATTATTGTATGCTTAAATGATAGATATGAACTTATTAACTACTAGCTGTTGCCTGCGACTTCGTCCGCGCGGACTTCGTTTACTCCGCACTGCTCCTCCCCTGTAGGTGATAGCGTGATAATATGTAGCCTATATGTTGACCCGACCTGTTAGTAATATTCATGCAAAATTTGAAGTAAATCCATGCAGTACTTTTTGAGTTTACCCCGAACATACATACAGACAAACAGATAAACAGACAAACAGACAAAAATTCTAAAAACTATATTTTTGGCTTCGGTATCGATTGTAGATCACGCCCCAAGTATTCTTTTAAAAAAATATTCAATGTACAGTTTTGACTTTCCTACGATTTTATTATATGTATAGATAACTACAATAAACTTTAATTCTACCATAACTTAACTTTGGCAAAAAAGTTATTTGATAAACCCCGCAGTAGTCAACCTTGAGTGCAAAACATTATAGCCTTCTGCAGGTAGTTGAGTAAGATGATATTGTGGGCAGAACCCTACAATTGGCAATTAAAGTGATGCATGAGAGTGTAGCTAGCATGTAGTAGCTATGGACAACGGCCAGGTTCCGCCCTTGTATTAAATATTAAGAACTGCCTTTACTAATTAAAACTACGTAATCAATTTATATTACATTTGTATTTTCTTTTCACATTCTTCATAATTCTAATAACATTATTTAATTATTTAATTCTACATTCTATTTATCCCCATTCCTTATAATGAAACATAACTTAAGAAATACATTACCTTAAATTACTTATGCACGTTCAAGAATGATATCAATGGAGGCCAACTGTTGGGCACGTCATGCTCCTTCGAGCATCTCTGCGAAAGTGTGCGTCTGTTAAAAATATTTAACAGACGTTTTTGAAATTTAGGGATGCCAGTGCAAGAAAACAAGTTCGCGCATTTATAATATCGGACAAAATATTACTTTATTAAATGAAAACCTAACAATATTTTGTCAGGGTCATAGAAAACTAAACTTTATTTGTAAAAAGTAAGGTTCAGAAATTCTGCCACTCATAAATAAAGTATCAAAAAGTAATATGAATTTTAATATTACAACAAAAACAAGCCCCCAACTAATACTGATATATCCACTGACTGACACTGATAGTAATAATAATAAACAGCGTTTAAATAGGTTTAACCAGAATCGAATTTTCGGAAGCGATCAAAGAAAGGTTTATAGAAGCTGGGAGAAACCCAGTACTAGTGTGATTGATGGGCAATTACCGGCTATTCACGAAATGTCTTCATTTTGGAGAAATGTCTGGTCAGTTTTGATCAATCACGTCAATGGTGAATGGGTGAGAGTAGTGGAGCGTTTGTGTGAAGGTTTGCAACCCATGGCGTCTGTTAAAATAACACCTCAGGACGTAAGGGAAGCGATTTCTGCTACCCAAAATTGGAAATCTCCAGGACCAAGCGGATTACATAATTTGTGGTTAAAATGGTGGCAATCTTCACACAAGCTCCTGGCTGAACAATTCCAGGAAGCCATTGAATCTGGGTCTCTCCCACCTTCTATGACTACTGGGCTAACCTTTCTGCTCTACAAATCTGGCAGTACCACAGATCCTAAGAACTTTAGACCCATCACGTGCTCACCTACAATTTACAAGCTCCTTACTTCCTTTAAACGCACATTTATATACAGATAACATTTTAGATTCTGCTCAAAATGGATGTAGGGCTGAGTCACATGGTACTAAAGAGCAACTCCCCATTGACATGGCCATTAATCATCAGATTCGTAGAAATAGAAAGAATCTCTCCGCCGCTTGGATTGATTACAAGAAAGCCTATGATTCAGTGCCTCATTCATGGTTGTTACGAGTGATGGAACTGTACAAAATTGATACAGTTCTATGCAATTTCTTACACTCATGTATGAGACAATGGACCACGACTCTCTGCCTTCCTAGGGGTGGTGAGAGTTTATGTATTACTGAACCTATAAAGATAGAGCGTGGAATTTTCCAGGGTGACAGTTTGAGTCCTTTATGGTTTTGCTTGGCTATGAATCCCTTAAGTGATGTACTAAGAGATTCAAAGCTAGGCTATTGGCTTCGTAGAGAGGGTGAAATCATTTCTCATCTCTTGTATATGGATGACCTTAAACTATTTGCATTCAACAAACCAGATTTGATGTCATTCACCTTACGCAGAAGTTTAGTAATGATATCAGAATGGAATTTGGCGTAGATAAATGTGGGGTCATACATGTACAGAGAGGCAGAGTTGTAAACAGTGAAAATTTACAACTCTCAGAGACATTGTCTTTCAGATCTCTTTCTGAAACCGAAACCTATAAATACCTTGGCATGTCAGAGTGTTTAGGTATACAGGATAGGGAAATTAAGCAGTTGGTGACTGAACGTTTCTTTGGCCGGTTGACAAAAGTTCTAAAAATCTTTTGTCTGGTGGTAATAGGGTGCGTGCATTCAACAGTTGGGTGTTAAAGTGGACTCAAACCGAGTTGGACGCCCTGGACTGTAAAGTCCGTAAACTACTGATAGCGTATCGCATGCACCATCCACGTTCATCTGTAATGAGATTGTACATCCCACGAAAATATGAAGGTCGTGGCTTTCTTAATGCCAAAAACCTGCATAATCGTGAGGTGTATAATCTTAGGGAATACTTCCTCCATGTTGAATGTGGAATGCATCAGGATGTCGTTGCGGTAGATAATGGTCTTCTTTCGACGCTTTCCTTAGCTAAAGAGAACTGACACAAGCCGGTGGTACTCAGTACTCAGGACCGCTTGAACGTATGGAAAAGCAAGGAGTTACATGGACAGTATAATCGGGTTCTATATGGGCCTGGTATTGATTTACCAGCGTCCACTGCCTGGCTACAATTTGGTGACCTTTGTGGGGAGAATGAAGGTATTGCCTGTGCAATTGCTGATGAAGTTGTCAAGACGAATAATTACCGGAAATACATCATGAAGGATGGCACGGTCGACATATGTAGGGCGTGTCACCGTCCTGGTGAGTCCATCAGGCATATTATTTCCGGTTGTTCTCATCTTGCCATTAGAGAGTATTACACAGACACAATCAAGTAGCCAGGATTATTCATCAACAACTTGGTCTTCGATATGGTCTTGTAAGTTTTAAAGTGCCATATTATAAGTATGCACCGGAGTCAGTTCTAGAAAATGGCCGTGCTAAGCTCTATTGGGATCGATCTATCATCACGGACAGGACTATTATCACAAACAGGCCCGATATCGTGTTGGTAGATCGAATGGAGAGCCGGGCACTTATTGTTGATATCACAATCCCGCATGACGATAACCTCGTGAAAGCAGAAAAAGGAACGTTTGGGGTAGTGCTGTATGATTCTTCTAAAGATGTTAATATAAGAATATGTTTTTTACGATGCCGGTAAAGTGGAATGTGTTTTTTTTGTAATACATATAAGATAGCAAACAAGCAGATGGGTCTGCTGATGGAAAGAGTCAACCATCGCCTATTGACACCAGAGATGTTAATTGTGCGTTGCTATCTTGTGGCGAGATCTAATGCCACATGCATAAATTAACCGGCTACCTTATCCTCCAAACCGGAACACGACAGTGACAAGCGTTGACGCTATTGCGGCAGAAATAGGTTAGGCGGTGGTACTTGAGCCGGGCGAGCCAATGCAGAACTCTACCACCTAGTAGCCACGATGGTAGTGACTCGCATAGTCAATCGGTCGCCTTTTACGGTCTGCCTGGCAGAACGGTAATTGGTCTATTCTACAAAGGAGCTCGAAACCAACACGGTGAGGCGGATGAGTCGTCGCAGATCGCCGATCACTCGGCACTACATATTCGGACCAAACCATAAACCAACTATTACACCGATGAATTAGTCCTAAATGCTAATTAATGCCAATACTAATGCTTAGCACGTGATGTAGGCCTATGTCTGCTCTTGCGTCTGTAAATCACAAGGCCATTACCATGCGGAATATGTCCAGTGAAAGTGCAATGCACTTACACGTAACGCCGCGAAAGTAAATTATACAATGCTTTTAACGTTTTATAGAATTAACCGTCACGCCATTACTAACGATCCATAAAAATTGAATTAAAAGCACAGTCGATATTTATTAGTTACATGTTACATGGAAAACATGTGTAAAGAAATGAAGGCAATTTAAATTGTGATATGCTGCGGATTTTTATGTATGACTACTGGAGTAGTAAAGGAACAAAATAGTAGTAACAAAAGACGTTGATTTCTGACGGGGACAAACATTTGTGTGATAAGTATAGATATTTGTATTTCGAGGTCTGGGTGTTTATTATGTATTAATTTTAATTACTAATTATTCCTGGGACAAATTACACTTACTGATCTAACCCCAAAGTAAACAAATTATTTGCTTGTGTTATGGGTGTTAGTCAACGATACTAATATATAGAAATACATATATAAATACTGGAATATACATAATAAACATCCAAACCCAGAAATACAAACATTTATGCTCATCACACAAATACTTGTCCCTGTCGGTGATCGAACCCAAGCCCCGTCGATTGCGTAGTCAGGGTCGCTAACTACTCAGCCAGCAACGGGGCGGTAAAAAGCGGTATATATTTATATATGTATTTCTATGTATTAGTATTGTTGACTAACACCCATAACACAAGCAAATATTGCTTACTTTGTGGTTAGATCAATTTGTGTAATTTGTCCAGCGATATTATTATTTTGAGTACTTTATCATTTGAGTACTTTATAACTGGTATAAAAAATGTTTTTACAGTCAACAAGAACGCACCTGAGGTAGATATACACAATGTATTTTAGACTAGGTCATTATGCATTAATAACTTAATCTGAAATATGTAACACGTAAAATGCCCGCAGCCCCCTTAGCGGAAAATTTTTCCCCGTTTTGGTCCCGGGCTCACTAATCGAACTCCACCTTTCTTTCTACATGTCCGAACCAACGAAACATAGCTTTTCTCATCTTTACACATACACTTTCTTTAAACCTAAGCTCTCCTTCACTTCAACATTACGAAATCGCTACGAAAAATACGTAGAGTTAAAAACTGGTCAAACTTATAGGCTTTGATTATGATAACATATGCTGGAAACACAAAGTAACGGTTTTAAGGGACAAAAAACCTAACGCGATAGAAGTCACGGGCAACAGTTTGTAATAAAAGTTACTTCAACCATAGAGTAATATCACAGTAATATCTTTATAACTAATCGGACTTTATCATTTTAAATTCCCTCCATAATTTCATGACATTAACCCGTCGAAATACGATGACCTCAAATTTACCATTACTTTCATCACGACTTCTTGTAAATAAGGATGTCAGTAGATCAATGTCAATTTTATTACCATGCCAATCATAATTAATCTTTAAGTCAATGAACATAAAACCGAATTTGTATCAACCGTTTGATAATCGCATAGCATCCATTGCGTATTATTGCCTATCATAAATATTTACGCGTTAAATTAACCGGCAATAGTTATTAAACATAGAGATATGTCCCTTGCATTCATTATCAAGGTAGAACATAGGAAACGCAACGAAGGTGTGGTCATATCATTATGCAATTATGCATACATGAATATTTTAAACTTTATCTTTTAGCGATAAGGTCTTTAATAACAAAACAAATGAAGTATAAGTAAAAACAAAATATGCGTATGAATGTCATAAGTCTATACTTATTAGCGTATTTCGAAAGTTTATGTCGTAATTCCCACTACATCTTGGTTTCCACATACAATTTTGTATAAGGAACTGAACGTCTTTTTATATTTTTAAATACATCAGTATTATACTTATTGATCCACTTTTTCAATCGACTTTTTAAAAAGAGAAACCGATTATAGAAAAAAGAGAAATTGATTAATATTTTTACGTGCTTCGCGTTCGTATTGTGCAATAAAACACCACTTATATTAGAACCGTGTATTTACAATACAAATATACAAAACAACACAGTGCAATACGCAAATACACTGATTAACACTAATAACACTCACTATACTAACACTAGAATTAACCGACTACACAGAATCACAAAATAAAACACTTCTCGTATTCACTGTATCACTTTACACTGATCGTCTCCAATATCGCTGTCCAATCGCTGTATAAAACTGAAAACTATTCGACAAAACATCCCTATTTATACCCAAATATTTACCTTCGACTATAATCCCGAATGTTCCGAAATCATCTCGTAAACAATAATTTTAATGTAAACAAGTCCTAGTACACGCTATTTTTACCCTTATGCCCTATAAGAGAAGATCTATTATGACATAGCTGTTTGGGTAACGGCGGCTATTGTTTATCAATAGAAGAAGCTATCTCTTTCTTTTATTTCTAAATCTCTCCAGCGCTCCAACTCTTCACGTTTCTAGATTATTCTTAACAGCATTTTTTTAAATCTTGCCTTCTCATTTGGTACTTTAAAATTGTACAACATACATTATTTCTATTTTTCTCAGTATATTTATCCACAAATGTATGCAACTTTTAACAGTGATAGAAGATATGCGTGGCAATACGTTTACTTTCCAATTATATTAGCCTATTAGTATTCATGCGGTCTGTGATTAAAACCATTTTTGATATTTGTACTTGGCGATTTATTCCTAACTAATATGTTGACTCTTGACATATCCTGAAACAGAGAAGTGGTAGATATATTCCCCATACCGAATAAGACTGTAATAGACATGGATCACAGTGCATAACGATATAACTAATATTCAAATGTCAACTATATGAGGTCCTTCGACAATAGGGGATCATATTTCAATACAGCGCGGCGTTTAATACGTCTAACCAACGATATCCAGCCAAAAAAGAGAGTGATTCAAGGGATTAAAACTTTTCTATTTTTACGAATTTCATACTGCGTTTACGACTTACGACCCCTAGAAGAGTGATGATGTTAGTCTCTTGAATCACTTTCTTTTTAGTTGGATTTCTTTAGTTAGACGTACTGAATGCTGTGTTAAAATATAGTCACTTATTTTGGAAGGACCTTATATCTATATTTTAGCACTTATTCCATGCCAGGGTGAAACTTAAAGTTTTATAGTAATGGTACTTTGTTAGCTTAGTCATTAATACAATATTAGTTTTGTTACATAACTCGCGTCGTAATATTTTATGAAATTAATTTAAATTTTACAGTTGCATGTCCGTCGTAAGACAAAATAGGCGGAACTGAATTAGCACCTAGGTCAAGTAACACGTGACCTTACCTTAAACCTATGTAACCCTATTTTAGTAAATAAAGATATTAATTGATTGATTAGCAAAAAACCTTACCTTAAACCTATGTAACCCTATTTTAGTAAATAAAGATATTAATTGATTGATTAGCAAAAAAAAATATTGGTACGAATGAATTTGAATCTTGCCTCTAACCGGCACGAAATACGTGTCACTTGGTTCAACGCAACAAAATTTGTGTTTGCTTTATTATCGACTCCAGCTATTGTCCTGATCGCAAAGGATATCGCACATATTATGTTATTTTTATTATTTTATATTTAGTTTATGTAGTTAAATAAGTTCAGCGGTACAGATGAAATTAATATTTACGTATATAATAATGATTTAAATATCACATTAGATAACTCAAAGAAGAAGTAGATTAACAACTTTGTTTAATTTTTCGGAGTCACTACTAAGCTATTAGAATTAATGAAAGCCAGAAATAATAGATAGATACAGTGTTCAGGTTCAGGTTATATACGGAAGCTGGAAATAATAATCCTCGAATCATAGCATGAGTAATGGCGAGGAAAAAACTCTAAATCAGTGAAGTGAAGGAAAATTGTAATTTTCCGACAATGTCGTGACTTTCAATATTAACTCTGTAAGTCTCGCGGCCGATTGACTTAACTACCACCAATCTACGCTCCAGTTAATATACTAATTGCTTCATAGTAACAAATCATGTACTCGCCTCCGAGTTAGTAGTGCGTGTTGTTCAAAATTATATGCCACGAAATCAGGGATATGGAATCTAATCAAATGTCCTGAAAAGAAATTTATTAATTAGACTGCGTACATATGTATATTCGTGCTAAATTCTGTTAATGATAGACAGAGGAAAGTGTTATATTTTGCGGTCAAAGCAGACTTCTTTCGTATTAAGAACTCCCATCATGCAGATACGCAACCACCGAACGATTAACAACATTCAACTCATTGAAAAACTACACTAGATTATTAATGTTTAATTTCTTGATTTAAATTTTAAAATTTTGTTAATAACTTAAGATTTTTTTTAACTTATTAAATAAACATAATTTTAAGAGAAATTTGACAAAACAGAATAGGTCAATTTGGTCGTCTGTTTTGTTAATAAGTTAAAATTTTATGTTCTACAAGAGTTGTGGGTTTTGTAAATAAATACAAATTAATAAAGTGTGTGTCGAGTCACGCGCAATGTAGGGTTCCGAAATTGCCTATTACAATAATGAGGACTAAGAAGAGGGCTTTTATTGTTTAACGTTACACCTATACTGTCCTGCTAATTTAGTCGACCGTAAGTACATGTTGGGTGCTACAGAGAAAAACGCGCCCAAAAATTTGCACCTGTATTTTTGACGGTATACTCCTATTTACTACATATACCTATTTAACGACGAATATTATATATCTGCACCACAGACTCACCGTCTTCAAAATTTCTTCAGGTACATTTTATATGTTGGTCGACTATTACCCAAAAACTTGTAATGCCTTAATTTAAAATTAAACCACAACACTTTGCCTTTTAACTTCACTATATTTACTACTACCGTGATTTTTTCCACGTCCAAAACCAACCGTTCAGCTGGCAAAAGATCCCCCCCCCCTCCCCCTACTTGACTCTAACAAAAATTAGCACTTTGAAGCTTAATATCTCTTAATCGTTTACAAAACTCTACACATTTTTTTAAAATACCTATCATAGGTAACCTATGCAACGATATCCCACACTATAAGGTACACAGGGAAAAATAACATCCCCACTTTATATGTAAACTAGCTACCCTAAAAAATTTCAAGATTTTATGTGACCACTTGTTGCCGTCACGTTGCTATGACTAATATTTATGCCAAATTACAGCTTTCTAGTATTTTTTTATAGTATAAGATAGCAAACAAGCAGATGGGTCTCCTGAAGGGAAGAGTCAACCATTCCCTATAGACACCAAAGATAATAATGGTGCGTTGCTATCTTGTGGCGAGGTCTAATGCCATATGCATAAGTTTACCGGCTACCTTGCCCTTCAATACGGAACATGACAGTGACACGCACTGACGCTAATGCGGCAGGAATAGGTAAGGCGGTGGTACCAGACCCAGGCGAGACAATGCAGAATACTACCACCTAGTAATCACGAGGGTAGTGACTAGCATAGCCAATCTTTTACGACCTGCCTGGCAGAACGGCAGTTGGCCTATTATTCAAAGGAGCTTGGGAGGAAAACGGGGGAAAACTAGTACTAAGAATCTCTGCGCGAGACTGTGGACGGATGGACATAGCGAAACTATAAGGATTCCTATAGTTTACTTTGGAACCCTAAGAAATAAAAAATAAAAAATATCGCTCGCCTTGTCTCTGTAAGTTGTAGTCATTGATGTTATATCCTATGTTATTAGAAAGCGGAAATCTGGTCAGTCAATTAAGTTTAAATATAGCTCAGTCAGTAAAAAAATACGATTTTCGGATTTTTTTCTTTATATGTGCCGTAAGGCGAAATTTCATAATTCTAGGTCAAAGGAAGTAATTTATAGATTTTGATAGCCTTGTTAAATCGCAAAATGTGTGACCTTGATATCTTGATATTTTGACCTCGATATCTTCTAATCGTGTTGAGTTATAACTTTGATTTTTCCACAGCTGAAAGGGATTATAGACCCGAGTATTTGATATTTTCAACTCGATACCTCCCCGCGTTTCTGAGAAAAAGGGTCTATAATAAAGACGGACAGACGGATAACCGTTCCGTTCCATTTTTAACACGCTTTTGTTAGCTTTTTTCCTTACTAAGGAACTCTAAAAAATAATATTTTTTGCAAGACATCGACTTGTACGATGTGCAATATAAATGACGTGCTAATTACTGGCGCGAGTGGGTTAATTATAGCTGTTTATGTTTATATAAGAGGTTATGGTATGACTCGTAGAGAAATTTCGGCAGTTAATTTATGGTTTCTTACACAATGAATAAGTATGGCTAGGCTGAGCCAAATCAGATATTTAATAGCAAGGTACAAAAACAATCTTGCCGTAAGTGTATTTTGTAGTAACTAAAACATCTTCAAAGCGCAAACGGAATACGCAAATGAAGGGTTCTACTTTTATATCATAGGATAGTAAACAAACAGATATATTTTCTGATGGGAAAGGATAACCATTAACCACAAAAGATAAAAACTAATTGCGTTGCTCTTTTTGTGGTGGGAATATAATCGCACAAGTTTCCTAGCTACATAAGCCCCCAAACCAAAACATTTAACATGTTTTGTAGCAGGAAAATTAAGTTGGTAGTACTTACTAAACTAGAGTCAATATTGCAGCAGTCTACTTACTCCCTAGTAGTAGTACTCACGATGATATTTCCTAAATTAAGGCAGCAGTTTCTAGTAAATAGTGAAATAACTCTAGTAAATTGTAATACGTATAATTGTAATACGTGAAATAGAAAAAAAGAAGCCCGCTGAGTTTCTTCCGCCGAATCTTCTCAGTGTGTGGCCGCGTTCCGATCCGGTGGTAATTATAAAGAATTCGACCTAAATTATAATGTTTGCACACCATATTATGGTAGAATATGATGGTAATTTAATTTATTTTAATAACTTGTGACACCCATATTCTTGCAAATAAATATTTTTTCATTTTCATTTTAGCCTACAAATTGTTTTGTAGTTTCGCGAGTACTATGAGTGTAATTTATTGCATTAAAATGTGTGAAAATAAATTAAAAAATAAATAAAGAAATTGATAGCTTTTGCCAATTCTTTACCTTTTACGATCTGTTCGGCAACACAGATCGCATACTCTGTATCGCATGGCACGGGGGAAATTCTAAGCTATTTCGTAATATCTGGTAATAAAACATACATTTCTTCACGCCAGATCCCTTACGGGATAGGCAGAGAGAAAGGAGTGCCATATATCACGATCCTTGCAAGCTTGTCTCGTTTTCTCCACATTCATCACTCTCTTCATACACACACGCCGGTTGTGAAGACTCTTGACACCACCTTTGGTCAGTACTCGATCAATCTGATCGTGGTATGTCAGTCTTGGTCTTCCCCGCTACCTACATCCTTCCACATTCGCATTGTATATCTGTTTTGTTAACCTTTCATCTACCATTCTTTCTACATGTCCAAACCAACGGAGCATGCCCTTTCTCATCTTTACACCGACACTGTTTTTCAAACCTAACCTCTCTCTCACTTCCACATTACGAACACGTTCCGCGAGTGTTACATCACATATTTTTCTTAGCGATCTCATCTCGACCGCGTTGATTCTACTTTCAATCCTTTTTGACATACATAACTCTCACTACCATACAATAGCGTTGGGATAAGCACATAATTATGCTGGGCTAGACTGACACCCTGACGTAAAATTTCGCTATTACGTAGTCTCCCTAACGCTCCATTCACTCTGTTCCCTGCACACACTCTTCTTTCAACATCAGCGGTGTACCTTCCATCCCTGCTAAAAGCACATTCAAGATATACAAACTCATCCACTCATCTCAAAAATAGAACAATATATTTTTTTATATCATAAGATAGAAAAGAAGCAGATATGGGTCTCCTGATGAAAAGAGTCAACCATCGCTTATAGACACCAAAGATGTTAATGGTGCGCTACTATCTTGTGGCGAGGTCTAATGCCACATGTATAAGTTTACCGGCTACCTTACCTTTCAAACCGGAACACGATAGTGACGAGCACTGATGCTTTTGCGGCAGGAATAAGTAAGGCGGTGGCACCAGACCCGGGCGAGACAATGCAGAATTCTACCACCTAGTAAACACGATGGTGGTGACTCGTATAGCCAATTGATTGCCTTTTACGACCTGCCTGGCAAAACAGCAATTGGCCTATTCTTCAAAGAAAACCAATACGGGGAAAAATATATGAGACTAATTTTACAGAATGCTATCAACAAAATAATTTAAGAAAATGTTGTGTACAGATGTTGTGGTAGATGATAGGTTATCAAAACAGATATACAATGCGAATATGGCAGGATGTAGGTACCGGGGAAGACAAGATTGACGTAATATGATCAGATTGATCGGATATTGTCCGAAGGTGGTGTCAAGATAAATATAGAGGAAGCGAGACCTGCAAGAGACTTGCGAATCCTGCAAGGATCGTGATGTATGGCCCTTGGTTCTCTCTGCCTACCACGTAAGGGATCTGGCGTGATGGTATATATGTTATGTATATAATAATTTATTGTGAAACAGTACAAGTGTTTTAATATAAAATATTGAATAAAAATAGAGTTTCACTAAGTGCCGACGACAGAGTGTAGAAAAATTTCAATATTTTTTTGTTTGGAGATAAAAGCGGTCTTATAGTCTTGATTAATATCAATACAGCTAAGGCTCCATTTAAAAATACACCTAAGACATGTCGATTTGTAGTTTTTTATTAAATTAAACAACACCTAATTATACAGCCATTTGCAATGGGAAATTGCACGCTGTAATTCCGAAGTTGATAAAATAAATTAAATTGATATATTAAGTTTTGTATGCGTAATCGTGCCAGATCCGTACATACAGACATCCGGATAGACTAGATTTTTTTAATCTTTTTTTACACTTATTAAAATAATTATCTTTTAAAAATTAAATGTGTTAAAGAGTGTTTTTGTGTATTTGTATTATTCTATAAGTGCAATATGAATATTATAGACTTTTACTTCAGTTTGCTTGAAACTAGAGCGTGCAATAATAACCTTTACAATAGCGTTAAAAAAATTAAAAACGATGAGAGTATCGTTGTTATTTTTTTAATTATTGTTCTGTTTGATATTTTGATGTATAAATAAATAGAGGGAGCCACTTTTATATTTTTTAACTTTATAAATAACACTGCGATGGTTTGTACCACGAAAATCAGTCCATTGTCAATTATAGATATGGACCAATGAGACATTGCGCACAGATCGGATATCCTACCTTGTTTATTGGACTCGGTAATCGCAAGCATCAAGCGACAACATCTAACAACGTTTCTGTCACACTGCTTACCATGGCCTGCGTGTGAACCATCGTGGAAATGAAATAAAATGAAAAATATTTGTTTGTAACAATATAAGTGTTACAACTTATTAAAATTAATCAAAGATTCTACCATGACATGGTGCGCAAATATTTAAAAATTATCATTTATTCTATGTGCTCTAAGAATTTTTATAGGTACTATTTATTTATACATATCTAGATATTTACGTTAATTATATTAGTGGTGATTTATTTTTAATGCTGTATGTATTCACACGTAATAAATACCAACGATACGAAACATCTCGAGTTCAATATCTAGAGATGACATTCCTGATCTAGAAACCTTATCTGGATGGATTCTTTGACTATTAACAAGACTCGTGTTTTGTGAAACTTCACTTAAAGTCACGAAGCTATGCCTACATTACCTGATATGGAAAGTAACTAAATAACTATATAAAATGAGTTAAGAGTGTTTGCCTTTTTAATACAAAAAGTTATGCCAAGGTTAATCCCATGTATCTACCCATAGCAATAATTCCATATACTTTATAAATATTGTATAAACTTATGAATGTAGTATTACATTCAAACTAATAAAATATATAACATTAACAACAACATTAAAAAAACATTAACAACTTTGGTGAATATAGGCGTAGGTTATTGCTTTTCATTAGGAGAGCCGTTTGCTTGAATAGTTCCATGGTTTAAATAGACACGTAATTATAACAAGGAATTATGTAATCATTTTATCTAAGCAACTTATTTATTACTTTCATCAACATATATCGACCATGATTTCTGTAAGGCCTTATTATGATAATTCTTTTTTTTTTTGATTTCTTAATTTTGATTTTTTAATAGTATGTTTACTGTCGTGAATTCTTAATACACACCTACTATTTACTTGGTGGTAAAGTTCCGTACCGTTTCGTCCGAATATTTCTACCGCAATAGCGTCAGTGTTTATCTTGAGTTTTGGTTTGGAGGGTAAGATATCTGATAGAATTTTGCATATGGCAATGCTATCCAGTCATACAGATCTCTACGCTCCATTAACATCTGTGACGTCTATAGGCGATGATTTCTCTTTCCGTCAGGAGAGATCTCTGCTGGTTTGCTATCTAATGATTTAAAGAAACACATGAAAACAAGTCATTTGTTGTTGTTATTGTAAAAAGCGAGGATCTGTCTTTTAAAAAAAATGTATCTTCACGCCCGTAGTCCCGAAGAGGTAGGCAGTGGTACAATCAGTGCAGCCACGATTAGCCGAAGATACTTGGTCCCACAATGTGATAGGTGGCAAACCCATCCACCAACTAGGCACTTATCCAATCCCGGGCAACGTTGTTTTTATGAGAAAACTGAAAAAAAAAACACATCTAAATGCCCGACGTGCGATGTGCGGGCGATGTTCATAACTTTCCGTTAGGAGAATCTTCTGCTTGTTTGATATCCTAATAAAAAATATACATATAAAAAAACGTTTTTTATATGGTTTTGGCGATACTGTAAGCATTTTATGTGTTAAATCTTGTATTTTATTTTTTCAGGACAAAGACACTGGAGACTCCAAGTCAGCACACGAGACCCGAGATGGTGACGTCGTGAAGGGTTACTACACGTTCGCCGACGCGGACGGCAAGCAGCGCACCGTGCTCTACACAGCGGACGAGAAGAACGGCTTCAGAGCCACGGTGCAGAGGACCAGCACCACCAGCCATTGATAGTCGTTTATCTAGTCCTCTATCACAAACCTAATAATTACTCGATCAAATGTTACTGATAAAGCCTTATTCTTGTCCTATTTTTCTTTCCTGTTCTTCCCACTTTTACCTGGTATTATTCCTATTCCTGCCTTTATTTATACCAATAACCACGCTAATACTAATAGACACGCCATTGGGAAGTAAACGTGTCGCCGCGCATATGATCAAACGCTCCTATTACAGTCAAAAATTTCATACATTTTTAGGTTATATTATGAAAAATAGAAATAAACCATGTTGTACTATTTTATCGTACCGAATGAAATAAAAAGGTTTAAGATTACCCCTGAAATGATTTTATTTCATTGGTGAGTAGTATAACTCTGTATTTCTTTATGTAATTGCAAGTTACACTGACAAACTAACAAATTGTCTTGAAAGGCGTATCCATTTAATCAGTGATTTATACTGTATTTTTTGTCCGGAAGTTAATACTACCAAAAGCGTGTAATCTAGTGTACCAACAACACTATTTTTATCCCCTTTTCTTCCCGACATCATCCTGTCGTAATTAATATTATAAATGCGAAAGTGAGTTTGTTTTTTATGCCTTAAAATTTGGCATGGTGATAATTGAAGATTTGGGTTGAAACATAGGCTAGTTTCTAATTATTTTTGTGTTTGCGCGAGTGCTATACTCACCCCGGGCTTGGGAAAACTTGAAAAATTTTAAAAACAACAAAAATCGACGACGGAAATCAACGATCGATCGACGACGGTATCGACAGAATCGATCATATATATAGCAAAAAAGAATTTCGCCACGTCGAGCCTGTCGACACTAGCTCAGTGGTAGAGCATCCCGGCTTTAAAGCGACGGTCACAGGTTCAAATCCTGCGTGTCGATACTTTTCTTTGTTGTTTTTAAAGTTTTTCATAGGCTAGTATTTTCAAAGATCAACACCTAGAGGCTGAAATGGATCCACTATTTCCTTCCCTCTACAGAAAATTTTTATGAATAATTATATCAACAACATGTTAGTTTACTCGCGGACGAAGTTGCAGGTTGACTGGTAAAGTACATACTAAAGGAAGACGTTCAGTTCTCGATTCTGTTATTGAATACTAGCTGTTGCCAGCGACTTCGTCCGCGCGGACTTCGTTTATTTCGCACAGCACCTCCCCGCTAGGTGATAGCGTGATAATATGTAGGCTATATGTTGACCCGACCTGTTAGTAATATTCATGCAAAATTTGAAGTAAATCCATGCAGTACTTTTTGAGTTAACAGACAAAAATTCTAAAAACTATATTTTTGGTTTCGATATCGATTGTAGATCACGCCCCAAGTATTCTTTTAAAAAAATATTCAATGTACAGTTTTAACTTTCCTACGATTTTATTATATGTATAGATGTAAAAAATAGGTATTTAAATGTTAATAATACTACGAAATACTTGTGCAGTCATAGACGAAAATGGACACCTGCCTTTTCCAAAAACTTGTGTTTTCATACTATTGTCAACTTAGTACTTACCTACTCGTACACTATTTGTGGTATTTCTGAGCACAACACAATGATATTAACTGTGTGAAGATTACACCTTCTTATCTAAAGCCTCTTAAATGTAATTACATATTTCAAAACGTAAAATTGATGTCAATGAGCTGTTTAATTTTATCGTAGTTAAACTGCAAACAACTGCCTCTAGGTCTGGAATCCTACAGATCTCCACCAAGTTAAAATGAAACTACCTTTGGTGTATACCCTTTGACTGTCGAATAAAAAAAAAATACCGAATCGGTTCAGGCATCTTCGAGTAATCGGTGAACATGAAAAAATCAACGTATTTTTAACCTGCCTGCTTTTTGCAAAGTTGGTTTGGTATTTTATCACAAAATTTAACAAAAAAACTTAAATATTACGAACAGTCTCTACAAATTTTTGTAGTTGTATAAATATCGTATCCATTTATAAAATACTAGCTGATCGCAGTTTAACCCGCGGGTGGTAACATGTCACCATTATAATCTTTTGTATAAACTTATCCCCTATTTCAGTCCTTTAAGGGTTGAGTTTTATTAAACTAGGCTAAGTTGTCAACGGGTCTTCAACTTTAAACCTTTCCAAATTTAATTAAATTACCTTGAAAACGTTACAGACAGGCAGACGTTCGCATTTGTAATATTAGTATAGATTTACATTATCAATAAGTGGAAAATATTGTTCAAATATTTGTTTTTATGACGGTCCAAATAAATAATTAATAATTGCAAGAACTCTAAATCACTAGCGCCTTCTAGAAGTACTAGACTAGTTCTACCGGAATACTTGTTATAAAGTCACAACTAGATAAGATATTATAGTTGTAAATATATTATTGTTAACAATTAAATTAATCAATAGAATAATTAAAAATATTATGTTTTATTTTTCATATATTAAGTCCAAAAATATCGTCAATATTTCTTACAAAAATCTGCATGGGTCGTAATGTCTAATGTATGACACTCCCCTCTACAAAACATAACCCGCAAGGATCTAGCGTGAAGTTTCTTTTTTTTATATAATTAGATAGCAAACAAGTAGATAGCTCTCTTGATGGAAAGACAAACCATCGCTTATAAACATCAACGATGTAAATGGTACGTTGATGTTCATGTGTCGAGATAGTAATGCCACATGCATAAATCTACCGGCTATCTTACCCTCCAAACCGATACACGATAATGACAAGCACCGACGCTATTGCGGCAGTACCTAGTAAGGCGGTGGTACCAAATACCCGAGCATGATTGTACTCTTTTCTGAGTGTGCTGTTATTTACATCACTCCATGCCGATTCATTGGCCCAAGTCTGGTAGCACTCCTGCTTTCGGCGTGAAGCCGATTTGCATTGGCAACCTAACCAAGGGTGAGACTTACCAGCAACGGGTATAACGGGAAAAAGAATGTAAAGTTCCAATCCCTGCAGCACCACATCAGTGATGCAGTCAGCAACGACTGGATCATCCAGCGAGAAGCACACACTACCCCATTTATAGGATGCAAAAAAGGACTGCATCACGTCCTAATCTGCTGACCTGTGGCACAGAATTCTAGAAGCTAACAGAAATCAACTTACATACAAGTAATATTCGAGCACAGCACACATAGACACTTCTCACGGACGCGATATCTCGGACTGGTGCGGAACGAACTGTCCCGAACCATTCCGAGATATCGCGTCCATGAGAGGTGTCTATGCATTGCTTGAATATCACATGTATGTAGATTGACTTCTGGTAGTCTTCAGTATTCTGTGCCTATAGTGCCAAACGCGGCGGCAGCCTGAAGAACGAGGCCGTGATGAGCGCGTAACCTGTACTTGCTCCTTATTAGGCAGTGGCCCGATGAACCAAGTGGAGCGTCTAGAGAAATCTGATAGCAGTCCGGATGTGAGGTCAGCAGAAGATTTAACAGGGAAGGTCGTCCACGTCTGGAACACTCGTAGGCGAAATAACCAGCTGTGTAAGACCATACGCTAAAGCAAAATCGTGAACAGATCTCACCTCATGATCGGTGGCATGTAAACCGAGCCATTTGCCACGGTGGGCGTTGTATTCAACGAGGATCACGATCTTTGCGAAACGAATCTGTTTCTGTTTGGATATATTCAATGAGTCGGTCTACCATCGCGAAAATGTCGAATTTAAGCATTTTGAGTTTGATACAGGTACAGGTATACACATTTTTGCTGAATTGTTTAAAATCTAAACGTATAATAAAATCGTAGGAAAGTCAAAATTGTACATTGAATATATATATATATATATATATATATATATATATATATATATATATATATATATATATATATATATATATATATATATATATATATATATATATATATATATATATATGTCCGGGGGTTTTCCTTGCTGCGTTGTTTCGGAACAGTAACTTATACAGGTCGACTGATAAAAGACTGTAAATACCGCAGAAGTGTGTTCAGTACTTGAATCTGATACGGAATATGTGAAAAAAATAACTACTTAAATTTGAACCTAATTATATTATAAAAATATTTAGTAAGTACAGAAACCCGCGCACAGCGTATAAAAGTTCATTGTTTACAAACGGCGATTTACCAAACTTGTGACTAGTTCATCGTGTGGTGACCATACTTTTTAAATATTACTACACTAATTTCGTTGAGATTTACTGTGTGATTAAGCGATATTCTCATTTTATTATATTTTTATTGTTTACCAATGGCCGTTACCTATTATGTCCTCCATGATGTACAATATTTTACCAGTCAACCTGTATATTATGACGTTGTCACGGGATTTCTGTTTCGCAGCATTTTCGAATAAAGTCGTCGATAGAAAGTTTGTAAAAGTCGCTGATAGAAAGTTTGTAAAAGTCGCTGATAGAAAGTTTGTAAAAGTCGCTGATTGTAAGTTTGTAAGACATTAATAGAAAAGGCTTCCTTTTGGTGCTCACTCACTCACGAAGTTTCAAGTATGTCAAGAATCATTTACAAATTAGTGTGATCTCCCAAAAGTTACCGATACGCTAGTTGGTCTCCTGTCCACAAACAACATGAAACGGTAACTAAATAAAAAATTTAATCAGTTTAAGTGCATTTAACATAATATAAAGCTTTGTTTCGCTTAGTCGGGTAAAAAGAAACGTATGTTTTTCGGAATTGTACAGCTATCTATATGTGAAAGGATTTTTAAAATTCGTCTAGTAGTTTTAGAATTTATCAATTACAAACCTACAAACAGTCAAATCTTTCCTGTTAAGACATATTATATTATCGTAGAAAACAATTGGAATATAATTATATTTAAAATAAAATTGAAGGTCCAAAGCTATCAAAGTTAAATTCTAAAATGTTTTATTCAAATAAACCTTCACAAATACTTTTGATGAGTCGATTTTTTTTATAATTGCTACCGGATCAGAACGGGGCCACTATAAAAAATCTTTTAATCATATTCATAACTGAGTGCTAAGTGTGAGTTTTTCTTTTCGCATTCGATCGTGAGCGCGTTTCGAGTTTACTAGGAATTTGTATGTGATTTGTACAGCGCCACCTAGTGGTAAACTTGTTTCTCACGTTTACCACTAGGTGGCGCTGTACAAATCACATACGAATTCCTAGTAAACTCCAAACGCGCTCACGATCGAATGCGAAAAGAATAACTCACACTTAGCACTCTGTTGTCTTACCAGTCTTATCACCGTAAGTTGGTAATTAAATACGTATTTTATTTATAAAACGAACACAACTTTTGAAACAATAAAATAATCAATGTAAGTGTTTTAGCACTACTTAATCCCGAGCTAGGGAAAACTTGAAGACTTTTTTCAAATAAAGAAATTATTGCTTGGCCAGGGGCCCGTTTCAAGTAACAAAACGTTTAGGGTTTTTACACATTTTCTTACAATTTATGCCACTCGTCACACGACGCGACGTTGACGTACAACGACGTCACACAATACAACGTTACGACGTTGCATTATGTATATGTATATAAGAACCCTAAATGCCTCGGCTCGGTCAACGTTTTATTGCGTGAACTGGGTTACATGGTTTTAAGGCAACACAGTCTTGGTTAAAGTAAAAAAGCAATTTCTTTTTAAAAAAAAAAGGCATGGAGAATGTTTATTTATTTTGAACAGTTTGTAAAAATTTTGGAAAAAGTGACAGATAGACAATAATGATCAATAAATATTTATTTTAATTTTATACAAACATTTTTTTTTCTTTCGTGAGAAATCTCTACCCTACCTAAGGGCCCCTAAACAACTTTTTATTCGGTGCCCCGCCAAGGCACGCTACGCCGCTGGTCTGTCTGTACATTTCACTGTTACTCAGTCATGGATAAACCCCGAAAAAGATTTTAACGGGTGGAAAATAATAGAACTCGATTCAAACATGGCTTCTTCTTTTCAAAAATCGACATCTAAGAGCAGAAATGAGGTTAGAAAATTTTATATTGTTAACTAAGTACCTACTTTGCTCGCGAGCGAAGCCGCACAGTTTAGCTATACGTCCATGTCTGTTTCAGAAAAATAGTTCAACTAGGATTTAATAAAAATGCTTCACAAAATTAAAACATTTAGCCATTGTTTTTTTTAAATCTACCAATTTAAGGCTGTTATTACGATCCCAAAAAAATGGTCGACAGAACCCACTAGTGATTTGAAAATATTCAATCCTTAGATAAAAAACAAGCCATGGAGTATATATATTCGGAAGTAAGAAGGACCTACTTATATAAGTGGAAAGTTGTAAAAGTGCCCAGCTGTTTATTAAGAATAGAGTTTCTAATACCTAGCAGAATGACGTTGGCGTAGAATAAACTACTATGTGTACATTTAGCTGTTGCAGAAGGAGTGAAGTATGCTAATCATAAGTATTTAACAGCGACTATTGCGCTATTTTAACAGTTTCGTGGAAACGTAATTAAAAGCGCTTTTACCGCTTTCTTTCTAAAAATTCATGCGCGTGATCACTATAGATGCTTTTTGATTTAGACTTGTTATTCATAAAGTTGATCCTCCTTAACTCTATACTCCATGAATCTAAGATTCAACCGGTGCATTTGTAAACGCCTTATAAATTAAAGAAGCAATGCAAACATTATCGTGTTTGCTTTAACTTTTAAACCTGTGAAATCTGAGAGATGAAAAACGATCGTTGTGTTAATGGTACTTTACTTTCTCCGAAACGGGAATATATATATATATATATATATATATATATATATATATATATATATATATATATATATATATATATATATATATATATATATATATATATATATATATATATATATATATATATATATATATATATATATATATATATATATATTCACGGGACAAATTACACTTACTGATCTAATCACAAAGTAAGCAAATTATTTTGTGTTAGGTATGGGTGTTAATCAACGATATTAATACATAGAAATACGTATTATATGTATAAATACTGGAATATATTTAATAAACACCGAAACCCGGAAATACGAACATTTATGCTCATCACACAAATGCTTGTCCCCGTCGGGGATCGAACCCGAGCCCCGTCTATTGCGTAGTCAGGGTTGCCAACCACTTGACCAACGGGGTGGTCAATATATAGAAATACATTACATTACAGTATTGCGTATTTTTGACGTGAATAGGTACGTGAATACTGATGATAACAAAATTGGGGCTACGGTTTGGTGATTTAGCTACATAACTATCACCAACATCCAAAATCTAATTATACCACTGGATATCTAAAGTATCAAATAATTTGTTAAACTAGGTGGTACAATACTTTACGGGGGATGAAGGAGGAAGTGCCGCCATTTTTAGGTAATTTCGCTGCGTTACAGAATTCACATATTGTATATCTTTTTACTCGGAGCAGTTATGATGTTTGATTAAGTTGTATTCGACAGCTCTTGTAAAGATTTATCGATTGTTGAAATAAAAAAATAAATAAATGCTTATTGTAAATATAAATGGCGTTTAAGTGAAAAAATAGAAAATAAATGTTTTCGGTGAAAAAACCCATCATTAACCAAATAAAAATAGAACATTATAAAAGAAATTTTAAATAGCAATCCAATGATACCCATTAGCCCCCATATGAAAGAGTGAAGAAGTGTCGAGAATGTATAAAGATGAAGACGCCCGAACCGATCAACGATGGCTCCTATACGACGAATGAATAAATAGGTAAGGTACGTGTCGGGCCACGCGCAATGTAGAGTTGCGAAGTTGCTCATCACAATAATGCAGACTAAGAAGAAGGATTTTATAGTTTAATATTTTTTTTATATCATAAGATAGCAAACAAGCAGATGGGTCTCCTGATGAAAAGAGTCAACTATCGCCTATAGACACCGAAGATGTTAATGGTGCGTCACTATCTCGTGGCGAGGTCTAATACCACATGAATAAGTTTAGCGGCTACTTTACCCTCCAAAATTGAACACGACAACGACAAGCACTGACGCTAATGCGGTAGAAATAGGTAAGGCGGTGGTACCAGACCCGGTCGAGACAATGCAGAACTCTTCCACCTAGTAGCCACAATGGTAGTGACTCGCATAGTCTATTGGTCGCCTCTTACGACCTACCAGGCAGAACGGCAGTAGACCTATTCTTCAAAGGACCCTGGACCAACACAGGGTTCACCCGTTTAATCCGGTTAAATGTTCATAGTATTGTTAGTAAACGTAACGTATTGGTAATAACGTCAATTTTTTTTCCCATGCCCAAAACCAAAACTGACAGTGGCGCGGAGGGGGGAGGGGGACACTAGCAAAAATTTGCACTTTAAAACTCATTATTTCACAAACGGTTCCCTTAATCTTGTTAAAAACTTGTTTTCACAAACTTACAATATTTTTTAAAACCTATTCAACGATACCCACATTATGGGGTAAAATCTCCATTTTACATGTAGAGGAGCTACCCTAAATTTTTTTTTTCAACATTTTATTCATACTAAACTCCAGCTTTCTAGTAATAAGGATCTCTGAGCTAGCCCTCGACCGGACGGACTAACTGACGGACGGACATAGCAAACTGTAAGGATTCCTAGTTTACTTCAGAGCCCTAAAACGGTATCACCGTCACAAAATATTTCCTGTAACGTAGACGTATTCAAATAAAACATACACGGCTATGTCCATGAGACAGCTACAACCCGTTTTTTTATATATCATAAGCTCTCTGTTATCATAAGATAACAAGCAGATAGCTCTTCTCACCATTTATAGACACCAAAGATGTTAATAGCGCGTTTTTATCCATGAGGCGAGATGGTAATGCCACATACATAAGTCTATCGGATATTTTACCCTCTAAACCTGACAAACGATGACGCTATTGCGAAAGAAATAGCTAAGGTGATGGTACAATTAAACCCGGGCGAGACGTTGCAGAGCTCTACCTCCTAGTAGCCACGATGGTAGTGACACGTATAGCCAATTGTTTACTTTTATCAGCTGCCTAGCAGAATAGCGAATGGCGTCTTCTGCAATATTCAAAAGGAGCGTAGACCAGGTTTTTTTAGATAGAAAAAATTTCCGATCAAAATAGTCAGTCTTAAATTATATTTTTTAAGATTATTATCACACCAAGAAACATTAGTCCACTTTTATAAATTTTAAACAACTTTTTTGAACACCGGAGTTACAAAAAATACGTTACAAAAATACCAATAATGGCTCAAAGTTTACATAACAGATATAAAGAATTATCACTTAATCAAATGTAAATAATCTATTTCGCTAATCATTAAACCCTTTATCTATCTTTGATTGGGATCTTGGCTGTCATGATATTATGATATATGAGTATTTTATCTGTTAAACAATGTCTTTTAATCCTTTAGTGGGTAGAGTCAAAAGGTCATATTATGTACATTTGAACTCTTTTTCAATGCTTCGAAGTATACAGACGGTAAAGCAAGATCAGGTTATTTATTTCAGTTGTCTGATAAAAACAACGTTTCCCGGTATTGGAAAGTCATCCGGTTGGCGATAGGCTTGCCACCTATCAGATTTTGGTATCAAGTAGTCATTTCTTACATTGTACGACTCAACGCGAAGTATTAGAGAGAGCTCTACGATAAAAAAATTACACTTCCTTTCTGCAACTGTTTCTATTATAATGCTTATACTTAACTTATATACCTTTGTAGGTTTAGGTACTTTAATGAAGATAAATTATGGAATTTTCAAAATAAGAGAAGAATGAACAGGTACCTTCTAGGGAAGCGCGTTCCATCTTATGCCATATCTTAGCTTACCCTCAGGCAAGATCGTGATCAAGCGCTTCCCTACCGATACTGAAAAAAAGCTATTTTTTCTGTCCGACATTAAAAAATCGGTATAGTTGGAAATATGATATTTTGGGACATAGTCATTATTTCATCCATATTTTTTCAATAGGTATGGTTTAACTAAGGCGGACTTCCTGTCCCAAATAGCTTTTTAACTCTGTTTCGTTATTTTATTATTATAGAAATGAAAATCAACTGGCAGTTTGTTTAATTTGTAGCATAAATAGATGTGGACATTCACTATTTTTTTTCTCATTATATGATTATTATTTTGATTTTCACGATTTATTTAAAAAAACCTAAGAAATAATTAACGTCAACACATATTTTAGATGTTACCTAATGCTTAAAATGAAAATAACGTAAAATATTTAACGTCCAAACAACTTATAAAGTGGCGTTTCCACATACCGTTAGGTATTTTATAGTTATAAATATATGTTATATTATAATAGAACAGCAAACCCCCAAATATAACTTTTCTTATTTAAAAAGATAACCATCGCTTATAAACACCAAAGATGTTAATCGTGCTATGCCAACGTTTGTCAGAGATGTCATGCTTGATGCATACGTTTAACGGCTATGTTACCCTCCAATCTAGACTACAGCGACGAGCTAGCTTGCGACAATTAATTGAAATTTTTATTCCAAAAAATAGCAGATGCATAAAGTAAACAAGATTATTTACAAGTGGTTATTAGTAAACTTAGTAACATTTGGTAAAATTCTCTGAAACATTTCTTAAACAAAGCGCCGAGCAAAACTTCAAAATAAATAGTAATTCTATATCAGCTTTTTTTTGCCGGATCGGAGCACGGCAATGCACTAGTAAACCAAAAAGAGCAAGAGTTTAAAAAATGTTTAGTTCAGAAAAAAATTGTGAAATTTGTAAAAATTCAAACTGTGGTATTTAATTATTTTTGAAACATTCTTCTTTTTTAAGCTATGCCTTCCAAATTTTTAAATGAAAGTATCAAGTAAACCAATAAAAAATAAGTAGCTCACAAAAACTTTTCCCACAAAAATGTTGCAATGTCAAGCGGCGTACCGGTTATACTTAAATTATCATCATTTTTCCCCGTGGCCATCTTTAAAATAGACCGTCTGCAATTTCACCAGGCAATTCGTAAAAGACGAACGATTGCCTATAGGAGTCACTACCATCGTGACTACTAGGTGATAGAGTTCTACAAGTAGTAACTTAGTTTTTCCTAGCCCGCTACTACTACTAAATAAAAGCATACTAGGAAGAGATTCATTATCATTATTTGACACTTATTCATGACTAGCTGTTGCCCACGACTTCGTCCGCGCAGACTTCGTTTACTCCGCACAGCACCTCCCCCGTAGGTGATAGCGTGATAATATGTAGCCTATATGTTGACCCGACCTATTAGTAATATTCATGCAAAATTTGAAGTAAATCCATGCAGTACTTTTTGAGTTTACCCCGGACATACATACAGACAAACAGACAAACAGATAAACAGACAAACAGACAAAAATTCTAAAAACTATATTTTTGGCTATCGATTGCAGATCACGCCCCAAGTGTTCTTTTAAAAAAAATATTCAATGTACAGTTTTGACTTTCCTACGATTTTATTATATGTATAGATATAGGTAGAAATCAATCTTGAACATATTTTTGATATTCAGCAAATGATCGTCCCGTGTATGTTCGAGTGATTAGCGACCCTAACTACGCAATCTATGAAGCTCGGGTTCGATTTCCGACAGTGGCAGGTATTTGTTTCATGACCATAGATTTTATATTTCCTTGTTCTTTTGCTTAGTAAATATATTTTGAGTGTTTATATAT
This sequence comes from Apodemia mormo, assembly GCA_036924255.1. Classification (NCBI taxonomy): domain Eukaryota; kingdom Metazoa; phylum Arthropoda; class Insecta; order Lepidoptera; family Riodinidae; genus Apodemia; species Apodemia mormo. The sequence continues at coordinate 39,895,921 of JAUPFN010000011.1, read as the reverse complement.
TATGTATTTCTACGTATAAATATCATTTACTAACTCCCATATCACAAATAAATAAATTGCTTATTTTGGGGTTAGATCAATTCGTGTAATTTGTCCACAAAAAAGTCGTTACCATTTGGCCATTGCGAATCAAAATATTTATTCCCACACTCGGATATTATTAACATAAAACGCATAAGGTAGGAAACACATTTTTTTCAATCATTTGTTCAGGAGTGTCCTCAGAGCTTATCGGACAAACAGACAAAAGGCAGGTTATGATATTGTTTGTATAAAGATGGCGTCCCGGCGAGCTGTCAAAACAGCACAACCTGTCGCGTGAGTCAACGGATGCGCATACGGCTTTCAAACTTTTCTGGCTAATGTATTAAATAATTTGATGGAAATAATTAAAAAAAAATATTGCCAGAAAGGCATTGTCTTTACCGCCCCGCTGGGCGAGTGGTTAGCGATCCTGATACGCTAACGACGGGGCTCGGGTTCGATCCCCGACGGGGATAAGCATTTGTGTGATGAGCATAAATGTTTGTATTTCCGGGTTTGGGTGTTTATTAAATATATTCTAGTATTTATATATGTATTTCTATGTATTAGTATCGTTGACCCGTAACACAAACAAATAATTTGCTTACTTTGGGGTTAGATCAGTGGGTGTAATTTGTCCCGTGAATATTTATTTTATTTATTTATTGTATTAGTAGATTCGTTAATTACCAAGTATTATTTAGTAGATAAATTGGTACTACTTGCAGCTTTGCGAATATGATATGGTAAATTTCTATCATTAACAGCGCTATCTGTTGATGGTGATATTCTGAGCGTGAGAATATTTACGACATATCTCTGGAACAAAATAAATAAAAGTATAGAGAAAACTTTGTACCCTTTATAAGACAATTACGTGAACTGTGGAGGATGAATTTTGGTACAGTTAATGTTTACATGACGGAGGACTGCAAAAACCTAAAATGTTAAATAAAATGCATTAGAAATACATTAAATAATAAAAATAAGCATTACATACTTACATACATTACATGGGAGTACTCTCAAAACCAAATAATATTTCCTATATTCACTGTTATTTGTAATTTCCTTTTGCGGAGTTGGATAAAAAAGTAGCTTTTATTACTTATGGATAGGATAACTTCCTAACAGTAAAAGAAGTTTTAAGATCAGTCCAGTAATTTTCGAGCTTATTAATTTATTTTTGAACTAGCTGAGCCCGCGACTTCGTCCGCGTTGAAAAATTTTGAAAAAAAAGTACCATAAGTTACTCCCTGTCACCTCAGCTATCTGCCAGTGAAAGTCCCGTCAAATTCGGTCCAGCCGTTCCAGAGATTAGCCGGAACAAACAGACAGACAGACAAAAATTGTAAAAAAAAAAAAAATGTTATTTTGGTATATATACCGTGTGTACATCAATATGCAGTTAGTAAAAAGCGGTTGTTTTAGTATTACAAACAGACACTTCAATTTTATTTATTTGTATGTATGTAGAGTACCCAAAAACCGCTGAACATTTTGACGTAAAATTTGTACACCATTATATTCATCGTATTTCAAAAAAAATTTTAGCAAAAAATATAATTTTGAAGTTAGCAAATAGATACCTTATTTGGCAATTTTAATTATTTTGCGGGCAAAGCTGTAAAGGTCAGCTAGTATTAGTATAAAATAGTCTTTACTAGTCTATGCTAATATTATAAATAGAATACCATTGCATTTTTGTATTTTCATATTTTTCATATGTTTGTAACAAACAAATTAAAAAACTACAAGATCGATCTAAAAAAATCTTTTACCATTATAAACCTACACAATCCAATAGTGACATTGGCTGCGTTTTTATTTGACTAATCAAAAGAAAGTTATGATTTCGGATCACGCGAACGAAGTCGCGAATAAGAGCTAGTGAAACATAAAATTATTACGATCTGATTTTATGAGCACAAAGTTACTTAATAAAGTTCTTCATTTTATATCGAATAAAACAGCAAACCAGCAGCTGTCCTGACGGAAATATTATACAACAGTCTCATCTATACATATAATAAAATCGTAGGAAAGTCAAAACTGTACATTGAATACTTTTTTAAAAGAATACTTGGGGCGTGATCTGCAATCGATATCGAAGCCAAAAATATAGTTTTTAGAATTTTTGTCTGTTTATTTGTTTGTCTGTTTGCCTGTATGTATGTCTGGGTATGGGTATGGGTAAACTCAAAAAGTACTGCATGGATTTACTTCAAATTTTGCATGAATATCACTAACAGGTCGAGTCAATATATAGGCTACATATTATCACGCTATCACCTACGGGGGAGGTGCAGTGCGGAGTAAACGAAGTCCGCGCGGACGAAGTCGCTGGCAACAGCTAGTGTAGGAAATAAAGACGATAATAGTGAGTTACCATCCGAGCGGCAGGAATATAATACAACATGCATACCGGCTACCTCACTCTCCAATCCATAACACCATTAAGTAAATGTTTTTTTTTTTCTTTGTGTGCGTGAAATATCGATTAAATAGGGATAGGTACCTAGTATGATTGTTTCATGATAGAAGTTCCGTGTTTTATGCATTCAAAATGGGTATATATCTATATCCATTTTGAATATATATTATCACATAAGATATGTTATTGACATACACGAATGTAGAGATCAACACTCGTTTAGTTACTTGTAATAACACATACTATTGTTATGTATTAATATAATTACACATGTACTGAAATAATCAACACCTAGATCCAGAAATACAAATAAATATTTTTGCTGAAAATATATGTAAATATTATTACATATAAGCATTTCTGTCAGGAATCAAACCAGAACCCCTATGAGGTTTCGATACATGAAAATCAAAAACTGATGGGATTTTTACTAAATGTGAACAACCCAGTGATAACAATTTTAGTTAACAAATTTTGTTTTTGTGATTTAGTAAAATGCAACACTAGTTTGAGAGCCACATGGTCCAAGAATTGTTCATTGATTTGGAAAGGCGCTCGTTTTTTGTGCCGAGCGTAAGCGATCTCGATGTCCTACACCAATGTCAGGTGAGACTCGATTTTTTTCGAAACCGCACAAAACATTATTCACATAATAAAATATCTTCATTGTTGTTTATGGATTTGTATGACTGGGTGGAATAATCTCTTTAAATAGTGTTTTTATGGAAATATTGTCAAGTAGACCTCCTGGAGTTCAGCAGTTGCTGTCACTGACAAGCACGTCTTTAAGTGAACATAACCAAATGTATTGTAATAATATTAGATTTGACGTGAAATTGGCAAGCAATACCTATTTACTAATTGAACTGGCTTTGGCATGTGGTATATTCTGAGTTCCGAATCCATCTTGGGCAATTCGTTCTAAGTTTTCAATTTTTCTGAATAGCATAACCTGCCTGAGATTGGATATAATGTGTCATATTTGTAAATAGATGGTTTACTTGTTTTTGTCTATTTGTTTATCTTTTAATTAATACATGAAACGAAAACTTTATACTTCTTTTTATGAAAATTATGCGAACAGTGGAAAATGAAATTTGGCAAATTTAACGTTCACATTGTAAAATAACAGAAACCTTATATTTTTTTAACAATATGCATTACAAATACATTAAATTAATAAAAATAAATACATTTATAAGACATACATGATAATATACACAAAAGTATATCATCACGTAACATCAGTTTTCTGATAAAAACAAGTTTGGCCGGAATTGGAGAAGCGCCCGGTTGGCGATAGGCTGGCCATCTATCACATTATGGGACTAATATCTTCATCTAATCGTGGCAGCACTTATTGTACGCCGAGAGTGAAGATACCATACCATATACTATTATGTTCATAGCTAAATTCTTTTGTGAAACTGAGAAGAAACGTTATTGTTTTGTCTATGGTTGAATTTCGGCCACAAGGCGATCGATTAGTGACTTAAAAATCCACAGCATTATCAATTGAGAGATACATATTATTACCAAAATTAAGCCAACGTCAATTTCTATTTCGTTTTTATTACACACACCAGTTTAGTTCCAGAAATATATATAATAACAATAATAATTATAAGATTTAAATATTATTTATTTCGTAGAATAGTTTAAACTTGAAACAAGTTATTTGAATATGCATTATTCTGACTTTCACTTTAGTTTTGAAATTGCACTAAATTATTTATATGAATAAAAAATAATCAGTAATAATTAAAAAATAATTAGATTAAAAATACAAATTATCGGTGGCTAATTATGTCGGAGTTACATAATACAACTTATCATTGTCAATGTACTAAATGTACCTTTACATACCGTATTAATTATTTGTCCCAAATCACCCAATCTCATCACTACCTTTTGCTCATTCAGGTAAAATATTAGCCTGTGACACTCCGGGATACTGTCGCTTTCTAGTAGAGCCCAAGATGCTAAATGGGTAGCTACTCGAGTGTCCTGGGGACCTATTGGATTTTTTAGATTAAATTATAAGAAAAATAAAAGATTATATAGGTACCTTATGTTTTTCAGATTTCATTTTAATTGTGGGGAAATAATCTATAGATAAAAGTAATGTTTAAAAAACAACAGTGACATGGAAACACCGAAACGCGTCAGATTAAGATATGGTGAATTAATTGCCAGCTTTTACGACCTACCTGGTAAAATGGCAGTTGGACTATTCTTCAAACATAATTCGGACCAACACGGAGACAACCAAATATTTTTTTCTAAATATATGACACTTGGCACACTTTTAATTACGTTTCAACTTGATAACTAATGTACTCGAGTGTACGAAGAGATAAAGGCGTCAACAATACTGACAGGCAGGAAATTAGTCGCGTGTATTTAACACGCAATCTAGGACTGGTCCTATAATATTACACTACGCTTGTAAGCGCAGGGAGGAAAATGTGAAACACTTCAACAAGCTCTAGCTAACATTGAAGTGTGAGGAAATCACCCAGGACACATTTTTTATTAATTTATTACAAGTACCGTCCACAGAACAGACACTAGTTATGACCACTATGACAAACATTGTACACGCAGGGCCGTGGATTAAAATATGGATTACACATTTGCTTAGTTTGATACTGTAGCTTGCATTACAGACAGAAATACAGAGCTACCGATGAACTAAAATCAGTCCAAGGATAATTTTTAAACCTTTTCATGTCATTCGGTACGATAAAATAGTACAACATGGTTGATTTATATTTTTTCATAATATAATATAATAGATTTATAGAAATGACATTTGACAGTCATAGGAGCGTTTGCTCGTATGCGCGGCGACATGTTCCCTCACAAATGCCGTGTTTATTAGTATTCATGTGGTCTGTGGGCAGGACCAATGCAGTCTCAATTTAATAGCTGACCTCTTCTCAAACTATTACAATGTACAATCTACATATAAAGTATCTTTACGCTAGCATCCCCAAAGAGGTAGGAGAGGTACAGGAACTGCATCCAGGATAAGCCGAAGATACTCAGTCCCATAATGTAATAGATGCCAAGCCTATCGCCAACCTGGCACTTATTTAATCCCAGAAACAATTGATGTTTTTCTCAAAAAACTGAAAAACACATTTTGGAATTACCCAACCCGCGAATCGAACCCGGGACCTCCTGCGCTTAATACCGACACCAGTTCACAGACGCGATTAACTACAAATAAACTAAAATTGATATCATTGAGTTTTTTTATATCATAAGATAGCAAATAAGCCATTGGCTCTCTTGATGGAAAGATACAGTCATCGCCTATACAGACGCCTATTCGTATGGCGGAATAGTAATGCTACATCCATAAGTTTACTGACTACCTTACTTTCCAACGACAAATACCAACATTGACGCTTTTGCGGCAGGAATGGGTAACCCGGGCGAGACGCTACGTACCTCTACCACCTAGTAGTCACGATGGTAGTGAAACACTTAGCCAACCGTTCGCCTTTTACAAACTGCCTGGCAGAATGGCTGATGGTCTATTCTTTAAAGGGACAACATGGGGGAAAACGAGAGCCGAAGTAATACTCCGCTCTCGTTAGTATGTGCTTGCTACTATCGTGGCCGTGTGCCGCTGGAGTCTTCTTAATTTTTAGAACTGCGGTGAGTTGGTTCCTATTTCTTACACCACTTTTTTATTTTACCCCTTTATTGGCATCGCAAGGGTACATGTAAAAGTTCGCGGAAATTTGCAAAATAACTAGTTTTCTTCAGTAATGCTATGAACTTCCGCAAAGTTACTCCTGAATTTATAAAAGACTAGCCGTGCCCGCGACTTCATCCACGTGAAAATTTTTCTAAGTTCTAAGACAGTTTCGGGGTGTTACCTGCATAGTTCTTTTTCCCGTGCGATTTCTGGGATAAAAACTATCCTATATTCTTTCTCGAGTCTCAAACTATCACTGTACCAAATTTGATCCAAATCGCTTCAATGGTTTAGACGTGAAGAAGAGACAGACAGACAGATGGGCAGATAGACAGAGTTACTTTCGCATTTATAATATTAGTATGGATTTTATAATTTTTACTTATTCTGCAGGTACAAAACATTGCTAATCCATTGTAAATCAATGGCCAAAAATACAAATGCGACAAAATTTCTCGCATTTGTATTTTTGGTTATTAATACACACACTCACTTCATTTATTAATACACTCTTCATCTTGTTTAGTAGAATAATAATAAATGTATATTCAACGTACCTATATTAAATTAAAAGCAACAGATAATATCTATAGATCCATTTAAAATGTTTGTAACAAGATCTTATTTTTTGAATGAAAAACCTTTGTTATTCAAAATTAAGACCTGTTTTTTGTGATTAAAATATATTTTACGTTAAAGCGATTTGCTAACACGTAATACTATACCTGCGAATATTTTAATTCCTCAGGGAAACAGGAAAGACTCCCACCCCTTTTTTATACAAGATTGTTTTGTCATAACAGAAATGTTTTTAAAATGTATCTAGACATGTAAGTATGTTAAATATTTGACCAACCCGATGACTGAGTGGTTAACGACCTTGACCATAGGGCTTGAGTTCGATTCTCCACAGATGTTGTGTGATGGTCATAGAAATACATTTCTAGATTTGGGTATTTGTTAAAACATGTTTCAGTATTCATAAATGTATTTTTCGTCTCTTTTTTATATCATAAGATAACAAGCAGATGGCTCTCCTTGGTGGTAAAAGAAACTATCGCCTATAGACACCAAAGATGTTAATGGTGCGTTGCTATTTATGTGGCGGGATTATAACGCATAAGTCTACTGGCTACCTAACTCTCTAAACCCAGAACATCACAATGAAAAGCACTGACGCTATTGCGGCAGGAATAATTAAGGCGGTGGTATCAAATATCCGGGCGAGACTGTAGAACTCTACCACCTAGTGTTAAATCGTGGTGAACCAGACCCTCTCATAACATTAGCTAATTTATTTTAGACTTCAACTTTGTCCCCATAGAAAATGTCTAAAATATAAGTAGCCTAAGTTACTCCTTATTACCGTGATTTAAAAGACAGGCAGTCCCGGGGTTTTACCCGCATAGTTTTAGATTACCCGTTTCCGTGGGATTTCCGGGATAGAAACTATCCTATGTCCTTTCTCGAGTCTCAAACTATCGTTGTATCAAATTTCATTAAAATCGGTTTAGGGGTTTAGGCGTGAGGAAGAGACAGCCAGACAAACAGAGTTACTTTCGCATTTATAAGTACTTTCACCCGAAAATGCTAAGATGCTTTAAAAAGTGAAACTGGTAGAGTATAATATACCAAAAATATATGTTGTAAAGTGAAATTAATGTACAAGTGCATTTTTAATTGTGTCTATCAATAGTGGAATTTCAACAACTTGATTGTTTAACTAACAAGCAGTGCACTTGTAAATTGCCTGTAAACTTGCATCTATGCAATGACAACTCAAAGGTAAATAAAAAAAATGAAGTTATAATGTTTAGTGATAGCATTGGTATTGGTATGGGCACGCGCATAAGTATGTATGGTAATCATAAAGTAGTGAACAATTGCTATTCGAAATATGCAGCCTCAGATGTGCTGTATAAGATAAAAAATTCTCATATATCTAACGATAATATTATAATTATATTATTAAGTAACTGCGAAAATCTGAATAAAAACTATATTATGGAATGTATAGAACACGTGGTAAAGAAAAGACCTAAACAAATTATTTTGTGTGCGTTTCCGTATTCCCATGCTTATACCGATAGAAAGAATAAACGTGTTCATCACGTTAATACTTTCCTGTATAATTTAACTTGCCAGTATAGTGATCAAATTATGTTTTTTGATATTAATAAATTTATCAAAAGGTGTTTTATATCAAAACACACTGCATATTTAAATAGTCGAAATAAAGATGTGATTGCTAAGTTGCTAGCTTATAATGTTGATTTAATTTTTAGTAATACCACTTTTCCACTGAATGCAGTGAGTGTTGACAAAAATTAAAAAAAAATGATTACGCGTTGTGTTAACGCAGGCATATTTAAAAGTTAACTTTCCAGGATTTTTTGTTATTTTTAATAATTCATTAGATATTGTTTTGAACGATGAAATTTAGGCAGTTAACAATTTATGAAATTATATTATGCCTTAGATTATGTGATCTGTATAATTTATTTAATGGTTTGACATTATGTTTGTTTGAATCATGTAATCAATAGACACTCAATAGATATTATTAATCTTAAGCTGCTGTAATCATACCTTGATTTATTTAAGTTTTTTTTTTTGACAATGGTCCAAATTATTGAGACTCTTTTTTAATGCTTATAAAATGTATATGAGTAGGTATATCAAATCTGATACAATTTGGTATACCATCATTGACCTATTGTAGTTGACTTTCAAAAAATGTATTCTTGAAATACTTACTTTGAATAAAATATATCTATCTATCTATCTATCTATCTAACAAGTGCCGAAGAATACAGTTTTATTCAGTTTTGACACCTTCAATTAACGCGCCATCTGGTGATAAGTAGATTCATATAAATACTCCCAGATACTACTCCCAGATACTTTACTAGGTGGTAGTGTTCTGCATTGTCTCGCCCGGGTCAGGTACCACCGCCTTATTTATTCCTGCCGCAATAGCGTCAGTGCTTATCGCTGTCGTGTTCCGGTTTGGAGGGTAAGGTAGCCGGTAAACTTATGCATGTGGCATTAGACCTCGCCACAAGATAGCAACGCATCATTAACATCTTTGGTGTCTAGAGGCGATGGTATGATTCTTTCCATCAGGAGACCCATCTGCTTGTTTGGTATCTTATGATATATAAAAAGATACTAGGTTTCACGACAAGCACGTTATGTTTACTCAGTATTGGTGTTGTAATCGGAGAAGGCTCATTTCCGAGTTGCATGCGCGACGTTGTAAGCATTGAGGCTGACCGCAGACACGCGCTGGTCCAATCCAAGCCGCTTTTCGTCGACATCTGATTAATGATGTGTGAACGCTGCGAGACAGCTCAAATCTGTGATGGCTTTAGAAAGATACCTTTAAGTTTTATATCAAATTAAACATTTTGTATCAGTTTAAAAAGGAATGTTTATAGTCAAATAAAGTTAAAAAAAATCATAAACGGGTCCATGTAATTGATAAACCAAATTATCAAAATGCAAGAATTCTCGTAACGTCAAAGTTAAAGTTAACATTGCAAGGACTGCGGAAACCTATTTTTTTTTAATAAAGTGCATAAGAAATACATTAAATTAATAAAAATAGTCATTACACATACTAAGTTCACGTAACATACATGATATTATACACACATGTACACTGTTTTCTTTATGATTCAATTTTGTTGACAAAATTATTTTTTTGTTTAATCTATGTCGAAATTCGGCCACATGCGATCGCTAGTTTAAGTGAATAGGAATAGCCCCTTTTGAAGAATCTATATTAATTAATTAATTAATTAATATTATAATATTATAAAAGCAAAAGTTTGGATGTGTGGATGGATGTTTGGATGGATGTTTGTTACTCAATCACGCAAAAACCGCTGAACGGATTTAAATGAAATATGGCACACAGGTAGATAAAGACCTGGAATTGCACATAGGCTACTTTTTATTCCAAAGAAAATAGGTGATCCCGCGGGATTCGCCAAAAACTCTTATAATGCAGCGGGCTGCACGCTGCAGTTAGTAGGCCATATATATCCCTGCCAAGTAGGTTGTGAAAGGCGAACGATTGGGAAACATATCACTACACGACAAATTATTAAGTTATACTAGCGACCGCCTGTGGCCGAAATTCAAGCATAGACTAAGCAATAAAATCTCTTTAACAAGTTAAACTGACTTTAGCCGTAAAGAAAATGATATACATGTGTGTATTATAACATGAAGTATGTCACATGAATGTAGTGTGGTTATGTTTATTTTAATTAATTTAATGAATATCTAATGATTTTTATTTAAAAACTAGCTGTTGCCCGCGACTTAGTCCGCGCGGACTTCGTTTACTCCGCACCGCTCCTCCCCCTTAGGTGATAGCGTGATAATATGTAGCCTATATGTTGACCCGACCTGTTAGTAATATTCATGCAAAATTTGAAGTAAATCCATGCAGTAATTATTGAGTTTACCCCGGACATACATTGACTTTCCTACGATTTTATTATATGTATATAGATGTGTAAAATGAATTAGACATATTTATATATATTATGAGTATAAATAAATGTATTTGTATATAAATTAATATTATTATACCTAGCCCGTGTTGGTCCTCATTTGTAGCAAAAAAATATCTGCCGTTCTACCAGGCAGTTCGTATAAAACGAACAATCGGTTGGTATGCCATTACCGTCGTGACTATTAGGTTTCTTTGAGTTTACTCTTCTTTTTGAGTTTACTCCGGACATACATTGAATCCTACGATTTTATTATATGTATAGATATTAGGTTTCTGCAGTCCTCCGAAATGTAAACTTTAAATGTGCTAAATTTATCGGCTACCTTGACGCTAGGGCCGCTAGACGCTTGCGCCAGGAATAGGTGAGGCGGTAGTACCAGACCCGGGCGAGACTATTCAGAACTCTACCATCTAGTAGCCACGATGGTAGTGTCTCGCATAGCCAATCGGTCGCCTTTGACGACCTGCCTAGCAGAACATCAGTTGGCCTATTCTTCAAAGGAGCCCGGGACCAACACGGGGAGACGGGGTTAGATCAGTAAGTGTAATTTATCCCGTGAATATTTATTTATTTTATTTATTCTATCCAGAGAGCCATCTTGATAGAAAGAGACAATGTATGATGTCACGAGGATTTTAAAACTCCACCTGATTCCGAGCTATTACTGAGATGTTAAGATTTTTGAGAAAAACCCCAAAAAAAGCTACACTTTTATCCAACCCAGGGATCGAATCCGGGATCTCATGGTTTCAAACGAACAGACCAACCTACACCACGATGTAGCGTTGTGTTTAGAAGCTATTATAATCTTGCTATTTTCAGAAGTTTTAATAAATGCATCATCACTTCTGTGGTCTTGTGGTTCAGTTTCGGCGTTGACCACATGAGGTCCTGGGTTCGATTCCCGGGTCGGACAATTCTAAAATGTGTTTTATTAGTTTTCTGATAAAAACAAATTTGCCGGGGATTGGATAAAAGCCCTGTCTGCGCTAGGCTTACCACCTATCACGTTGCGGGATAAGTATCTTCGGCTAATAGTGGGTGTGCTGGTTGTATCTCTCTCACCTCTTCGGAAATACGGGCGTAAATATATTTTCTTTTTTCTATAATAAATCCGTCGTAGTTACATCCTTTAACTTCTATCCCTATTGTGTCTTCAAAGAGGTTAGCGCCAAACCCCGTTCTACCTTTAACCAATTAAGTGGTTATTGTCACTATCATATAGTTAAGGGTATCGCAGCCTCGTAATCTTGATACCTCCTTGACATTGCACGGTTTTACAATGTTTAGGGTTCCGCAACAAAAACATAAACTACACCATAAACAATTATAGGGAAAAGGGATAATTAATTTTGTCTACACTATAGCAATAAAAACTAATATTATAAAGAGGAAAGATTTGTTTTTTGTTTTTTTAGTTTAACGAATTAACTCAAAAACTACTAGACTAGTTTAAAAGACGAAAGATTTAGTTGTAAGATTGTTTGTAATGCATAAACTAAAAGCCACTAAACCGATCACAAACATTGTTTTAGCATTAGAAAGTTACACTATCTAGAAGTAACAGAAACTAAAGTGGTAGAATGTGGCCGGCTACCTTACCCTCTAAACCGAATTACGAAAGCAAAATGCACTGACGCCATTGTGACAGGAATAGGTAAGGTGGTGGTAAAACCTGGGCGAGATTTTGCAGGATTCTGCCATCTAAATAGTAGACATGATGTTGGTGATGAGTTGAACCTTCTTTCGCCTTTTACGACATGTCTAGGAGTAAGGCATTTGATCTATTCTTTAAAAAGGGGCCCTGATCAAAACGGAAAATATCTAATAATGTTCAGCCCAGATTATCGAAAAAAAAAACAAATAAAAAAACGAAACATTAAATCATTTATTCATTAATAAGTACCTGGCTGACTTGCTCGTTTAAAGGTATTAGATAATGTAATATAATTTTTTAATCAAAGTTATTTGTTTATTTATATTTATACACAAACAAAAAGTACATAGGTTTTTCTTAACGCCTAAGCGCATTCTATTCTAGCGAACCTCATGTATTAAGAACATAGGTAAATTAAAGAGATGATGCATCTTAACTCTATCCGAATAACTTAAATGAAATTGAATCTTACTATGAAAAGACAAAATAATACAAAACAATAAATAATTAACAACATAAATATATAAATTACATGTATTACACAAAATACATATTATTAAATTATGTGGGACTTAATTACATAGATATACACATACATATAAATAACAAAGTAACATTTATGAGCACAGGGCAACCTAAATACATAAATATTTTATGCATCGAAATATAATTTTAGTTGCCTTTTAAATGATAGTTTTGAAGGGGACCTTCTGATACCTATAGGATGTACATTCCAGAAACGAATTGCTCAGTGGGAAAAGGATTAAGAAAGAAACTCTGTGTGGCAAAATGTTATGCGTAGAGATAAATTCTCATCGGGCCTCAGATTCCAGTTACGTATGTCTCTCCTAATCAAAAAGATTCTTAAGGTATCCAGGAACAGACGGATCGTACAATATAGAAAACAGAGCGCAAAGTCTCTACGCTGTCGTATAGGTAACCACTTAAGAGCAAAACGATATTGGGAAACATGATCAAACTTGCGTAGTCCGTAAATAAGTCGAATGCAATTATTAAGAAGCCGATCCAATTTGTCGAAAAAAATTTGATTGAGATCAGAGAAATACACATTAACGTAAAAAATTATCGGCAGTACCAGTGCCTGAATTAATGTGATTTTTGTAGAAATAGGCAAGAAGTGAATCTAAACAGAGTTCTCAATGCATGGTTGACTTTCTGACACATTCCCGTAATCTGCGGGAGAGGAGAATACTTAATGTAATTCTAGGCATGTAATTTTATTTTTTATCATTTTAACGTTCTAATTTAATTCAATTTTCAAAATGTTTTTACATATTATTCTGTAACCTATGAGACTTGTTACCTGAAATAAATAATTTCATTCATTAATTCATTCGTAGTTGATTTTCAAGATGTGGTTGGCTTATATTCCTAATTCCTGGATCTAACTAACCGCTATTCGTATCTTTTAGCATGGAAAGTAGCGTCCCAGGGTCTAATGTTAACACCATAACGTCTAAAATAGACAACACTGTCAACCCCAATTCAAGTCCTTGCAAATATTGAAAGGTTTTTATCCGTGTTAGTTCAAACCCCCTTTGAAAAAAAGAGTTCTGCAAGTCGTTCGTAAAAATGTAAAAGATTGACTATATGAGTCACTACCATCGTGGCTACTAGGAGTTCTGCAACATCTTGCCCGGATCTGGTACGACCGTCGTATCTATTCCTGTTGCAATAGCGTAAGTGCGTGTCACTTTCGTGATTCGGTCTAGAGGGTAAGGTAGCCGGTAGATTATGAAGACCCTGCCACACTGATAGCAACACACCAGTATCACTTTTGGTGTACCTATATAGGCGATGGTTGTCTCTTTCTATCAGAAGAGCCATCTACTTATTTTCTATCTAATATCTAATCTAATTATATATAAAAAAATATACCGAATCAATTAATTAAATTATAAATTAACTAGCTGTTGCCCGCAACTTAGTCCGCGCGGACTTCGTTTACTTCGCACCTTCGCCCCTACCTCGTAGGTGATAGCGTGATAATATGTAGCCTATATGTTGACCCGACCTATTAGTAATATTCATGCAAAATTTGAAGTAAATCCATGCAGTACTTTTTGAGTTTACCCCGGACATACATACAAACAAACAGACAAAAATTCTAAAAACTATATTTTTGGCTTCGATATCGGTTGTAGATCACGCCCCAAGTATTTTTAAAAAAAATATTCAATGTACAGTTTTGACTTTCCTACGATTTTATTATATGTATAGATTATATGTATATGTATAGATAATAATAAATATTCATGGGACAAAGTACACTAAAGTTTTCCCCGTGTTGGTTCCGGGCTCCTTTGAAGAATAGACCAACTGCCGTTCTGCCAGGCAGGTCGTAAAAGGCGACCGATTAGCTCTACAAGTCACTACTATCGTGACTACTAGGTGGTAGAGTTCTGCAATGTCTCGCCCGGATCTGGTACCACCGCCTTACCTAATCCTGCCGCAATAGCGTCAGTGCTTGTCACTGTCGTGTTCTGGTTTGGAGGATAAGGTAGCCGGTAAACTTATGCATGTGGCATTAGACCTCGCCACAAGATAGCAACGCACCATTAACATCTTTGGTGTCTATAGGCGATGGTTGTCTCTTACCATCAGGAGACCCGTCTGCTTGTTTACTATCTTATGATAAAAAAAAAAACTTACTAATCTAATTATTTATTTTACTTTTTTTTAATTTTTAGAAAGTTTTAATTTCAATTTTTAGAAACGTTAATCAGTAAATACTAAACAATAATCGTACAGAACCCGCTCATAATGACGACTCACAGTGGGCCGCTTTTTTGTTTAAATTCACGGACCGGAAAATATTTTATTCTTATTTGTTTATCTCTGCGCCTTGTCAACTGCCTCCATCAAGTAATTAGAAAGACATGATCATTTTTTTCATATTAATTGTATAGACTTCATCATAAACAATCATACGAGTTTCAATCCTATGGCAATGGTAATAAATATTAAAATGAACAGTTATTTTCGCAGGGCTGTCAATCGGCCCTTAAAATATTATTTTCCGGTGACACTGCCATTTTTCGTTTGACGTTTGTTTATTTTACGTTCGGAATGTTAATGCAGTATTGCCTTAATTACTTAAATGTCAACTTTGATATTTTTATAACATGTTTTTTGTAGTGACTTTGCTTGAAAGAGATATGAGCTTTTTTATTTGAAATATTGTGAAATGACAGGTAAGATGTAGTTTAATAAACAAGTCTGGAAGAGAAGATAAGGACCCAGAAGAGAATATAGATGTTGGATTGACTTTTCGCGCACTTTTAGATTCAAGAGAAGCATCTTTGAGACCAAACTTTTTTTACATCATACAATTGCAAATAGCAGATGACTCTTCTGATGAAAAGAGACAAGGGTCGCCTATAGACATCAAGGATTTTAATGGTGCCTTGCTATCCTTGTGGTAGGGTTTTAATGCCATATGTATGAGTTTACCGGCTAACTTACCCTCCAAACAGGAACACGACAGTGATAAGCACTGACGCTATTATAGCAGGAATAGGTAAGGCGGTGGTACCAGACCCGGCTGAGACAATGCAGAACTCTACCACCTGATAGTCAAAACGGTAGCTCTCATAGCCAATCGTTTGCCTCTTACGAACTGCCTGGCAGATCGGAAGATGATCTATTATTTAAAGAGAGCCCGGGCCAACACGGCCAATACGGGCAGTATCAAGGCCGTTGTTGATGGCACATGCTCTGACCTTAAACTCGTCAATGCTGGTTTTCCTCAAGGCTGTGTGCTATCTATCGTCTACGCTGTGTCTTCTACACATTAACGACATGTTGCGATTAAGCAGCATTCCTTGTCATGCGGATGACAGTACAAGCAATGCTATATACTTTGGCCGCAGCGGAATTTCTCGGGAACACGTCAACGAGTGCCGGAACAAACGTGTGTCAGAAATTGAAAAACAACAAAGACTCAAGTTTCCGTGTTTACCGCTAAAAAATCACTCATCGTCGTATCTTCTCGTTTTGAAAATACTTCCCTGAAAGCCTCAGCCTGTATCGGAATACTTGAAGTCGACATATCGAGCGTTGTTCGGTTCCGCGGTCACTTGGAAAGCAAGGCTAAATTAGCCTCTAAAAACCTGACAGTTCTTTGCAAGGCTAGGTCGTACTTCACACCGGCCCATCGTTTATTGCTTTATCAGGCGCAAATCCGGCTCCATATGGAATAAAGTGCTCATATTTTATGGGCGAAGCTCCTCAGTACCAGCTCCTTCCTTTTGATCGCATTCAACGTAGAACGGCTCGATTCGTCGATGACGGGACTATTTTAAACCAAGTTAATTCTTTGGCGTTACGTAGAGATGTGGCATCACTCTGCATCTTTTATCGACTCTATACTATTTCGATTAATTCCTATCGCCGAATTTCATCATCGGATATCGCGACAAAATTCACAGTTTCATCCTCACCATCTCGATGCCTGGAAATCCACAACCGTGTGTAGCATCCCCGTGTTGGCTCCGGGCTCCTTTGAAGAATAGACCAACTGTCGTTCTGCCAGGCAGGTCGTAAAAGGCGAGGCGTGCAAGTCACTGCCATCGTGACTACTAGGTGGTAGAGTTCTGCATTGTCTCACCCGGGTCTGGTATCACCGCCTTACATCAGTGCTTGTCACTGTCGTGTTCCGGTTTGGAGGGTAAGGTAGCCGGTAAACTTATGCATGTGGCATTAGACCTCGCCACAAGATAGCAACGCACCATTAACACCTTTGGTGTCTGTAGGCGATGGTTGACTCTTTCCATCAGGAGACCCATCGGCTTGTTTGCTATCTTATGATATAAAAAAACCGTGCGATTTTCGAGGCACTTTTTGCCCCACACTACTACTATGTAGAACTAGCTATCGACAGATTTTTTCGAACGGACGACTTAGGGACCTTCAAAAAAAGAGCCTACTCATTCTTAAAAGGCCGGCAACGCAATCACAAGACCCCTGGTAGTGTAGTTGTCTATGGGCGGCGGTAGTTACGAGTACTTACCATCAGGTGAGCCTCATCTCCTTTTGCCCCCTTGATCTATAAAAAAGCAAAAACATGGGATAGATGGACTGCTGCCCAACTAGAATTTTAGTTAGGCATCCCGAAGAATCAGTTTAGGGCGAACTTGGTTTTCCAAAAAAAGGCAAGCCTATTAGTTTCTTATTTGTAATGTTCCAATGTTCGTTTTGCCTAATTCCACATTCGAATATAATCTCGGAATACTGCGGCATTGCCTAAGTTGGATTGCCTTTTTTTTGGAAACAAACAGATGGATGTCCTGATAGAAAGAGAAACCATCGTCTATAAACACCTAAGATGTTTATGGTGCGTTGCTATCCATATGGCGGAATGGCAATGCCACATGCATAAGTCTACCGGCTACATTACCCTCCAATCCAACAATTACAAGCATTGACGCTATTGCGACAGGAATAAGTAAGGCCATGGTACCAAATACCCGGGCGAGACGTTGCGGAACTCTACAACCTAGTAGTCACAATGGTAGTAATATGTATAGCCAATCGATCGCCTTGAAGGACTTTGTCTGGTAGAAGGGCAATTGGTTTATACTTCAAAGAAGCCCGGTCCAACAAGGAGGCCAAAGGTGCCGGGACCAACACGGGGGAAAAGTGTCATCGTTTCACTGGCGTCGTAGAGATCACATAAGTATGAGGTTCCACGGAAGGTCCCAAATTGCATTGATTCCTTCTTTTAATTAGGGATTTTCACAAAGAAATGCCTGAATCTATCAAATATTTAAGTTTTTTATTTGGTGCTAACTTGGTTAGATCATATTACTAGCTTTTTGTAGTAGATCACGCGGTCATAGTTTCGCAAATTTGGCAAGGAAAAACTGCGTAATTTGTTTTTGAACTACTGAAACTGACATTTAGTTTAGTCTACCTATCCGCAAGTGAACAAACGAGATTGTGCGTTTTTTAATATTGTGTCTGGTACAAAGCTAAAGTAAACCGAACATAAAAAGATGCTCCATTTCATAAGGCTACAAACGCACAGACAAGCGGCTTGCTTAACACCTAGAACTTAGCGAAGGGTACTTCGTTAAGTTAGTTAGCTAGCAAGTAAATAAGTAAAACGAAGGTTGCAGAATATTTGCGATCGGCAGCACTGCGCGCCTGGCGCCTAGCTAATAGCTTAACGACCTACAAGAAGCATGTTGGTTTTTGTCTCGAGGCGCGAGTTACTAGACGCTAAGCAAGCCACCAGTCTGCGCGAACGTAGCCTAAGGATTAACCAAATTGTCAGCCACTGAGATGGGTGATGATCTTTATCGCTTGTTCCTTGCGCTAACCGAGACCGACCGTCTTGAATACTCAACTAGGGAGCGGCGGTGTTAACCCACAAACATCATTATTTAAACCACTACTACTAATGCTCGAACAAATTTCATCAACCATTTTTTGCATCACCAAATTGAACCCTGGACCTCATGATCTGAGCTGAATAGACTAACAACCAAAACCATGAACCTCATATTATTTTGTACTAATGAAATAGGCAAGAAATTATAAGTGTTTTGATTTCAAATAATTTTTGTCTTGTTACCTAACTGATATATCAAAACAAAATCTTATTAATCATATTAAAAAATTTGCAGGTACAATAATTGTGATGAGTAATTTTTTTTTAATTTTGGTATTCCCGAATCGTAAGCGAATCCACACAAAAAGAAAGATGCGAAAGATACTTTTTCAGCTGCAGTGTGCATCCCGCTGCATTATAAAAGTTTTTGCTGAATCCCGCGGGATCTCTTAATTTTTCCACGATAAAAAGTAGCCTATATGCTATTCCAGGTCATCATCTACCTGTTTGCTAAATTTCATTCAAATCCGTTGAGTAGTTTTTGCGTGATTGAGTAACAAACATCCATCCATCCAAACATCCAAACTTTCGCATTCATAATATTAATATAGATTACAGGGATTTTTGCAACATATGCACCATTAACATCTCTGGTATCTACAAGCGATGGGTGTCTCCATCAGGAGAGCCATCAACTTGTTTGCTATCTAAGGATATTAAAATAATCAAAATATGTATATATAAAATAAAAAATTAAGAGTTGTTGTCCGGGAGCTGCGTTAGGGAACAAAATCCACGATATATTACAAGTATGACACGTGTGTCTACTAATAAATGCAGCAATCTATCCGACCGGGATTACCGGGATTACGGGATTAGCTACCGTCCACCGCGACCGCCGCGATATCGCGGGATTGTCACCGAAATTACGTACGATAAGCTCGAGTGGTTTCCGTATTTATAAAAGTTTATTAAATAGATAAAAACAGCTGTTTTGTACTTGATACTTCGAAGTAGAAAATGTGAATTCTTTAATAAGCTGGATAATGTTTCTTTACTTAGCAAGCGAGTGATAAAATGCTGTAGTGACTACCGTTATAGAACCTTACAGTATATGCAAGTTGCTTACGGCAAATTAACATAGCCGTTTCTAATTATTTTTTATAGAAGAGGAGGCAAACGAGCAGGAGGAGCAGCTAATGGTAAGTGATCACCGCTGCCAATGGACATCCGTAATACCAGAGCTCTTGTAGTTGCGTTGCCGATCTATTAAGAATGAATGAGCTCTTTTCTTGAAGGTCCCTTTGTCGTGTCCATTTGAAAACGGCGGTGTTTTTGAACAAATACGACTTGAGGACAGTAATTGATTGCAAAACAGAGTAGTACGAGGCAAAAGTGCATAGTGAAATACATGGTTAGCACGCATCAAGATGTGGGTTAATCCAAACAACTCGTCGGGACGCACCAAGATAAATACGATAGAAGCCTTTAAAAGTATCTGTCACGGAAATTACTTAAATCCTTTTCTAGGCTTGGGATATAAAAATTACCTAATAACCTAATTTCACATTTAGGTAACAAGTCTTACCGGCTAACTTATGACCATTTCGAGACATATTGTAATGAAACGTAATTTACGGCGGCTGCTGGTAGCACTATATATATTTATTACTATACAAGATAATTATTACTATACAAAATTAAATTGGAACTACGTGGGGGGTATAAGTATCCTCTCAAACAAAAAACAAAATCGGTTCAAAATCGGAACAAACTGTCCCCAACCATTCCGAGATATTGCGTCTGTGAGAGGTGTCTATGTGTACATTGCTCAAATATTATCTACTTGTAAGTATTTTTTATTCTTCATTAAATTGACTTCTGTTAGTCTCCAGTATTGTGTGGTCTAGTGTTGTGGCGTTGACTACATGAGGTCTCAGTTTCGAATCCCGGGTCGGGTATTTAAAAAAGTGTTTTCATTTTATTGATAAAAACAATGTTATCCGGGTTTAGATAAGTGCCCGGTTGGCGATAGGCTTGCCACCTATCACGTTGTTTGGGACTAAGTCTCTTCGGCTAATCGTGGACGCACTTGTTGTACATCTGCCTACCTTTTCGGGGATACGGGCGTGAAAATATTTTTTTTTAAATTTATGTGATGTTCCCAGCGAAATTTTTATCATCAAAATCTACTATATCTCTGCCTGGATCGGATCTTCATCAAGATTATATAGGACTAAATGGAAAGTATATCCTTCCAATAAAAAAACCGGTCAAATGCGAGTCGAACTCTCGAACGAAAAACGGTTCCGTCTATCTATCTATGAAAAACAACAAAAAATTACGTTTGTTGTATGAGAGCCATCTAAACATTTATTTCATTTTGTTTCTAGTATTTGTTGTTACATCGGCAACAAAATACACCATCTGTGAAAATCATCTGTGGGATGGGGCAAACGTAACCAAGGTCTGAAAATTAAAGACCTCAGCGCCACAGTAGTCCACCACGTCCACTACAATTTAATCTCCACGTTAATAGCAAAGGCAGGCAGATAGACACACAAGTTATGTACTTAACGCACGTTTCACACAAAACATCTTCAGGAGAGTCAAGTAGTACTTCACTCTATAAAGAGCGAAGCAAAGGTTAACAAGCCTAAAATTTTTCACTTACAAAAAATTCAAATCGTTTTTTTTTAATAGTATAAAATAGCAAACAAGCAGATGGGTCTCCTGATGAAAAGAGTCAACCATCGCCTATAGACACCAAAGGTGTTAATGGTGCGTTGCTATCTTGTGGCGAGGTCTAATGCCACATGCATAAGTCTACCGGCTACTTTACCCTCCAAACCGGAATACGACAGCGACAAGCACTGACGCTATTGCGGCAGGAATAGGTAAGGCGGTGGTATCAGACCCGGGCGATACAATGCAAAACTCTACCACCTAGTAGCCACGATGTTATTAACTCGTATAGTCAATCGGTCGCCTTTTACAACCTGCCTGGCAGAACAGCAGTTGGCCTATTCTTCAAAGGAGCCCGGGACCAACACACTTAATAAACAAGAGGTAACAAAAATAAAAAGAAAACGCTGAAATATGAATCTCCTACTTTCTGGGATATAGATGGAAAAGAGGCGAAACCAAAGTGGGTCAATATTTTTATAACAAAATTTTTAAATGTTATAATTTTGGAACACCGTACCCAAAGGTGACGAAGAGCTGATAAGTACGACGATGCTCTGATTATTTTGGGTATTTTCAAGCGTTATCGCAGATATCAAAACATTACTTATCTATTAGTATCGCTATAATGTGTGGCGTTTACAGTACAATAGTAATTTTGTAGTACACTGATCGTTGTTCAAACGAATATTCGAGCCCTATCGAGGTTCTGAAGCTGCCTTGGAGCTTAGACAAATCGCTTATAATGATTGATATAATAACCTGATAATGATTATCGACTATTTTTAGCGATAAACGGGACCGACGGCAGCACAGACACAGGAGTGGTGGCACACCACCCACCAAACTCCGAGCTGCTAATGAGATTTTGGATTTTCAAAAAAACTCGAACAAAACTCAATAACACGTTCGCCTAACTTTGGGATCCTCCTCATGACCTCGTGATCTAAGCCAATTTGGCCATCCCTAGACCACGATGCAGTTTTAAAAATCTCATGGATATCAGTTTTACCATTTTGAATTTTTTGTTTTATTGTATGTCTGCATGTCCCATTACAACTCTAAACGGCTTCACCAATCTTGATGAAAATTGGTATCAATGACAACACCTAATTGTGCAAATGACAATTGCTGTATCGTCAATGAAGTTACATCCTGCGAAATGGGCGGAAAATATCAAGTAGCAACTAATGTGTAAAGGGGCTTGAGTTTCCCTGGAAAAGTAATATTTTACAGGAGTTTCTAGAGTGCCGAAAGCGGCACTGCATCGCTATCAGTTATCGTAAAATCTCGATTGTTTCAAAGTCCCGATACACGAGACTGCCCACGATCGAAGTCCCGAGACTTCTCAGAATAAAGTTAGAATCAAGTTAATGTATGATGAAATATATTAATAAAAAGGCAATTACAGTAAAAGTTAACTTTTTAAACATAAAATGAAATCCTTACAATTTCAATATTAATTTCAGTCTAAATAATTGGTATGTTTATTTCACTTTATAAATTGTTGAATGACTGAGTTGATGATCGCGTAACTATCTCGCGCTCCCAGCAGAGGAGCGAGAAATTAACTTCGGGGCTTTTTGACCCCCTGGTCAAGGTATCATTCGCTAGCCCTAAAGAGGGCTAGGTCTTTGGATTAGGAAGGTTGTGACTTTTCCTGAAGGTATGCAGTTTGGGATTTTTATGGTAATTATGTTTTGTGTTTTGTGCAATGGAGATGATACTTGACATAGATATCTATACACCACATAACAACAAATATGGCGGCTCGTCAAACGCAATTATCATGTACGCAGTGCGTAAGTAGTTACGTAATAGTACCATTTAATTATTCATTAAATTAATAGATGACGCTAGGCTCTTTCATTAACTTGAAAATAAAATACAATACAATCACTCATTGATATAAAAAACCCTAGATGCACAGTCCCGAACAAAACTGACACTCAAAAGTGTCCCTAATTTCATTTAAGTAGTTATAGATATGGCAAAAACATATGTCTTTGCAAATCCAACCTTAAGTGCATGACTTATAGTTATTTTTACAAAGCAGTGTACGAAAAGAAATAAAATTGACAGGTTC
The DNA here is from genome assembly GCA_036924255.1 of Apodemia mormo. Taxonomy (NCBI): domain Eukaryota; kingdom Metazoa; phylum Arthropoda; class Insecta; order Lepidoptera; family Riodinidae; genus Apodemia; species Apodemia mormo. Next base: position 39,872,439 of record JAUPFN010000011.1, on the reverse strand, counting down.
GCGACCGACGCGATTCTAATTGAAATTGTGCACTTATTTTTGGAGGACGTTTTTGACACACTGATTGTGTATCTTGGGTTTTTTATATCAATGCAATCACTTAAATATGTTGAATACGTGTCTTTTCATCAAGTAAAACGTATCAAAATAACCTCTAATCAAGGATTTCTGTACTTATGATAAGGTGTCTGATAATGACAGCAACATTGAAATTATAACAATCTTTGTGATTTTTACAACAGACGCGCAATCTTATCAGCTTCTAGAAATAATCGCGAATCTCGGATTAGGTGCATGTGTTCGGGTTTTATCGAAATACGAACGTGCGAATTGTACAAATATGTTAGGTGAGTAATTTTTCATAATTGTACGTTTTTAACCGACGAAAAAACGACGAGAACGAGAGGTTCTCAATTCGATGCGTATATTATTTTTGTTACATTCGATTAAGCAACAAGTAGCATAAATGTTGCCTAGTATAACTAGGGCAACCAAATGTCCCGTATTTTGTCGGTTACCCCGTTTTTTGCGTACTAAACTAAATAAATCCGTAATAATCAGAATTGAATATGTGCAGCGTAAATAAAGCTCATGTATTTTCATAAATTCCGACATTCCGTTCCGTTCCGCAATTCCGTTAGTTCTCTCGACAAGTTGCCGTTCTTTTGACTTTGAATTCATTCGTTCGTGTGTTCATGTGTAAAAGAGCATGTAAAGTTTTTTTATACTTGCTTCACAAAATAAAGTTATTATTTTTCGTCTGCGTACTGCGTACATGATAATTACGTTTGACGAGCCGCCATATTTGTTGTTTTGTGGTGTATAAATATCTGCGTCAAGTGTCAACTCAGTCATTCAATTTAAAACATACCAATTATTTAGACTGAAATTAACATTGAAATTGTAAGGGTTTCATTTTATGTCTAAAAAGTTAACTTTTACTGTAATTGCCTTTTTATTAATAGATTTCATCATACATTAACTTGATTCTAACTTTATTCTGAGAAGTCTTGAAGTCTCGGGACTTCGATCGTGGGCGGTATCGTGTATCGGGACTTTGAAATAATCGAGATTTTCTAAGCCCTTACGATAACTGATAGCGATGCAGTGCCGCTTTCGGCACTCTAGAAACTCCTATAAAACATTACTTTTCCAGGGAAACTCAAGCCCCTTTACACATTAGTTGCTACTTGATATTTCCCACCCATTTCGCGGGATGGTGGACTTCATTGACGATACAGCAATACACATGGCTTGTCATTTGCACAATTAGGTGTTGTTACTGATACCAATTTTCATCAAGATTGGTGAAGCCGTTTAGAGTTGTAATGGGACATGCAGACATACAATAAAACAAAAAATTCAAAATGGTAAAACTGATATCCATGAGATTTTTAAAACTGCCTCGTTGTCTAGGGATAGCCAGTTTGGCTTAGATTACTAGATCAAGTCTGATACCACCATTTTACCTATTCCTGCCGCAATAGCATCAATGCTTGTCACTGTCGTGTTCTAGTTTGGAGGATAAGGTAGCCGGTAAACTTATACACGTGGCATTTGACCTGACGACCTATATATATATATATATATATATATATATATATATATATATATATATATATATATATATATATATATATATATATATATATATATATACTTCTTCCGCGCGGACTTCGTTTACTCCGCACAGCTCTTCCCCTTAGGTGATAGCGTGATAATATGTAGCCTATATGTTGACCCGGCCTATTAGTAATATTCATGCAAACTTTGAAGTAAATCCATGCAGTACTTTTTGAGTTTACCCCGGACATACATACAGACAAACAGATAAACAGACAAAAATTCTAAAAACTATATTTTTGGTTACGATATCGATTGTAGATCACGCCTCAAGTATTCTTTTAAAAAAAATATTCAATGTACAGTTTTGACTTTCCTATGATTTTATTATATGTATAGATGATACCTTCGATAGTCGATTAACGTCAAACAAGAAAATGCTTCCAATGGAAATAGACAAACATCGCCTATAGATATCAAAGATGTTAATGGAGCGTTGCTATCCGTATGGCGAGATGAAGCACTTGCAAACTGCCTGTGACATGGACTGGCGCTATAGGGAGACCACAGGAAGAGCTATAATGGTAATATTAAACTTGGACGAAGGCGTTGCACTGTAAAATTATTGCACCCATGTAGCAGTCGCGACGGTAACGAATTATTATTTAGTTAATCGCTTGTTTTTTCAGAACTTTCAGGCAAATTATTTATTCTGCAATTTAGCCTGAACCAACAGGGAAATAGAAATAAAAGTAAAAAGTTTTTTTTAATTGAAACCTCAGGTTTTTGCACGAATGCAGCTAGCAATATATTAAAATAATTACATCGCGTCTAAAGAAACTGCTTCACATCTTGTTAATCTATATTAGTTAATCGCGCGCTAAGCGTTACATAAATGGCAATTAATCATGAACCCGTCAGCACGCAACAGCTGTCACCCGTCATGTCACTTTGACAGCTGTCACTTTTGACAGCTCAAGGTTAGGAAGTTTAATCTCAAGGTTAATGGCTATTATAATAAACAACTGACATCTTTATGGAATAATCAGTGTTACTCACCAAAATACCTTTTTTAAAAACCCTTAAAATAAATATTGTAGGTAAAAGCTACTGGACTGATCATAAAAAGAATTTTACCATTACACTACTCAGGAGTACCTACCTAACATAAATAAATAGAAATAAATAAATACCTATTATTAGACAAATTACACGAAATGATCTCACCTCAAAGTAATCATTTGCTTGAATTATGGGTGTTGATCACATAAAATAAAATAATACATGGAATAAATACATAACATATAAATCACTACATAGTATAAAACATAGTCGCTTCCCGCTGTCTGTCCCTATTTATATCTTTAAAACTACGCAACGGATTTTGATTCGGTTTTTTTAATAGATAGAGTGATTCTAAAGGAAGGTTTATATGTACAATAACATTTCATGGCAAAACAACGTTTCCCGGGTCAGCTAGTACTGAATATATATATATTTCATAAACACCCAAACCACCCAAACATTTGTGTTCATCACACACTTGCTTTTCACTGTTGAGAATCGTACCCGAACCGTATCTATTGAGTATTTGGAATACTTTTTACCTGACTGAGCAAAAGGAAGTATTGATTTTGGACCATGGGAGCTAAATTGCGAATGTTGCGTGCGTAAGTATGATATACGAAATAACTAATACACTAACAAATCAAGTGTCAGTTATACCGCGGTTACATATATCGGGCTACGGCGAAGTATCACGCTAGCACGATGTATCGAGCTATCGTGGAACTGCAACGCAAACGGCCTTGACGCGTCACTGCAGTGTGCGTCAAACTGCGGTCCGCAGGAAATGTTTATGCGGCTCACGACACAGAAACAATAATATAATTATGATAAACAATAACAATAATAGCAAACTGTAATTTATCCGCATACATATGTTTAGATAACTTCATGTATAAACCGTATTTTGATATTGACCTAGTGTGTCGGCGTATCCTATTTTATTTTGTTCCATGGCAGAAAAAAATAACATATGACGATGTGACCTTTCTATTTATGAAGGATAATCATAGATTCATAATCTTTGGGCGAAAGAATACAGTAAACAATAGGATGAAATTTGAGGAACGAATGATAATGAACTAAAAATTTAAGAAAAAAGAACTTAAGGAATATTACAATATTCTTGTTTGCTTTGTCGTGGGCCGTACAAATATCATCAGCAGTCCGCACAAATATTATCGCGGGCCGCGATTTGATGACCAGTGATATTATGACGTAATTATGACGTAAGCAGTTGTTGCGACGTAGTTTGTGACGATATCTACTAGCACAATACTTCGCCGTAGGCCTATATATGTAACCGCGGGGTTAGACGAAGGTAGCCCAGAAAATCAGGTATAGGGTTGGTAGTACGTCTTATTCTTCACTAACTAGCTCATTAATCTTGTGATTAGCTTCTTTGACTGAGATCATATTGTGATTCTGCGTTAGATTTTCACGTTACTCAATGTGTTAATAGGTTTGTTCTATCAAAAACAATTATTAGCACCCCGTACCTTGGTAAAGAACTTTAAACTGTCGGTCTTCATCACTAGTTTCCGTGTACCAATGTTCCGGGCAATGATGATTCCCGGAACATTGGTACACGGACGGTTCTAACAGATTATCGTACTACAAAAAACCCGCAACGCAGTCGCTTTGTTTTATTGCAAATTCCAATCAATACTCTTGAAAAACTGTAGCAATATAGATCACCATCCATTTCGCGAGCCGAAATACTAGAAAATAGTGATAAAACTTTAGTATCGTTGCTGGATTGCCACATGCATAAGTTTATCAACTACCTTACCCTTCAAACGGGAACATGACAGCGAAAAGCACTGGCGCTTTGCAGCAGGCATAGATAAGACAATGGTACCAAAATCCAGTCTAGACGTTGCAGAACTCTACGACCTATTCGGTAATCGCGATGTCAGTGAGACGTTTCAGCCTTCTCTTGTCTTTTACAAAATGCCTAGCAGGAAGGCAGTTGATTCTTCAAATACGGGGCCCGAACCAACACAGGGTAAACAAATAGATGACTCATTTAATGGAAAGATTATTTCATTGCTCATGTGTTAAATAAAATTTGATAAAGAAAATATTTATTTGATAAAAATCTCTACTACGTGGTAAAGTACTGCAAAGTATCGACCAAATTTGGTACCACCACGTATTATTGCTGCAACAGCATCAGTGCTTATGACTGTCTTATTTCAGCGCGAAGTATAACAAGATAGTTGGTAAACTTATGCACGCAGGAGTACCAACTCACGACACGGAGAGAAACACACCACTAACATATTTGGTGTCTAACGGTGATAGTTTCTCCAGAGGAACCATCATCTTGTTTCTTATGATATAAAGAAATTTTGTTTCTCACCTCTCTGTCTTCCCTACAAGTTTTTCATTATTATTTAATTAGATACCAGACAAGCAGATGGCGCTCCTGATGAAAAGAGTCAACCATAGCAGATACCAAAGATGTTAAAGGTGTGACAAGAATAGCTGAGGAGGTGGTACTAAACCCTGGCGAGGAAGCCACGATGGTAGTGACTCGCGTAGACAATCGTTCACCTACAAGCAAGTGAATACACTCGATAATATTTATTTTTATCTCTCAGTTTCATAGTTCGCCTTCGGTGGCATTGTTATCTGTAAAAGCAAAGAGATGATTGTTTTAAAGGAATCAATAGACAAACATTTGCCGGCGTTATCAGCGCCCACGTAATCTCGCGGCGGCTTTGTGGGGCTTACTGCGTTGTAATGGTTTTATTACGGTCGTGGGAAGTATGGGTGTCACTCAAGTTATTGTCTACTTTTACTAGTGTATTAGTAGCCTTTTTAGGGCTCCGTACATCAAAAGGAAGGACAAAACCCTTATAAGATCACTTCATTTTCTGTCTGTCTGTCTCTCAAGACCGTTTATCTCGGGAACGCGTTAAAGTATCGAGTTTAAATTAAAACTGAGTGCTAAGCGTGAGTTTTTCTTTTCGCATTCGATCGTGAGCGCGTTTCGAGTTTACTAGAAATTTGTATGTGATTTGTACAGCGCCACCTAGTGATAAACTGGTTTCTCACGTTTACCACTAGGTGGCGCTGTACAAATCACATACAAATTCCTAGTAAACTCCAAACGCGCTCACGATCGAATGCGAAAAGAAAAACTCACACTTAGCACTCTGTATACTAAAGTCTATAGTGCCTTCAAAAATCAAACTTCTAAGTTAACGTAAAAAAAAGATACGGCCCCAAAAAGCATATATTTCGACACTCATCGCATTTATGACATTTATGGCATTATGGGAGATCCAGTTGAATGAGTTTTAAGAGGCATGTAATTTGGTTACGTACCCTTTGATAGTAAACTGCACTTTAAAGTTAGATACTCAAAACATTGTACCGGGTACGTGAGTTTTGAGTGAGCTACGCATTAGACTTTGTGACTCACTCATACTCTCCAAATTTAGCTACGCTGATACAGTTTATGGTCCGGGGTTGCTTGCAAGAACCGCCCGAATCATCCAAAAAGGATGCAAATCGCGTGTGCAAGGTTCACTTTTAATATTCCTCCACGAACGAACGAACTCATGTTACGCCTATCTAATAAGGCAAATATATTGAAATTGTAACTGCGACGTTAAGTTTTTAACCCCCGACGCTAAAACCAGGGGTGTTATAAGTTTCAGGTGTGTATCTGTGTACCTGTGTGTGTGTGTATATGTGTGTCTGTCCGTGGCATCGTAGCAACCAGGCGGATGGTCTGATTTGGATGCGTTTTTTTTAAATGAAAGCCCTATTTTGCGAAATGGTTCTTAGCTATGATTCAATAGAATCTGTTCTGCCATTTCAAGATCATGAGCTCTTTTCAAATCGATGAAAGAAATTAAGCAGTTTGTAAAGGCTTTATTGATAATAAATGTCGTATTCTGTTAATTCAACGATATTGCAATGACATGGTGACCTTGACCTGATGCTGCTAGATCGTCATTTGAATATCATCAGCTTCTATTTAACTGGCAATGTTCGTATGTAAATTGCAGATTTTCTAAATATTGGAAACCATTTTTCAGCGACTTTCTAACGTCCGTTTGCACTAAAACTTGGCAAAATTCTGTAAATTCAGTGGTAATACAATCTTATGCTACCATGCAGCCGATCTTATGATGTATCCTGGATGTAGAGACTGGAACTCTCAAGTGCAGAATTTTAACGAGACAAACGAATTTTTGTTCAGCGGATTTGTTGCTATAAGTACATACTAACCTTAACTAGCACTCATAGACTCAAGAGGATCTGAAGATGGAGCTGAAAGAGTTCTACTGAAAGTCACAGATAGAAAGTGCTAAGACAGTGGAGTTTGGAAGAGTTTATTTCGTTGCAATTATTTCTTTCTCATGATGCCGAGGTTCTGAAGATAGAAATTTCCGAATTTAGAAGCAAAATGCGATAAGAAAGAAACAGTGGACTGCTAAACTCAACAAGGTTAATTTATTGAGTTAGCACTCAATTGTCTTGTATTGGCTAATACTTTAGTGTTGGATCTAGGCTGCTAGGATCTGATGATGCAACTGAGAGGTCACCATAGGAACTCCTTAACTATACAAGATAAACCCATCTAGTTTGGTCTCAGTCGTTCTGTTTTTACGCACACGCTAATGCTAGACAATTCCCAGGATCTTATGATGAAGTTGGAAAGAGATCATGCGGACCATAAATTAATTTTTTTTTTTTTTTATTTATTTACTTGCTTACACAACTACCATTACAGGACATTGCCCAATGCGATAGCGCGGCATTTTTACTAACTAATATACATTTTTAACACTTAAACAAAAGAACGGTATAAACAAAATTCTACTATTTAAATAATACAGATAAAAATCTACAAATCAAATATTATAACGAAAAAGGACGTTAAAAACAGAAAAAAATTAACAGTAACTAACGACATATAATATAACTTTCATTAATTCATTCCAATTGCAATTAAAAATATCTATTCTGTCCTGGACCAAATTTATTATGTTTAAGGCTCGAGTCAATGGTGTTTGTGCCATTAAACTAGTTCTAGCCCTGGGTACAGCCAATAGTGGCAGACGGCGTCGCCTCCATACATAACGGTCAGGTACACGAAGGCTCAATAGCTGAAGTACATACGGATGATGTATCTTACCTTGGAGTATCCTAATAAGGTGCCCAGTCAAATGACACTCTCGTCGCACTCTCAACTCATTGTACCCCACCATTTCAAGCACAAACAGAGTTGGGTACATCAATGGGTAAAAAGGATACACGCCATACAGTTTCATGTACAAATATCTTAGGAACTTGTTCTGGACACGCTCTAACATTATACTATATTTGTGTTCAGCGGGAGACCACACTGCGGAACAATATTCCAAGTGGCTTCTAACTAAGGCGTCATACAAAGCTTTGATAGCCGTTACATTAGTAAATTCCCGCGACTGCCTCAGAACAAACCCCAAGTTTCTATACGCCTTTTTACAAATGCCAACGATGTGATTTCGAAACGCCAATTCCGGCGTAAAGTGAACACCTAGATCGCAAACTTGTGTCACTCGTTTGATCTTCGTCGAGCCTATCTTGTACTCGTAAAGAAGTGGTGTACGTGCGCGAGTAAATGTCATCACTGAACATTTAGCAACATTAAACTCCAGCTTGTTTTGGCGACCCCATTCTACTACTTCGTTTATATCATCTTGCAACCGATCGCAATCCGATACATCTTTAATAAAAAGGAGCAATTTAAGGTCATCCGCAAATAATAAACACGAGCCATATCTAACTACTTCCGGCAAATCGTTTATCATTAGCAGAAATTCAAGAGGCCCCAAATTGCTACCCTGACTCACACCCGACCTAGTATAATATAACTGGGATATCCACCCATTATAATCTACATACTGTTGTCTATCTCTCATATAGGCAACAAAAAAATCTAAAAGTTTCGGTGTACAACCAACAGTAGCTAGCTTCCTTAGCAGCACATCGTTATTCACAGTATCAAAAGCCTTCCGAATATCAAAGTAAGCGACATCTACTTGTATTCCTGCATCCACAGCTGGTACAACTCTCCCCATAAACTCTATGAGATTAGTGGCAGTGTTACGCGCCGGTCGAAAGCCATGTTGGGCATCAGATAGTAATACACGTACCTGCCCTTGTATGCTACGCTGTATAGCCGACTCAAACACTTTCGCTGGCGTTGATAAGACCGCTATGGGTCTATAGTCTGTGATGTTAGGTCCAGTTTTACCCTTGGGAACCGGAATTACTCTCGTTATTTTCCATCTATCAGGGAACGTGGCTGACTTCAAGCATATGTTAAATATGTGATGAAGAGGTTCTTCCAACACCCTACTACAATCTTTAAAAAGGAACGCCGGGATTCCATCTGGGCCCGCAGAACTTTTCGGCTTGAGGCGTGACAGAGATTCACGTACATCTTCCAAGCTCAAAGTTTCTAGGTGAACTCGAGCACTAGAAGCCTCAACCGTCGCTGCCAACCTCGCATTCAGGAGCGGTTTTTCTTCACCATAGACCGATTCAAAAAAGTTAGCAAACTCCCTGGCACATTCATCATTTGTTAAATATGCATCATCTTTGAGAATTGTCGGCCTGTTTGCCGTGCTCTTTTTTGTTCGGATGTACTGCCAGAATGATTTGGGGTCTCTTGCAAACTGTAGCTGAATTTTGGTCTTATGGTGCTGATGTGCCGCTTTAATTGCTAGCTTTATACGCTTCCTGCAATTAGCAAATTGGTCGTAGTGACATTTAAGTCCCGTTTTTTTATATTTTTTATGTAGATTATATTTCATTTTAATGTCACGTATTATAGTACTTGTATACCAATCAGGATAATGCCTTTCACTATTATTTTTTTTTTATGGGTACGCATTCGTTTATAATATTATTAAGTGTGTAATAAAAGTAATTCAAAGCTTCCTCCATCAATGGCAGATAACAGTGAATATAACATTTGGAAATCAGCCTTATAAAAGTTCCATCTTGGTAAAGGGTTATCTATCAGGAAATAAGGTGAGTCTTTACAATGCGATAACAGGGATGTTGTGATGGTGGGTTGGACTTTGAGAATAATTTTCAATGGTGGATGATGTGCGTCCACGGGTACAAGATCGTCATCCGATGCTTCCACTAACACCTCGCCATTAAAACCATTAATTATTAATTAAAATTTATTGAGCAATACCATCAAGTTTGTGGTCGTTTGATCCGTTTTTCAAAGTCTTTTGAGCAAGATGGCTTCCAAACCCTAATGTTAGAACTGAAAGACGTCTATGAGAACTCCTAAGCTAATCTAGATAAACTCATCGAGTATGGGCTCATTTGGTTAATTTTGACATGCACTTTGGTGCTGGATGATTTTTAGAATCCGACGATGGAACTGGAAGATGGCTAAGGGAATTTTTAAACTAACAAGATAAACCTATCGAGTTTGGACTCATTTGTTCTGTTTTGACAAATGATTTGTCTTATGATGAAGAAGAAGGAGGTCATTGGAACTTTTAATTACAACTGAGTAGCACCATACATTTTGGGCCAATTCGATTCGTTACTTTAAGGGCTTTGCATCCGAATGGTCTTATTCTTAAAAAAAAAACAAATTAAGCACAGGTTGTATGGTTGATATAAACATAAACTTTCATAGATGATTTTTGAGTATCAAGCAATAAATAAAGTACCAAGGCCTCCCTATGCACTTATTATTCATTTAAGATTAAAATAATAAATTCTCAATCATGTAGGTATTATTTTATTATCATATTAATACACATTTATGTACAGGCTTACACTTTTAATAAATAAACACTAAAGTTACAAATACGATAAGTTAATTAATATAAACTTTACATGCCATATCATTCATTTGACACACATCATAATACACACACACTAATTTGCATGTGGTTACATTCTTTTGTCGAACTTATAAGAGATTATTGTTTAGTCTAACGAATACATAGAATAACTAGCTGTTGCCTGCGACTTCGTCCGCGCGGACTTCGTTTACTCCGCATTGCTCCTCCCCTGTAGGTGATAGCGTGATAATGTGTAGCCTATATGTTGACCCGACCTGTTAGTAATGTTCATGCAAAATTTGAAGTAAATCCATGCAGTACTTTTTGAGTTTACCCCGGACATACATTGACTTTCCTACGATTTTATTATATGTATAGATAGTTGACTTTCGACCAATGGATGATCATTAGCAATGTTTAAAACTCTGTCAAAGAATATTGTTTTTATCTCTTTTACCTAAAAGAGATAAATCTTACCTTATCGCTAATATATTTTTATAACAGCGTGTAGTTTTCAGCAATTCCATTAAGGGATGGGATATGTATTAATTTTGTATGATGTATTTTAAACTTCAGATCAATTAAAACATCAAATTATATCTGATTACACCGCTCTACAATTGAGCAGGACAATAATAAATAAATAAATATTCCTTCACAAATTACACAAATCAATCTAACCCCAAAGTAAGCAAATTATTTGCTTGTGATATGGGTGCTAGTCAACGATATTAATACATAGAAATACATAAATACCGAAATAAACACCCAAATCCAGAAATACAAACATATATGCTCATTACGAAGTAACTATTTAGTAATCTATGTTATTACACGTATGTCGGGAATCGAACCCGTGCCCCGTAGATTGCGTAGTCAGGGTCACTAACTACTAGACCAACGGGACGGTCGGAAATAGTAACGTTGTTTTCCAATTTATTTTTGTAAAATCCACTGGAAAAGTAGGATGTGGTTAATGTAGGTATATGAAGATTATCGTGTGGGGAGCCGGCAAGAGTCACCAGTTTTATGTATAATATATTTTAAACAAAGCCTTGATATTGCTAGTTTTAGACAAAACAAACAAAAGTAAGTTCACCCAGTGAGCTTCTTAGCATTAGTCTCTTCCTGCGGGACAGAAACTCGAGACGTAGCGAGTTTGTTCGATGTCCGGGACCAAGATGGATGGCCGGGCCCGTCCCCCGGGACGACCACGTCTCGGCAACTGCTAGCGATCATCCGCCGACTTGTTTTGTAAATAACTTTTATACCTATCTATTGGAGAAATATCTCTGAAGCTTTGTTCAAATATGATAAATGCTTTCTTCAATAGGATTGAAATGATTATTGAAATATCAAATTAATTATTAATATAAATGTTACTGATTTATTTTTCACACATATAATTTTTTTTCGGTTAAAAGTTAGCCAATAAAGCCTACTGAAGGATCTCTTAATAAAAAGAAACACACGTCGCTTTTAAACGCCAAAGATGTTATAGATGCGTTACTATCCGCGAGGCGAGAATGTAGGTATGTAATGGTATATCGCACATAAGTTAACCGGTTTGCCCAACACTCGATACTATGACACGATATGACACGTCATAATGGGACATGTTATGACATTGAAATTCAGTGACGCCAATGCGTCAGGAAAATGTAATATGGTGTACTGAAATGAACGAGATATTGCAGAATTAATTATTTTTCCTTCTAGTAGTCACGATTGACGATCAACACCAATGTCTATTAACTTCAATAAGTGACGCGTTTGGCTAAATACGTGTAACTAAGAAGTTTATAAATGACACGTTTGACTTAACATGTGTGACTTTGAATTTCATGAGTAACTTGTTTGACTATGAATTGTCTTGCACGAAGAAAGATAATCTATTATTTAACAGCATTAACCAATGTGGTGTTTTCTTGCATTTCCATTCTTGCTGCTCCTTATATCGATACCATGTACCATATAGAGATATGCCATAGATAGGTAATACCATGTAGAGCCATAAAAGTTTTCAGTTCAATACACACAGACGGCGTTTATCTGTTATTATGTGTTTAAAATAAGGATAGTCATACCTATATCCTCTATATGGAGTCAATTTAGTAATATAGAGGACACATTTCTACGTATTAGTTTATCGACTATCTAAAAAAATACCAAAAATCTTTTCTGCTGTTAATTAGGTACGTATTTATTTGCTAGAAAAACTTTTTCATGAATTTCTTCCGTGTATTTTGTATAAATTTAATAAATATTGTTATTTTAATATGTATTTTTATGTTCTTTACATTCTACTTTAGTAAAAATAAACACTTGTATATAAATATGGCTCTATTATGTATCTTTATTAATATTATAAATGCGAAAGTTTGGATGTTTGTATGGATGTTTGAATGGATGTTTGGATGGATATTTGGATGGATTTTTGTTACTCAATCACGCGAAAACTACTGAACGGATTTGAATGAAATTTGGCACACGGGTAAACAATGACCTGGAATAGCACATAGGCATTTTTATCCCGGAAAACTCAGGTGAAATCGCGGGATTCGCCAAAAACTCTTATTATGCAGCGGGCTGCACGCTGCAGCTAGTATGTATTACTGCTTAGTAAGCAGTAATATGGCAGTAATACATATTATATATATTTTTAAGGAGGGAGCATTTGACAGTTGTACTTATGCCTCAAGAAATAATAATCCGAACTCAAGTGTTCAACAAGATAAAATTAAAAATTTCAAAAACCCCCGACATCCTTAGACCGCCTTTTTGCTACATATGCATAATTTTAAGAGCAAACGTGACAGAACCTTATGACCTTTGAAAGGAGATCTTGCAGTTTTAGATTAAAGTTACCAAGGTTCCTTACTCAATGAGCTTGCGTTGTTTTATCGCAAAGTTCCCATAGCCTCCAGCTCCACTATGTAACCCTGGAAATCATTTTAATTAAGAGTGTATGTAAAAATATAACAATTGAGACCACACTCAATGGGCTTATTTTGCTTAGTGCAGGGGTTCCACGGCCACTTTCTAGTTCAATTATCAAACTCTGTGAACCTTCTAGTAATAAAATCTAACGATATCAGCCCAATCTCCGATGGCCACCTTTCAGTTCCATCTTTATTATATCTTAGAAATCATCCGGCACCTAAGTATTTGCCAAAATAAACCGAATTAGCCAACATTCGACGAGTTTATCTAGATTAGCTTAATAGCTTAAATGGTCTTCTTCCAGCTCTTTTATCCGACACTAGAAAATATCCTGTTCAAAAATCCTTAAAAGAACTTTTATTAGTTCTGCATTGTCTCGCCCGGGTCTGGTACCACCGCCTTACCTATTCCTGCCGCAATGGCATCAGTGCTTATCGCTGTCGTGTTCCGGTTTGGAGGGTAAGGTAGCCGGTAAACTTATGCATGTGGCATTAGACCTCGCCACAATATAGCAACGCACCATTAACTTGAGATGGTTGAGTCTTCCATCAGAATACTTTGTATTTGCTCTGTTGTAGGTACGTTCCGTTAACGCAGAATGAGCGCCGACTTACGTACACGATCGGAAGGTTTATCTTCAAAACCGTAAAAGATTATAACAAAAACCCGGCCAAATGCGAATCAGACTCGCAGACGAAGGGTTCCTTACTATCATCTATAAAAACGGCAAAAAATTACGTTTGTTGTATGGGTGCCCCTTTTAAATATTTATTTTATTTTAGAGAAAAAAAGCATCCTTAAATATTAATTATATTTCATTTTTAGTATTTGCGCGTTGTTATATCCGCAACAGAAATGCATCACCTGTGAATATTTCAACTTTCTAACTATCACAGTTCATGAGATACAGCCTGGTGACAGAAGGACAGACAGATAGACAGACGGATGAACAGTAGTTTTAGTAATAGGATCCCGTTGTAGCCTTTGTGTATGGAACCCCAAAAATAAATATATTTTAGGCTGAATGACATGCAGAGCAAATAGAGTGAATCGGACATTATCAAGTGTTCCTATTTAAAATTACCATTTGTATATTTAAAGAACAAGACGTATTTTTTTATAGAAAAAAAGGGCAAACAGATAGGAGGCTCACCTGATGGTAAGTGATCACCGCTGCCCATGGATATCCACACTATCAGAAGATTTGCAGTTGCGTTGCCGGCGTATGTATGCGCGTATGCGCGTTGGTTACCTATTTATTGATACTAATATTATAAATGCGAAAGTAACTGTCTGTCTATCTGTCTGTCTGTCCCTTTTTCAAGTCTAAACCACTAACCGATTTGCATGAAATTTGGTACAAAGACAGTTTGAAACCCGAGAAAAGACATAGGACAGTAACTGTACAAGTGTATGAGTGATAAAATATTACAAAGGATAGTTTTTATCGGATATAAATTTCGGATTATTGAGAAAAATATCAAAAAAACCTTAATAACACTTGCCCAACCCAGGGATCGAACGCGGGACCTCATGATGTCAGTCGAATAGGCTATCCCCTAGACCACGAGACAGACAAATCAGACAATCATTATCAAATCTAAATGGTTTCCCCGTGTTGGTCCCGGGCTCCTTCGAAAAATAGAGCAACTGCCGTTCTGCCAGGCAGGTCGTAACAGGCGACCGATTGGCTATGGGAGTCACAACCATCGTGGCTACTAGGTGGTAGAGTTCTGCATTGTCTCGCCCGGGTCTGGTACCACCGCCTTACCTATTCCTGCCGCAATAGCGGCAGTGCTTGTCGCTGTCGTGTTTCGGTTTGGAGGGTAAGGTAGCCGGTAAGCTTATGCATGTGGCATTAGACCTCGCCACAAGATAGCAACGTACCATTAACATCTTTGGTGTCTATAGGAGATGGTTGATTGCTTCCCATCTGCTTGTTTGCTATCTCATGATATAAAAAAAACCTAAATGGTAAAATATTGATATGATTGATAGCATAGTATAGCAAGAAAGCAGAAAACTCTCCTTACGGTATGCTACAATGGCCGCCTATAGACGTCAGAATGCACTTGATTATGTCTTTCTTCTGACCGTACAAAAGAACTGCTTATTTATGATCGCCTCTCATATTAAGATAAGATGTCTGCGCTTTCTCTTAGTCTCAGTACATTTATCTAAAAACCGGAGCATTAACGTGAGATGGTCTTATCTTCGCAATGAGAAGACCGTCTTGACAGCCAATGTCTTCATACAACCAACATCAAACAAAGGCATATCAATTTACACGCTATTAAAAATAAAACACTTATTCGAAATACTACACTAAGACAATGATTACATGATTGAAATTTGTTTGCACGTTTTGGGAAAATCATTAATAATTTGTATATTAAATCAATGTAAATTTAACTCTATTTGTATAGTGGTAGAGTTTTATTTAGGTAAAATATAATAATGTAAAATTGTTTTATGAAATGTTAAAAAATTAATGCAAAGGAAAATGGATTGTAAATTCTAAGGTATGAGTAATAAAATTCAAATTTATTTAAATATTTTCGGTCAAAGGGTTATTAGTCATTCAATAAGCATATCATAGTGTTGTGACGTGTCGTTTGATTAATAATGGAGTGAGCTTGTTCGGTGTTTTTTCGAAATGTTGATGTAGGTAACGCGTAACGATTTTAATACGCTGGGGCTTTTTTGGCTTTATTTAATGTTTTATTGGTAAAGGTAGCTAAATGAGTTTACAAAAAATTAACACTATGAAAAAACAGCCGGCTTTTTAGGGTTCTGAAGTCGACTAGAAACCCTTATGGTTTCATTATACTATGGAAACCTGTAATTTAATATTAATTACGCCAACAAAATGGTAAAATAATATCTTGAAAAACATAGGTAGGTATATTATTATATACTCAAAACTTAAAAAGTATATTTTAAGGGTTAAGCTCCTGCTTCACTCGGAAATTTGAGATATTTTCTTTCTCGCGTACTCCATAGTGTGAGGTATTGTTTGAATGGTTTTTAAAAAAAATCCGGGTTTGTGACAACAGTTTTTCGATTAAGGGATCCATGTGTAAAATCTAACAAAAATTACTCTTACTTTAAAGCTTATTTAAATTGGGATGGTGTATAAGGTAAACTATTGTATTTGGACGTGTGAAAAAGTTCACGGCATTAGTAGTAATTCATGAATTTTGTTGTTTACTATGCCAAAATGAAAAATTATTAGAGCTAAGTAAACTTTACAAGCTTTCAAGTAATATTCGACCACCTTATAAAATATTACTTAATATACCATCTTGCTGGGCAGTTCATAAAAGGCGGAACGATTAGTAAAAAAATCACCACCAACATGACTACCAGGTGGTAAAGCTCCGCAACGTCTCGCTCGCGTTTAATACCACCATCTTGCCTATTTTTGCCGCAATAGCGTCAATGCTTATCATTGTTGTGTTTCGAAGTCGTATTGTATCTAATCTCAGTTGAATGAAAATGTTTATCAAATCACAAATGTAAACTAATGTTCACAATTGATAATTTTTTTATTAATTAGTTAATTTAAACTAATCAAATCTAAAATTTAAATGTATGATGATCTAAACTGTATTTTTGTCACTTGATTTTGTATAATCATAAAAACTGCCAAATGCAAGTCGGACGACGCAACGAAGGGTTCCGTACCGTCCTTATTCTACTTTCTACCTGTTTGTTAAGATCGAGTAAAAATGCTTAAAAATTACGTTTGTTGTATAGGAGTATAATTTACCTTTAATATTTACTTTATTTTTATTAATTATTTATTTTGAAAGATAATATACAACTAAATATTCTGAGAACTTTTTAAGCGTCTACCTGTTACTGTACGTAAACATATAAAAAATACGAAAAAAACACGTTTATTGTATGCGGACCCCCCTTAATATTTTTATTTTATTTTTTATGTTTAGTATTTGTTGTTATAGCGGAAACGGAAATACATAAATTGTAAAAATTTCAGCTTTCTAGCTATTTCGGTGTATGAGATACAGCCTGGTGACAGACAGACGGACAAACAGACAGCGGAGGGTTAGTAACAGTGTCCCGTTTCTACCTTTTAGGTACGGAACCCTAAGTCATTAAGGTTGACAGATGCCGCGATGGAGATCATTACCAATATGTGCAATTTGGTAAATGGTGATGAACGGGAATGTGTGACGACTGTAAAGTATACTATCCCTGCCATGTAATGCTATCTATACATATTATAATAAAATCGTAGGAAAGCCAAAACTGTACATTGAATATTTTTTTAAAGAATACTTGAGGCGTGATCTACAACCGATATCGAAGCCAAAAATATAGTTTTTAGAAATTTTGTCTGTATGTCTGTATGTCTGTATGTCTGTATGTCTGTATGTCTGTATGTCTGTATGTCTGTATGTCTGTATGTCTGTATGTCTGTATGTCTGTATGTCTGTATGTCTGTATGTCTGTATGTCTGTATGTCTGTATGTCTGTATGTCTGTATGTCTGTATGTCTGTATGTCTGTATGTCTGTATGTCTGTATGTCTGTATGTCTGTATGTCTGTATGTCTGTATGTCTGTATGTCTGTATGTCTGTATGTCTGTATGTCTGTATGTCTGTATGTCTGTATGTCTGTATGTCTGTATGTCTGTATGTCTGTATGTCTGTATGTCTTTATGTCTGTATGTCTGTATGTCTGTATGTCTGTATGTCTGTATGTATGTCTGGGGTAAACTCAAAAAGTACTGCATGGATTTACTTCAAATTTTGCATGAATATTACTAACAGATCGGGTCAACATATAGGCTACATATTATACAAATAACTATTTACCTATATATATATATATATATAGGTAAATAGTTATTTATTTATGGAGGGAAGACTAAAAATTGGACGTAAAGTACCTAATGTCATAAATTACGAAATGAACTCCCTAAGTCTATAGTTCTCCCTAAGTTTATATTAAAAAGTATAATATTGGATCTTTTAAGAGGTAGACAGCGCATCTCCTCTTATGCTGTGGATGTCCATGGGTATCGGTGACCGCTTCCTATCATGCGGCTCGTTTGCTCGTCTATTAGCTCATCATATATTATAGATGTCACCGTGAAATTGTCAATTCCGTTATATTATAATCTACCTAGAGAATAATTCCGTTACATTATAATCTACCTAAGTGATATTATAATTTAACTGCTAACCTAACATAACCAAATTAGGTAGATTATAATCTAACGGTATTGACAATTTTACGGCGACATAATATGTGAGTGGTTACGCAAAAAGGGACCTCAAGGGAAAATAATTGATTTCGAGTAAATCACGTTTAAAATGTGAGTTTCGCCACGAGTGCGGGAGAGAGGCGCGGGGTGTTTTATGTTAGTGTCGTTAGTGAGCGACTTCGTCAGTGAGAAATAGCACGTGTTTGCGATAGCCTTATTATTGGTGACTTATTTATTCGTCTTTTACTTGTCTTTATGTGCGCGCTAGAAAAAGAAACTAGTGTGCGGTGTGTATGAGGTTTAATATTTTCAAAACTGCCTCGGCTTACATAAAAAATCATTTAAAAAAAACTACGGCACCTAAAATTATTTTGATTAGAACAAAACAAAGATGAAGGACCATAGAATCAGAATTTATCAAAAAAAAAACCGTTTCCAATCCCTTCAGGTCCCTTTTTGCGTAACCACTCACATATATATAAATATGTAGTTATGAGTAGTTCATGGAGCGTTTTTGAATAAAATTTTTAATAAAACGTTTAATATTTTCGCTATAGTAGCTTTTACATCTCAAATAAGCATTTTTACGGTTCCGTACCGTAAGGAACAACGGAACATTTATAGGATCACTTTATTGTCCGTTTGTCACGCGTTAAGATGTCGAATTGAAATTAATACAATATACTCAAGTTTGTAGTCCTAGCCAAACGTCTAAGTTAACGTAAACATTATGCAGCCGATTACGTCGCTCATTTATATTTATTTTTACACCCCCAAGGAGTAAAAATTATGAAAGAATTATGAAATTTAACGAGTAATATTGCCGTATAGGTACTACAATTACTTACAGGGGAAAATCTGAAACTATACATTTGTAATTATCATAAAATAATGGTATTTATTTAAAGTACATAGGTTTTGGAAACCGAATGTCGGGAAAAGCTCGGAAAAAACTGCAAGACTCGACTCGTAAAGACTCGATTCCTGAACTTTTTATAATACATGTACCTACTTTATACAGAACCCTCAGTGGGCCAGTCCAGCTCGCACTTTTTCGTTTTTTTATGAATAATACCTACTGTTATATACTGTTACTTTTATATACACGAAATTTTAATTTATTATCAAAAATTTTCTTTTAAAACATTATATTATTTTTAAAGTTTTAGCCGTTTATGGATACCACCAAAACTGTGGCCAAAACAAGATTATTTCACCGAAAGTTTACGAAAGTGACACCATGACTGTTCCTTTGTTTGTTTACAGGCTAAAGTACATAAAGAAATTCTCTATATGTTTTAAATTTATTCGTCTCTTTTCCTTTTATACTATTCTTATGAGTATGAAGATCATTCGCGGGGAAATATATTAAATTAAAAAACAATAACCCTTCAGCATATCCCCTATCGTGATCATGAATTATAACGAGTGCTTCCGTTGTGGCGTGTGAATGAAATAACAATACACAAAAAAGTATTGTGGGAACGAGATAGAATCTAGCTCTCAACAACTTAATCGAATATTCAAAGTGAATAAAGGGAGACTCTAGTCGATATTATTGTGTCGATATTTTTTACCGACTGTCTTAGTGAAGTGCTTAATATTTCAGTGCTAGCAATGCTTGCGGCTTAGTCCGTGTGTTAAAACTTTAAAAATAAAAGTGGTCTAAGTTACTCTTTATTACCGTGGTTTAAAAGACAGACAGTCCTGGGATTTAACCACATAGTTCCCGTGAGATTTCCGGAATGAAAACTCTTACATCCTTTCTCAGGTCTTAACTATCTTTATACAAAATTTCATTCAAATCGGTTCAGTGGTTTAGGCCTGAAGAAGAGACAAACAGACAGACAGACAGAGTTATTTTCGCATTTATAATATTAAATATGGATATTACAAAAAATTTTATTAAATTGGCTCGTTAATCAAGATGTCAGCCTTTTTTAAATGCAGATTGTGATGTGCCGGATTTAAATTCAGTTAAGGGTGATAAAAATATCAAGTTATTTATATTTAGAATTTTTTATTTAGACATATTTTTGAAGCACACCATAGCCAAGAAAACAGAAATAGAAAAACTTCGCAGTTCATTGAAGGCGATCTATATATTCTGATTATTGCTACTAGGTAGATAGTATAAATATCAAAACAAGTAGGTAACTTATAAAAACAAAAAACCCGAAACCGAGTTCAAAACAAAAATATACCTCTTACAATCAAACCTTATTTAAAACAACGCCTCTAAAGCTAAAATCCATCAAGATGTTTTGGCTACAGTTGTTAGTCTTTTACAATGTATATTATTATGATATGCTGGATTTAAATTCAATTAATTCTGTAAAAAAATCTAGTTATTTATATTTAGGATTTTTTATTTAGACATATTTTTGAAGCATCCCATAGTTAAGAACACAAAGTCAGAAAAACATCGCAGTGCTTTAGAGGTGATCTAAAATATACATTCTGGTTGTTGCTACTAGATAGGTACTATAAATAGCAAACCAAGTAATGATTATAAAAACAGAAAAACCGAAACCGCAATAGACTCTCATAATTAGGACTTAACAACACCTCTGAAGCTAAAATCCATTAAGACGTACTAATACAGAGCGTGAAAAATACATACATACTTGTACTCTAAAAATATAAACCTCCCTCTGGCGCTGTCAAGTGAAGAATGGCACCCGGAATTTTCGACCTCAGCTAGTTTTCCTCTGCCTTTTCCATGACAAACTTGAAGTAATTTTTAAAAATTTTCGACTTGGTAAATATTTTACATGAATGTTTTGTTTATCAGTAATTTTTCCTATTTTTAATTTTTTAACAATTTATGATTCACCTAATAACAATATCAAATTAAATTATTATTATGAATAATTCATTTTTCGATTGCAAAATTTTCAATTAAAAATCTAATCGAAATAGGACAATCAACCAGATAAGCGTTATCTTAATCAAAACAGGTTGCGTGTATTCTTATCGTCGATAACCGTTTTTAAACTAGATTTTTATTGCTAAGTAACATCGTATTAAACAAATAATATTGCCAAATCATTTACTATTACAGGCAAGCACCTGGAATAATTAAAGTGTTTGGAAAATTATACTTATTTGTATACAAACAGGTTTTTTATATCATAGGATAACAAACAAACAGATGGCTCTCCTGATGGACAGAGAAACTATCGCCTATAAATACCGAAGATGTTAATAATAGGTTGGTATCCGTGTAGCAGGACGGTATAATTACACGCATAAGCTTACCTACTACCACTAGAAAGTGTTAGCCGGCAAACTTAAAGTACCAGGCACTGCATCTATTACGGCAGCAAGAGAAAAGGTGGTGGTACCAGATCCGGAAGACACATTGCAGAACTCTCCCTAGTAGTCACCTAGAAACCTAATAGTCACGACGGTAATGGCATACCAACCAATTGTTCGTTTTATACGAACTACCTGGTAGAACGGCAGATATTTTTTTGCTATTTTTTGGAACGCAAAATATATTTATATACTTTTTTCTTTTTAACCAATTAAAAAATCTTTTTGATTAACAAATTTCCACAATTTTGCTTTGTGCAGTGTTCGAAGTACAGAAATTGAAAATAAAGGTAAGGAAATCGTGTCGATTCGTCTTGGTGTCTTTTTGGGTTGATTAAAGAGTAGTGAGCAATGAGTATATTACTTTTAATAAGATAATCTTCGTATTAAATGTTTATAGGAACAATAGTCCATTAGGATTTTAAGAAGATTTGTATCATACTTCTCTAACAGACATCCATCCTAAATTTTGAAATGCTTCCAGGAAATCCAGTTTTAACACCACTTTAGATAAAATAACCACTTAAAATACAACCTGATGTGCGCCGAGTACCTAGGTAGATTTTTTATGTCGAAAATGTTATGTAGCATTAACTACATAACATTTCCCGATGTAACAAATCCGATGCCAACATAGCGGATAAAAAATGTAATTTGCCGCATCCAAATTTCAGTAAATATATTGTTAAACTAGTTAATAATAATAAACAAAACTTAATATTTGTAATAATCTAATGAAATTTTACAATTTAATTATACGTACTCGGTTCACAAATAGATTAATTTTATATTGAAAACTTTTCTAATTGCCTACTATGTCATTGTACTGACTTCACACTCCATTCATACCTATATACCGGAGCAACCATCGCGATAGTCAATCGACTAATTACTGTCACATCACTAAAAATAGCATCTGTAACGTCCAGCACGTTATCTGTCTCGTCTGGAGCATTAACACGTCCAACCTCATTAAAATATTTCCTAAATTACAAATCACCTATGCCAAACAATAATCACTTGTATGTGTGAGATGTAAGAGTGAGTGCATGTGCATGATGTATCATTGTCGACAGCAACTGAGAGCAACTGTCGCCAAGGCTTTATCTTGTCGATACTTGGTGTGGCGACGTCCCTTCTATGACGATTTTCAACTGGTTTGAGATAGGATCATCTCTGTCAGAGGAAATGATTTTGAAGTAGGTACTTGTAAAGGTAAATGTACACAGACATATTTTATTTTTACAAAGGTTAATCAACAATATAAAAAATTGTCTAAAACGACTCTTACAAGATTATAACATTAAATGTTTGTCTTGTTACTGAAAGCCTTTTTTAAATCTACTCTGCGCCATCTTTCTTATCAAGCAGTGTTTTAGTTTCTTAAATGCAACTTGAAAGTAACGCAATTTTCATCAGATGGAAATAACAACGAAATAACGCTTGACACAGTTTCCGCTATTTAAAAATAAAATGACATATACCTATTAGGTACATTTATAACGTGCTGATATTGACCTAGCTGACTTAACCTTTAATTTTATTTTAAATACGACTGACCCGGCAAACTTTGTGTTCCGTTTTTTTCTACATTTTTCACCTTTTAAACCTGACCTGAACCTCCATGAATATTTTAACCAAAATCAGCCATATCGGTCCAGCCGTTTTCGAGTTTTAGCGAGACTAACGAACACAAATTGATTTTTATATATAGTTATAGATAGAAGATTATCTGTTTAATGGTTTCAAAACCAGTCAAATATAAACAATATGACCAAAAATATTTTACTGTAACTTTTAACTTATAAAATATGAAAGAATTTTCCCCGACCTATTATTAATTATATTTATAATTCATAAAATTAATTACAATTGATAAAACAATCATAGAAAATGAATTCAGAAATGAGAATTGTAATACCTAACAAACTTTATTTTCTTTTAAATAAAGTTTGTTTAAAGTTTTTCTCCAATCGCGCGTAAAGATTATCATAGGATGATAGGTATTATCATAGGATGATAGGTATTATCATAGGATGATAAGTATTATCATAGGATGATAGGTATTATCATAGGATGATAGGTATTATCATAGGATGATAGGTATTATCATAGGATGATAGGTATTATCATAGGATGATAAGTATTATCATAGGATGATAAGTATTATCATAGGATGATAAGTATTATCATAGGATGATAGGTATTATCATAGGATGATAGGTATTATCATAGGATGATAAGTATTATCATAGGATGATAAGTATTATCATAGGATGATAGGTATTATCATAGGATGATAGGTATTATCATAGGATGATAAGTATTATCATAGGATGATAAGTATTATCATAGGATGATAAGTATTATCATAGGATGATAGGTATTATCATAGGATGATAAGTATTATCATAGGATGATAAGTATTATCATAGGATGATAAGTATTATCATAGGATGATAAGTAGGTATTATCATAGGATGATAGGTACACACTTTTTTTACCTTACAGGAGTTATACTACAGACTAAGTTACAAATAAACGGATGGTTCTTCCGATGGAAAAGACAACTATCGTCCATGGACACTAGGGTTTAGGAAATCTTGACAGCTTTAAAGTCCCGAGACAGGAGAGAGCCTACAACCAAAGTCCTGGGACGTCCTGACACTAGACTTCAAAATAAGCTGGCGAAATGCATTATTAAATAGGTAGTTTTTAGTAAAAATCAACTTTTAGTAAGCATTAAATGAGCTCGTCTAAAAAGACCGGTGCGCAGTAACGACCCATAAAGTCAACTGTAGTTTCGAAAAAACAATTGATGGACTTCGGTTCCCATGAAGTATACTTTGCCTAACTTTTCGGAATCGGAAGACTACTTTTCCATCCTTGTGTGATGGCATGAGTCTCTACATAGTAATATCTGAAACCATAAATCGGATTTCCATAAAGAGTGATTTGATATGTTTTTCGATTGATTCGAAACTAGCAGAAATTGTTGTGTTATACTTAGTTTTTGTATATCTACTTAGCTGATATTATATTACAAAGCATATCTGCTCGTTACGTCACTTGTATTGCTTTTGAATGTACCTATGTGTTTGCTCTGTCACGCTTATTAACAGGTTTCCAGCTACTTGAAAAAGCGTGACAGAGTATATGCAGATCACCATTTTAGGGTTCCGAAGTAAACTAGGAACCCTTATAGTTTCGCTATGTTCGTCCGTTCGCACGATATCTGAAATCCTTATTACTAAAAAAGTATTTTCACGCCCGTATCTCCGTAGAGGTAGGCAGAGGTACAACAAGTGCACCCACGATTAGCTGAACATAGTCCCACAATGTGATAGGTGGGCAGCCTATCGCCAACCGAGCGTTTTTCAATCCCGGGCAAAGTCATTTTTGTCAGAAAACTGAAAAAACACATTTTTTGAAATGTCCGACTCGGGAATCGAACCCGGGGCCTCATAGGGTCAACTCCGACACCGGACCACTAGACCACAGAGGCGGCTTATTACTAGAAATCTGTAATTTGGTACAAATATATATATATATATATATATATATATATATATATATATATATATATATATATATATATATATATATATATATATATATATATATATATATATATATATATATATATAGATAAAATCTTGAAAAATATATTTTTTCAGGGTAACTCCAAAATATTGTATGTTTAGTATACAAACAAGTTTGTAAAATATTAAGCTTTTAAGTTTTTAAGTGCTAATTCCTGTTAGAGTCAAGTGTCCCCCCCCCCCCCCGCTGAAGGGTAAGCGGTTAGTTTTGGGGGTGGATAAAAAATATCAGACTGCTAAGTGTGAGTTTTTCTTTTCGCATTTGATCGTGAGCGCGTTTGGAGTTTACTAAGAATTTGTATGTGATTTGTACAGCGCCACCTAGTGGTAAACTGGTTTCTCACTTTCACTCACGTTTACCACTAGGTGGCGCTGTACAAATCACATACGAATTCCTAGTAAAGTCGAAACGCGCTCACGAGTCACGATCGAATGCGAAAAGAAAAACTCACACTTAGCACTCAGAGTTTAGAAGGCTTTACGAGTTTTTGAGTAATACTCGACCAACTTATAAAATGTACTTAGAGAAGTTTTTATAGGCAGTAAACCTGTGGTATGGATATATATTTGTCATTGACGTTGAATAGCTTAAACGTTCATAGTATGAAACTATAAAAGCCCTCTTCTTGATCCGCATTATTGTGATGGGCAACTTCGGAACCCTACACTGCGCATGGCCCGACACGCACTTTACCATTTTTTTATAAGTTAAATGAACAATAATAACTGTCAATGTAACTGTTACAAGTCTATATATTGCCGTATCTACCAACTTGAGTCAAGACAGTGATAAGTTAATCATTAGTCGTACTTTGTTTTAGGGTTCCGAAGTAAACGAGGGGTTTTATAGTTTTGCTATATCCGTCTGTTCGTCCGTCCATCCACAGTCTAGCTGAGACTCAGATTCTTGTTACTAGAAAGCTGTAATGGTCGTAAGTATACCTACATACCCACATGTTAATCACGGCAACAAAATGGTTTTAAAAAATATCATAGGTTTGTAGAGACAATTTTTCGATTAAAAGACTCGTTAGTGAATTATTAAGCTTTAACGTGCTTATTTTTGTCAGAGTCAATTTTAATACACCTTATTTACATATTTACATTTATTTCTACCGATTATTTTTAATCATTCCATTTAATGTCCGTGAAGTACTTACCTTTAACATTTTTGTATGAAATTTTATCTTCAACAATACGAAACGTTAGCTGCCAAAAACTATCAATGAAATGGACAAAGTATAATACCTAGAACGGATTAGGTGACACCATTAGCTTTCGATCAAGCATGTAGTAGATTCTTTAAAAGTGTAAAAAAATATATAGTTGTTTAAGCAACCCACATAGACGCAACAAGAAAAAGTAATTAAATTCAAAGTAAACATCGGAGTCGCGATATCCCAATTATTTACCTTGTACACACTGTATACAAATTTCAACGCTTCTGACATGGACTTTAGTGCCCAGACAGTACGCCCTGCCTAGCCGGGAAGATCTTTTTCCGCATCCTCGTCACGAGTGTGACGTCATCAATCTCCACAGTTATAAAGTCACTCTGTCAGTAGTTGGCACGTTGGTTCTACCACTAAGCTCTCCAGTGGTGTCGAACTGCGGCGCCACAGTATCATTACGCCGGTTTCCTTAGGTAGAGTAAGCCAAATGTGTAGACTTTCTAATTCACGAGGATTCACCGGTTTGTCGGTCAGCGAAATAAGTGCAGTTGCTGCATTTTACCGATCTCAACGATTAGGTATCCCCTATTTCTAGATATAAACAGGACTGACGTTCTTACGCAAGCATCTGAGGTAAGAAATGATAGCATGCTCCCCACCAGACTTTGAGCTGCTACTGAGGTATTAGGATTACGATAAAAACCTCGAAAAATTCTCAATAATGCTCCACCAGAGGATTGAACCCAGGACCTCATAATTTCAACTTGATCATCTTTGTTTATGCTTGACTATAATTCAAACTTAAAAAAAACCAGTAGCCTATTATTTTTATATCTTTGCCCGGTACTCTTAGGTATTGATTTTTGAAAAAAATTAGCCTGTGTTTGACTCCATGACGAATTTTATTAAAATCGGTACAGCGGTTTAGCATTAAAGTAACAGTGAGACAGACAGACTTTTGACGTTTATTATATAAGTATAGATTTTATTCTCACATTTATTAAGGAAATTCATAACTTAGTGAGGTGTTCATAGTTGGTGGAGGACATTTACCACCAGGTAGGCCTTCTGCCCATTTTGCCCCTACTTCTATTAAGTAAAAATAACAATTAGCAATGGGGCAGCATTTTTAAGGTAGGTGCCTACCCCAGGGGAGCACCAAGGGTAAATTCGGATACCATCACGCACTTCGAGGCAGAAAGTTTGCCTCTCCCTCCAAACCGGAATACGACAATGACAAGCACTGACGCTATTGCGGCAGGAATAGGCAAGGCGGTGGTACCAGACCCGGGCGAGACAATGCAGAACTCTACCACCTAGTAGCCACGATGTGAGTGACTCGTACAGCCAATTGGTCGCCTGTTACGACCTGCCTGGCTGAACGGCAGTTGGTCTATTCTTCAAAGGAGCCCAGAACCAACACGGGGATATGTCAATATGTCAAAAGAATATTAAAATAATAATTAATTGAAGAAATAAATTAAATTGAAAAGGTATAAAATTATGTCGCAGTCCTGACACTCCTGAAAACATAAGATTATTTCCAAACATCTTTGTCATTAATCCGTCGTCAGATTTACCCTAACTCTTTTACTATTCTACTCTCGATTTCAGTAGAAAAAAAACCGCACTTTGATCGGTTTAACCGTTTAAAAACTATGATGTCATAGACATACACACGAACATACTGACACACATAGGCACACAGATACACATTTTATATATAGTATATAATATATCTATTACCTAGTCCTCGTTTTTACGTCAGAAGTTGTGCCCTTTTTTTACTTATGAACTATTGGAAAGGGACAACCGTCGCCTGTAGACATCAAAGATGTTAATCGTGTGTTACGTAGGGGAAGCTCGGATAAGAAGCATAAGCCAGGTAAAAAGAATAATGTTCTTTTCTAAAAATCTATACTAGATAGCGATACCACATTTTGCGTAGGTTTCCCGCGTGCAAACGACGGAGGCTATAACAGATTGACTAAAACAATAAGCAAGATTATGTGTTGTGGAGATAAAAAAATTATTTGGTGTTGTTTTCTTACGATTTTTGCAAGTTTCTACCTACTGTCTACCATATCTTCCAAATCTAACCACGACAGTGACGTAAGGAACGCATGATTACGCACGTTTCATTTCGTAACCGAAGCATCTTCTGGAGAGTCGAATAGCAATTCAGGAAGGAAATGTCGTGGACGTAGGTGGACTATTGTGCCGCTGGGGTCCCATTTGATTTTCAGGCCTTGGATAATTTCTTAAAAGTATCTTCACGCCCATATCCCCGAATCCCGAAGAAACACAAAGTTGCCCAATCCCGGGCAACTTTGTGTTTCTCAGGAAACTGAAAAAATATTTGTTAAGTGCCCGACCCGGGAATCGAACTCGGGACCTCATGTGGTCGACGCCAACGCTGGTCCACTAGACCACAGAGGCGATCTTTTCTAAAAAAATAAATTCAATTCAAAATTTGCCCCATTCCTCACACTGCCTTTCGTTTCAATTACATCAAAGCAGTTCCATATAAGATTTCGCGGAAATTTTGCAAACTATTACTACACAATTATGCAAATTTTGCAAATTAAATACTATACAATTTCTTTCTCTTTTCTCTCCTCGTCTTTGAATTATAACACCTACCTATTAACACATAGTATCGACATACCATAGCATAATAATAATTTATGTACCTATCTATATTTTTGCATGTCACTTTTGAATGGCTACAAGCTGATGGTTTTTCTATAAGTATCTATAAATAATAATAATAATAAAAATAACTTTATTTCATTCAACAAAATCACCTAAAATTAATTAAATAGAAATTTTAAATTATATGATGCAACTTGCTTGAATATTTACAATGGAAAGTAATTGATTGATTTGAAAAATATGAAAATTGAAAATTAAATTGAGTTAATAAAATGTTTATGCATGTTTATTTTGTGGACCCTCTCAAGGTAAAAGCCTCCTCCAAAAGATTCCATTTTGTTTTGTCTTTTGCAGTGGTCATCCAGTTTCTTCCTGCATTGGCTACAATCTCGTCCTGCCACCGTGCGCACGGACGACCTCTCTTTCTCCTGCCGAGCGGTCCTTTCCATTTTGTGATGTTGATTGTCCATCGATTGTCGTCGTATCTCGTAACATGACCTGCCCACTTCCATTTTAAACTTTGAGAGAAATGTAGAGCGTCCTTTACCTTTGTTACTTTCCGGATTTCAGTGTTTTTTACTCCATGTCTCAGTTTTAATTTTAAGCAGTTCCTTTCTATTGTATATGTATCTATAACTGCTATACTATAAATACAGCGTGTATTCGACGATGTACCGTAAACTATGCCATTTTGACTCACGATGACTTTTGTGCGAAATGCAAAATTTGTGTTTTATGATATTTTCTTTTTTTTCATACATGTACTTGAACTCATCGCGCCCGCGGAGTTTTTGAATCGGCAGCCGTTTATTTTGCGCGGTATGTGGCGCATAATAGATAGGTAGGTACATTGCTTATTAAGTGTTTCAGCTTAAATTACTATTTTTTTAGAATATGTGCTGGAGAGTCTTAGAATAAATCAATATACTTATTATGCAAAGTTAAGGTTTTTTTTATATCATAGATAAGATAGCAAACAAGCAGATGGGTCTTATCTATAGACCAAAGATGTTAATGGTGCGTTGCTATCTTGTGGCGACTAATGAGGTCTAATGCCACATGCATAAGTTTACCGGCTACCTTACCCTCCAAACCGGAACACGACAGTGACTAGCACTGACGATATTGCGGTAGGAATTGGTAAGGCGGTGGTAGCAGATCTCGCGAGAAAATACTTACCACCTAGTAGCCACGATGTTAGTGATTCGCATAGGCAATCAGTCGCTTTTAACGGCCTGCCTGTCAGAACGTCAGTTGGCATATTCTTCAAAGGAGCCCGGGACTAACACGAGGAAAAAATCGTCAAAAAAAATCTAAAATTTCCCATATAAATTTCCAACGCTTTCGTCTCAGAATCATCGTCCAAATCAGCTGTCTTAAGGTCCAAATCTACAGTTTCGACGTTCGGTAGACCGTCTTTTACACGTCAAAAACTACTTGACTGATCTCAATAATTATTGCATCAATAGAAGGATACACTATCTATGATTGGCATAGGTTACATTTTTACCCGATGAGCAAAAGGGACTAATGATTTCGGGTCATGTGAACGAAGTCGCGAATAGCAGTTAGTAGAGACAATGGCCTATAGACACCAGATAGGTATATTAATAGTGTGTTGCTAAATGTGTGTCAGGTATGGAAAGTTACATTCATGCCCTTATCCTCTAAACCAGAACACGACAGCGACACGCACTGATGCTATTGCGGCAGGAACAGGTAAGTTGGTTGTACTTATTTTATTTATTTTTATTTTTATTTATTCAGGATAACAACAGCATTTAAGTACATACACTATTAAATTTAAATGATTTACAAATTAAAGCCAGTAATAGTTATCCACTGAGTTATTACATAATATATTGAGAGCAAAAACAAATTTATCCAGTTTAAAACTGCATTGGTTAATAAAAGGATAAAACGTAACAAAGGAGATGAGCCGAAGTTATTTATGATTATACGATGTTACAGATATTAATTCTTTTTTGTTTATTATTGATGAAGTTCGTAGTTATTCTAATAATTATAGAAGAGGTTAATTATAATATACAATAAAAATACAGTATAGACAAAAAACTACTTCAAAACAAAAGAAGAAATTTTCTGGAAGAATCTGGAAGAATCTGGGATCAAACATAAAAATTATTCCGACGAATTGAACAACTCCTACTTTTTAAAGTCAATTAAAGAAGCCAAATATTTGATAGTACCTACCTACCTACCTACAGTAATTATCATAAACTTTATTATTTTAAGGTAATCATGATAAGAACAATTTAGCAACAATATTAAACGCAATAAAAATCATAAATCTTAAAAAGCCTCGAACTTCAAAGTCATCACGATATGAAAATAAAATTTATATCGTGATGACTTTGAAATTGATCTAATTTTATAAAATTAATTTTGATTTTTTTTTATATCATAAGATAGCAAACAAGCAGATGGGTCTCCTGATGGAAAGAGTCAACCATCGCCTATAGACACCAAAGATGTTAATGGTGCGTTGCTATCTTGTGGCGAGGTCTAATGCCACATGCATAAGTTTACCGGCTACCTTACCCTCCAAACCGGAACACGACAGCGACAAGCACTGACGCTATTGCGGCAGGAATAGGTAAGGCGGTGGTACCAGACCCGGGCGAGACAATGCAGAACTCTACCACCTAGTAGCCACGATGGTAGTGACTCGATAGCCAATCGGTCGCCTTTTACGACCTGCCTGGCAGAACGGCAGTTGGCCTATTCTACAAAGGAGGCCGGGACCAACACGGCGGAAGCCGATAATAATGAACGTTCAAAAGTTGATAGTTTGTTCATTGCAATATACCTACTTTGAATAAAACTATTCGACTATTGACGCACAAACTACCATTCATCCGTTTATTTATAAAATTCTTTACAAATAAAATGCAATCCATGAGTTTGTATACAGGACCGGATTAACAGTACATAGTTAAATGTCAAACGCTCCCGACTTGGAATCGATTGTACGGATAAATTGACGCATTGGCGGAAACGTGCAGCCGGGACATTGTGTAGTAAATAAACCGTCCACTCGCATCCAGCCTCCGAGATTCGCGACTATTATCTCCAAGCGTCCAATACAAAATGGAGAAATTCATCAACCAATCGTATTGGCCGATGTTAGCCTAACGACCCTCCCCTACAAAACGCCACGCCTACGTTCAACGAAAAAGTTCTCAGGTCTGTTCTACCTGTCGCGAGGGCACAGTCGCGTCGCCGACGGCCAAGTGGACTTAAAACTCGTGTATTATAATCTCGTTTCTTATCCTTATCAATAATCTACCATCCTTATCAGACATTTGTATTTAAAGAGTGTGAAACAAAGACGGAAAAACAAAAATTTACGTGTGGTTAAGAAATATTGTTGGGATATCAGACAGTATCGTTCAGTATTCCGGACGTGCGGACGATCGATAGCGTACGGCACTAGCCCGTTAAAGAATTCGACTCCGAATTCCGGGACGCTGGCGTTTCAGTTCAAACGTAGTGATGTGTGTGTAATATATCGATAGACAAGTCGTGACAAACATGATGACTATGGACATCGGAATGTACAATAATCAACAGAACGGATACAACGCTGAATATTATCAACAAGCGGCTTCTTACCAACCACCATATGAAGGGTACCATGAGGGGTATTACGAACCGACACACTATTACGAGCCCATCATCCACGGGCAGCCAGCTCATGAAACGACACCAGTTATAAGCACAGATACTGGGCTATGTTATACAAATCTAGATTACGGTGAATTACAACAAAGCTACCCAATTCCTCCTCTCCCTCCCCATCCAGAAGCCTTTAAACATAGGGAAGAACTCCCCAGACCGGAGGAAATGCACTTACATGATCATAAATTAGATAATCATTATATAGAAACCAAATATAACATGCATTTTGTCGATGAAATGAATATGCCATATAATTCAGGATCACCATTGTCTTGTGGGGAGTTCGATCCGTACACCCCTAAAGATGAGTTTGGAATGAGGGAGGGGTTCCCGCGGGAAAGTGATATGCAGCATCTGGTGGGACATCAGCCGCATACATCCCATTCAGCCATGCCCACATATAAATGGATGCAAGTGAAGAGAAATGTACCGAAACCCACTGGTGAGTCCAATTTTACTACCCATAAGTTATAAAATTACGTGGTGAATGATGAAATGTTAGTTCTGATTTCCTAAAACGGACTCCTTCTTTTTCTCAATTCGGCTGCATTTTTATGTTTGTTACCTCAAAACTCGCTCATTTAGGAACCGATTAGGCAAGTTATTTTTCTGGTTGGGAAGCATCTCGTTTGACCCGGTATAAATTTAATAAAGATCTGATACAGGAGATTGAATGTCGGTTGTGGCAATTTTATTGCACTTACATTGTTAATAACTAACTTAAACACTAGTATACTTGGTAGGTAATGACCAATACTGTCACTTAAAACAATCTCGTGACAAAGCACAAAAATATTGCAATTTTCCGAGATTAAAGTCGCGTTATCATCCATACTAATATCAAAGTAGACACCAATAGTAGTAATTTGGTATGTCTGTTTTTAATAGAAGAATGTGATATTTATAAGTAACTTTTGTCTGTGTTGGTTCCGGGCTCCTGTAAAAATAGGTCAACTGCCGTTCAGCTAGCTAGGTCGTAATAAGCCAATCGTCCATGCGAGTCACTACCATCGTGATTACTAAGTGGTAGAGTTCTGCATTGCCTCGCCCGGGTCTGGCACCTACTTACCTATTCTTGCCGCAATAGCGTCAGTGCTTGTCACTGTCGTGTTCCGGTTTAGAGGGTAAAGTAGCCGGTAAACTTATACATGTGGCATTAGACCTCGTCACAAGATAGCAACGCACCAGTAATATCTCTGGTGTCTATAGGGGATAGTTGACTCTTTCCATCAAGAGACCTATCTGCTTGTTTGCTATCTTATGATAAGTATAAAAAAACTTTATAATATTAATAAATGGTAAAATACCATTTTAATCATATTTTATATTTAACTAGCGACTTGCCCGCGGTTTCACCCGCGTAGCTTTTGTTCCCGTGGGAATATCGGAAAGGTTTGTATACGAAAACCTTACTCAAGAATCAATCTGTCTATAAAAAAAAACCGCATCAAAATCCGTTGCGTAGTTTTAAAGATTTAAGCATACATAGGGACATAAGGACATAGGGACAGACAAAGAAAGCGACTTTGTTTTATACTATGTAGTGATTCTAAATTGTTTGAGTGAAAGTGACAAGTAGGTACGGATTTACACAATCATCATTACCAAATAGTTAAATTTTGGTAGCAGCGCTTTTAATTTTTATGGGTGTTATTTCTACGAGTACATAATGACTATAAATTAATAACATGAAAGAAATGAAATGACAAATATTTATCTGTAAGAATATGAGTGCTTCAAGTTATTCAAAATTATCAAAGTTACCAGTACATTCTACCATGATATAGTGTATAAATATTAAATATTAAAAAATTATCATATTCTCTGTAGTTTAAGAATTTATATACCTACTATTTATTTACATTTTTTGGATAAGTATTAGGTACATTAATGATATGTATTAAATTTTATTAAATTATTTTTATCTACATCCACATATTAAGATACAAATTATTATCAATTTAAAAAATATTTTATTATTTTCATTCGCTTGTGACAAGTTGATTTTTTTGTATTACCACCGGATCGGAAAGCGGCCGCATACTGAGATGTGGCAGA